>CATIXA010000024.1:600000-983713 GCA_949709075.1 Wickerhamomyces alni
GAACTGGTGATGCTGCTTTTCAAATGGAGAGATACACGTATCAAGAGTTTTATGATATAGTGCTCAGATTATCAGAGGTTTTGGTTCATAGATATGGGATCCAGCCTGAAGATACTGTTGGGCTGGATATGACTAACAAGCCATTGTTTCTTTTCATATGGTTCGCATTGTGGAATATCGGTGCTACACCTGCATTCTTGAACTATAACAATACTGGGAAACCACTGGTGCATTGTATCAAGGTTGCTAACATGAAGCATGTCTTGATAGACCCAGATGTTGCTGCTAATGTTAAACAATCAGAAAATGACATCCTTAATGAAGTACCAGGTGTCAAGCTCAGATACCTTGATGAACAAACTTTGATGACTGAGATCACTGATGAGAACTCTTTAAAATTCAGACAAGAAGACTCAAAAAGAAGACCTAATGACTACGACTTTGGAACAGCTGCTCTGATATATACTTCGGGAACTACAGGGCTTCCTAAACCTGCCATCATGAGTTGGAGAAAGACAGGTCTAGGCTCAAGTTTATACGGTTATATCGTTCGTGTCACACCTTCAAGCACAGTCTTCACCTCCATGCCATTATACCATTCCACTGCTGCTGTACTAGGGGTCTGCTCGACCTTCAATCAAGGTGGTGCTGTTGCGCTAAGCGTGAAGTTTTCCACAAGCACGATTTGGACACAGATCAAACTCACCGAAGCTACTCATTTACAATATGTTGGTGAGGTGTGTCGTTACTTATTGAACTCTCCAGTCCATCCAGATGAAAGAAACCATAAGTTGAAAGTCGCATATGGGAATGGGCTACGTGCTGATATCTGGAAACAGTTCAAAGAGAGATTTGGCATCCATGCCGTTGGTGAATTCTACGCTGCTACTGAGTCCCCAATCGCTCTGACGAGTTATCAAGAAGGTGATTATGGGATTGGATCATGTAGATCATACGGGAAATTGATCCAATTTATCTTGCAATATCAACAGACATTACTGAAAATGGACCCTGAGGATAATAATGTCGAGTATAGAGATCCTGAAACTGGATTGTGCAAAGTTGCAGCCATGGGAGAACCAGGTGAGTTAATCATGAATATATTTATTGCTAAAAAACCAGAGACGATGTTCCAAGGTTACCTGGGAAATAAATTAGAGACCGAATCCAAGATACTGAGAGACGTGTTCAGAAAAGGCGATGCTTGGTATAGATCTGGGGATTTACTGAAAGAGGACAAGGAAGGCCTATGGTACTTTGTTGATCGTCTAGGCGATACGTTCAGATGGAAATCAGAGAATGTTTCAGGAACTGAAGTCGAAAACCAGATATTGTTGAACGAAGCTGTGAAACAAGTCATTGTTGTTGGTGTGAAAGTGCCAAATCACGAGGGTCGTGCTGGATTTGCAGTCTTACAATTACACGAGGGACAGGAACCAAAAGAGATACTAGATTCACTGGCTAAGAGACTTGACTTGCCTCGTTATGCCATTCCAATCTTCATCAAGTTTGTTGATGAGATACCACATTCTGACAATCACAAGATTCCAAAGAAGATGTTCAGAAATCAAGTCCTTCCAAAGGGTGAAAAGGGCGATGAGGTGATTTACTGGTTACGTAAAAACACATATGAACTACTCACTGAAGACGCTTGGAGTGATATAATTGCGGGAAAGGCAAAGATATGATGTTATACTTATGATACTATATAGACCTAAATCATTACGGTTTCATGATCTGTAAATGTAGGTATAAATATTTGAGTGCTTGCGTACTTAGCTCTATATAGTGTTATGAATCATCCTGCACCATATAAGGACAGACCCGATCAAAAGAATATCTGTTTAGCAAAACGGTATATCATCCTCAGCACAAAGACAAGGAGCATAGGCGTTTGAAATATACTTATGACATCCATCCATGAAACGGAAAGGTTTGATTCAGCAACAGTCAAGTTCTTGGATTTCTTTTCATCGATAAAAGTTCCTGTAGCATAAAAACGATCCAACAAATCGTCTTTCTCTTGCCATATGTTAAATAACCAATCTTCGAACTTCTGCTTTGAAACAATGCTTTCTTCTTCAGTCTCATCAAGACTACCTAAAGGTATATCCTCAATCTTATAAGTTCTTATCCAAAATTGAACGTTTTGAGGATTTTTGCCTTCCAAAAACACACTGTATAAATCATAGATATCTTGTCCATATTCTTCTTGTTTAACACCAGAGTATCCGATTGTCACATCCACAATCTCTTGAACTGTCCCTTTCAATTTCAAAAGAGAGAATCTCAAACCTGTTGTCTTTGGGAGTAAGACGTTCTTGAATGGTTTCTTACCAACTTTCTTTGCATAAACTTCTGTTTTGCCTCTAGTATTAGCACTAAGATTCGTTCCTTCTGGAAATATTATCAATGCATAAGGCCATTCATTCTCCGTCTGCAACCCCTTTGGCCAATTTCCATCCTTGTCCTTGACATGACCTGAAGTTGGACCTTTACCCCTGGCATCAGCATCCAAACGTCCCAAATGATCACCCATCGTTATCCGATCCTTTTCCCACCTTCTCGAGAGGAATATGAAGTCGTAGTTGGCCATTCCGAAACCGAGCAGTGGTAACTTCCTCAGGGAATCTTTCAAAATGATGTAAACGAATCCTGATAGTTTTGAAATATAGGCAAACCACCATAGATAAGCCCAATCAGTGTATATCTGATGATTGGCAAGAATGACTGACTTTCCAGTAAGATGCAGTTCGATTGTTCCATTCTCTGCAAAGAGACGTTCTGGTACCAGATCAGGCGAGATGAGGGTCACCGTGGTTGGTGTTTTGGAGGCAAAAGTGAGAATAGCAGTTAGCAACACGATAAAACTGCTTTTTGTATTAGCGATCCACGCTTTCAACGCGTCTTTGTTGCGAGGAAACATCGCAAACCCCGTCAGCTGTGTAGTCAGAATGCAAAAGATCCCAACCACGAACCAAACAATGATGAGGATGGTCTTCACCACACCGATCAACAGCCTAAACATCTTTCCTTCAAATCGTATAAAATTGCAATAAAAATGTACTCGACAAACAGAGAATGCAGCAAGAATGACACAAAGTCCAACCGCTCAACCCAACTGTCAAATCAATAGAGATATCAGCGCTTAAAGCGGTCAAAGTTGTTGCTGATAATTTCACGTTTTTATGTCAAAAATGCTGACTAAGCGATGACTACAATTTCATGCGATTCTCATTATTACCCTCTTTGATTGATGAACATGGCTCAACCACCGTAAATACCATGACTTTCGAAGGCCTTCTTGATCTGGTGGATGTTGAAGCCTTTGTGAAGAGCAAGTTGTAGCAACACACGACATTTCTGTGGGTTCAAATAACCACCGGCAACAGCACCTTCAAATGGGGCACCTTCATCGTTCTTTGGTAAGTTTAGTTTAGTGACACATCCATCTTGTGATCTCTTGGAGAAGATGACTGGGATGTGGTATTTTTGCCAGATGTATTTGAGGAAGTCATTTGTCTCCTCAGGCAAGGAACCAGCACCAGAAGTGGCCATGACGATAGCTTTAGTATCCATTTGTTCAACAGCTAATTCAATTATCTTTGGATTGAAGCCCTGGACATTATATAGGATGGTGACTTCTGCAAACTCGTGTCTTCTTTTAGTGGACACTGGATCGGTTGAGAATTGTAAGTTTCCTGTCAATTTCTTTGAGTCAATGTCGATATATAAATTGGAGGCTTTGGATGGTGGGTAGTAGAAACAAGTTCTACCGTAGACAAATTGGCCCAGGTAACCTTGTCCAATGGATTTGAAAGTGTCCAAAGTGTTTGCATTTGTCTTGGTAATGTAGAAACCAGAACCAATACTATCGTTCAAGACAACCAAGACACCTCTGCCCACAGATTCTTTGGCTGCAGACACAGCAACGGCTTGGTATAAGTTGAAAGTACCATCTGGAGAGATACTTGAAGAAGGACGCATTGAACCAGTGATGACAATAACGATATCTGGGTTATTTATAGTCATTTCTAAGAAAAAGGCAGTTTCCTCTAGAGAATCAGTACCGTGAGTGATGACGAAGTTCTTGATACCTTCTTCTTCATATGATCTTTTGATCTCTCTGTGTAGTAGTAGTAGATGAGTGGTGTTCAATTCCTTGGAGTCCAAGTTCAAAACCTGTTGATATTTTAAATGTGCTATTTGTGAAAGACCTGGAACGGTGTCAATCAAGTCTTCAATGGTCAAATCAACTTCATAACCAGTGGTTTGTAAGTCTGAGTCAGCTTTAGCGGCAATTGTACCACCTGTTCCTAGAATTTTGACGACTGGTAAAGAGGCATCATGACTGTCAACGTCGATTTCGTGAGTTCCAGCACTTGTGGTAATGGAAACCTCTTCGGATGGATATGATCCAGAAAGTGTTCTAATCTTGCCTAGAACCATGATCTGACTGTGTATTTGATACGTAACTTTCTATAGTGTGTTCTAGCAGATACCTCAGTTGGCACAACAATTGATGATAGTTTTTCAAGTAGAATTAATTATTATGTCTGACTCCTCGCTGAGTCTTCGGGGATGCATACAAAGATTTTTTTACGCCAATTTCGCACGATTCAAGGCTTTTATGCCAAACTGGCGAAACTTAGTGTCCTAAGTGTGTGCCAATGTCGCAACTTAACTTCACTTAAATCATCACCAAAACCATCAAATTTCATTATTCGTTGCTCTTCCAGTGAAAGATAACGATCAAGCCGTAATGCACCGAGAATAGCACCATCTAAACGGGGAATATTCAACTCCTCAATGACCATCCCGGCAGTTCGAAAGCATGTAACCGGTGCTACTTCCCGATCGGGAAGCCGTCAAAAAGTTGATATATAGCGAGCCAAAGAGTCACTTGAACGGTCGTTTGACACTTCAGACTTCGAGGATCTGATGCCAGATAAACTACACTATACATTTCAGATATGAGCAGAAGAAACTCATCGAGTTCGTCATTCGATCACACAAGTGAGAACCAGGAAGACCATCAGGTTGTGCCCATAACTACACATCATTTGCATAACGATGAGCATACTGAACAACCCCAGGAAAACGAACTCAAGACTACTAGATCAAACACCTCCGTATTATCTAACAAGGCACTACGAAGACCGAGAAAAGAGCGCAGGGGTCTCTTGTCGAACCTCTCGTTGATTCCAGAATTCAAAGATGCTAGAGAATATCCTCCAAGGTTAAAGAACTTCATCGTCTTCGTTATAGCTTTCGCAGCAATGATAGGACCTATGGGGACGTCAATAGTCTTCCCTGCGATAGAGAACATGAAATCGGACTTGCAGACAACGACGATGATGATCAACGTCTCTGTTGGTATTTATTTATTATCACTGGGGGTCTTCCCATTATGGTGGTCTTCTTTCAGCGAAAAATTTGGAAGAAGAAGTATTTATATTCTGTCATTTACTCTATACATCTGTTTTGGTATTGGTTGTGCATTATCACCAAGCATTAACTCTCTGATTGTCTTCAGAGTGCTCAGTGGTGGCTGTTCAGCTTCCGTTCAGGCTGTTGGTGCAGGAACTATCAGTGATTTATTCTTGTCAGAACAGAGAGGAAGGGCACTGGGAGTCTACTACCTTGGCTCATTAGCTTCACCAATGGTGAGTCCTATTATTGGTTCTTTGTTGTTAATTCGCTGGAATTGGAGATCTACTCAGTGGTTCATGGTAGTTTTAGCTGGAGTCATTGATGTCTGCATCATCTTGTTTCTTCCTGAAACATTAAGAGTTCAAGATAACAAGGCGTTCATTGCAAAGATCCTTGCTGAACGGAGAATAAACAGAGAGCATAAGGATGAAGAATCTGTGAGCCCCCAAAATGTTGATGAACAGGATGAAGTTTATTCTGACATGAGCTCAGTCAATCCTGAGGATCTTGCGATCCAAAGGATAGCATCTAGAGTTTCGAGACTTTCAGCGAGATCCGCATTATTCGAAGGAGAGAACGAGAATATATCAGCAGCAGCTCAGGAGTATTTCACATCAACAACTGAAGAAGTCAATCCAAGAGCAGCTGAAGTCAGAGCCCACGATTTACAGAAACTAAGAACGAATATCGAGTCAGCTATCGAGACTGATGAAGCATTATCAACTTCTCAAAAAATAAAGCAAGGCATATCCATATACTTTTTCAAACCACTGAAAGCTCTGAATTTCTTGAGATATCCACCCGTTGCCTTATCCATCTCATTCTCTGCCATATCATTTGGGATCCTTTACTTCGTCAACATGTCGATAGAATACAACTTTGCAAGAGAACCATATAGCTGGAAATCACTATACATCGGGTTCGCATATATTCCGAACTCTTTAGCATATATCCTTGCATCGATATACGGTGGTCGTTGGACAGATTATTTATTGAGGAAATATAAAGAAAAACATGGCTTCAACGCTCCAGAAGCCAGATTGTCATGGAACATCTTCAGTGCTGTTATAACTTTCCCCTTTTCTTTGTTGATTATCGGATGGTGTTTTCATTATCATACATTCTGGGTCACTCCACTAATCGGATCTGCTCTGTTCGGATATGCTTCTATGATGACCATTGGGCCTACTGTGACATACATCGTCGATTCTTTACCGGGTAGAGGTGCGACAGGTGTTGCATTGAATAACTTTGTGAGACAGACTCTTGCAACGGTTGCCGTGTTCATCTCAGATCCTATGCTTATGAGTATTGGGCCAGGGCCTTCTTGTACGATATGGGCTGGTGTTGTGTTGATAAGTGCTACGGTTCTAATCGTTATTAGGAAGAAGGGTACATATTGGAGAGAAAACTATGATCTACAGAAGCTTTACGACTCACTTGATTGAACCCAGGTGTGATTTGAGCTGATCATAATGTATGTGATCTCATGCGGCAGGCTATTTTGGTGTACGACTGATTTATTATTAGTATTCCAATACAAGCGTAATATCGAAGATTCAAACAGCGCACCACAAAAGGCGAGAATAATCGCCAGCGAATAACTACCCAGTACTGCAAATAAAAGACGAATCGGACGTTCCAGATCTAACTTTGTGTTTTGTGTCAATTAGTTTGATGTATCAAAAATCGGTTTGCACCACATTTATATAAACTTGAAACAACTTTGAAACAAACGAAGGTCGAAAGTGCCGAGACTGGTTGACTACATAAGACGATGAGATTTCCTCCGAGTCATATTCTTTGATATGTACCGTAGTCAATCGCTTTTCATACAACGCTCCCAATAGAACAAAGCTGAATAATCATGATCTCCGCTTCACTAGTTTGGTTCTTTATGAAAAGAATGCCACGCATCATGATGCTGGTTCTCCTTTTCATCACTGTTTTCATACTCTCCTTCTTGCTACTGGGTTGTTCAACCTCATCTGCCACTTATTCATCCACTTATCTCATCAAGTATAGCTTCAACGAAGATTCATCACTATTCCCGTTGATTGAACAATCATACAAGAGAATGAACCTGACAGGTTATGAAGACATGGTGGTGAAGACTGGATACATGAGTATCTGTGTTGAGCTAGATGATAGCATATCATGTGCACCAAGAGGCAGTTTGTCCAAATTTGCTGGTATCAAAGGTGTTGATATTTACACAACGAATTCAAACTCTTCATCAACGACTTTGGACTTGTTAGAATTAGCTTCTGATTTCGCAAATGATATCGTTCACCCTTATGTTCTCATTGCTAGCATAATCCTGACAATCATCTTGTTCCTGACCTTGTTTTATATTGCAGTTCCTGGACTGCCAGGAAAAGTCTATGTCAACAAGTTCAATATAGTTCTAGCTCCTGTTTTAGCCTTAGTTTGGGGATTAGGTTCAATGTGGGCACATGTTGCTGGTGATGCTGGGCAAGGACTGGTTGAAGGTGCAAGTATGGGTATCATAACTGCCCATGTTGGTAAGAAAGCTGCAGCTATGACTTGGACCCCCTTTTCATTCATTATTATTGTTGCTATTGGAGTGATTGCTCTGCACTTGAGAGACCTCCATAAGATCATAGAGACTGTTGATACGAAAGTTTGAGATCCTTCCACAAGCCTATATTTTCTCTAATACCCATGATACAATTTTGTTAGCTGTCTTTGTAGGAAGATCACCAATAACCATTGGACTATAATCACCTGCGATTGCAAAACCATGCGGAGTATCATGTTTCAATTTGAGCTGAACGAACTTGAAGTCATCGAGATTCTTCTTGGATTGTATGTCACTCGCAAACTTCTCCAAATCGTCTTGATTGTAGAAAGAATCGGGTCTTCCGGCTATGAATAATGTTGGATTCTTCAAGACTTCCAGAGCATTTTTAGGCATAAAGATAGGATGGACTAATACCACACTCTTGATTCTTGTGTCTTTTGATTCGATGGCTATCCTGGCAGCAGTATTAGCACCGAATGAGAACCCGATGATTACTGCGTTTTCAACGTCATGTTTTGTGAGGAGTTCCTCCACTGCTGATTCAACGTTGTTCCAGCTTGTTGTCGACTGGAACCTTTTCTCTTCTTCATTGAAAGGACCAAAGATGGAATGGCTCTGTAGCCAATAGTTCATCTTCAAGTTAATGGCAACCTCCACTGTCAAGTTCTTGAATTTTGAAAGGAACGAATCATTTTTGCTGGTTTCATCTTGTAGATCATCTAGATTCAACGGATCTTCAAAGTACACGTCCAACAAAGCAGTAACACAACCTGTCCTTATGGCATAAGCATCAGCCAATTTCTGATTATTCACACTAAGACCTTTAGAGTTAGGTATTATTACCACCATTGACTTGTCCTTTGTCTCTAGTTCGTATTCGATCTTGCCGTATGTGTCTATCTCCACCGTGTTTAGAGGGTATGTCAAATATACCAAAGCATCAGAAGTTTTGAGTCTAAATTCGTAACCACGGGGTTTCAATGGTGCTGGTTCTTTGAACACAGTTGAGGACTTGCGTGATGTGTTTATCGGAGAGTCTAGCATCTCGTCAAAGGAATCATCATCGATGGAGTCATTGGAGTCTAGTTCATTGTTATAAGTTTGCTTGTTTGGCGTTGCTAGTGAGATATCGCCTTCTATGGAGTCGTCAAAGTTTAGCGAGGAATCAAAGTCATGGAGAACATGAGGATACGCAGACTTCGGAAGTGAAGAGATGCCGTGTCTGGACATTTTGGTGTATGATTAACAAACCGATTTAATCAATTGATTGTTTAATTTGTTTATGTTTACGTTTATCTTTTTTTCGAGGGGGGCTATTATAAGTGATATTACGGTGTTGGAATACGTATCATGAAATATTCATTTGGTTTTAGTATAAAGACTGTGGCCATGAGGAGAACTTGTACACTGTATCATCGTCCTTCTAAACCCCCACAAGCCAGTTAAATTTTCGTTTGTTGTTGTGATTGTGATTCTGATTTTGATCTAAAATTCATTATATCTCTAATCCAATGAAGAGGCACCAGTGATGATATCGACCAATTCGTTGGTGATAACGGCTTGTCTGGTTCTGTTATACAAGATGGAGTATTTGGTGATCATGTCACCAGCATTCTTGGAAGCATTGTCCATGGCGTTTCTTCTGGCAGAGACTTCGGCAGCGTAACCGTCAGCTAGAGCAGAGTAGATGGCGTTAGCTAGGGAGAATTCAGATAGGGTGGCTGGGACGTTGGAGTCTTGGTCGACTTCGTATTGGGATAGAGCTGGGGATTGTTCAATGGCAGAGGCATCGAAGACTGGAGCAGAGGTTGGTTCGAAAGAGACACCACTGACGAATCTGTTGTAGAAGATTTCAACATCAGTGTATTCTCTGTTCAATTTGAAGATTTCATCAGAGATCAAGGCGGATTCTTTGAAGGTTGGGGCTTCTTTACCGATACCGTTGAAAGCCAACACCAACTTATCACCGTGGGATCTGTTGATTTGACCTTTGGATTTGTCACCAATGGCAACAATGTCAACATTGTTACCTAGGGCTTCAGCTCTTAATTTGGTAGCTTTGGCAACTTGGGAGTGGATGGAACCACATAGACCTTTATCGGATGAGACAACAATTAAAAGAGTCTTTTTGGTTTCAGTTTCAATGGCAGCGGTTTCAGCGTGAGTGTAAACGTCTCTGTCAGCCTTGGAGTAAACTCTGGCAGTGTTTTTAGCACGTTCGGCTTTGGCCAATCTGGTGGAAGCAACAATCTTCATGGTGTTGGTGATCTTTTCAATGTTTTTAATTGATTTCAAACGAGTTTCAATATCACGTAAAGTGGCATAGTTTCTGTTGATTTGTTAGTAATGAGCTTTATCTTTGGAAAATGAGTAATTGAGGGTTCCATGGTGGAGATTTCAGCAGAGATGTGAAGGTCCAATTGGGTGTTTATAGATAGATATGTACGTGATATTCGGTTTGGTCTTATATCCTTCGATCAACTTTATCATAGTGGTGTCAAGTCGAAGGAGTTTCTCGTCAATCTCGGGATCAAGTGGTAATATCACTGATCATTTATCACACTCAATCGTATTCTCAATCCCAATATGAAGTGGCATTGATGTTGGTAATTATGAACAACACATTTTCACCCAATTGCCCAAAACATCTCCAATTTCACGCCATTTTTGCCCCAATTCTCGCAGTGAAAACGTACCTAGATGAAACAGCTGAACGAGCAGCAGAAGAACCAAGTCTGGAAAACATTATACGCTGAATATTGACTATTTCGATTGGTGGTTTCGACCGATTTCTTCAATTCGTGAAGGGGGTTTTTCTTTGATTTTTCAACTTTCGTTTTTTTGGGAACGGCCACGACGCGTTTTTGGTTGGCTGGAAAAGCATTACGAATGTAGTAATTTTCGCGGGTGTATATACGCTATTAAGTAATATGTCACAAAAGTTTGGTATGAATATCATAATATAAATAGCTGGGAGGTTCAGTTCTTTGGTGCTCTGTAGTATTTTGCTTCAATGAATGGCTGTTTGGCGATTGTGGCTTTTCTCAGCTTGTTTCTGATGCTGATATTGACCTCAGTGCCAGATTTGTGGTAGCCTCTGTCGATATAGGCTTGACCGATATTGATTCTTTCAGTGGAGGAAGGACTGGCACTTCCTGAAGTGACAATACCAATCTTCTTAGTTGGATCATTTATGTCAAAGATCTCACAACCTTCTCTGGCAGCTGGTCCCTTCAATTTGAAACCAACTCTTTGTTGTTTGACTAATGATCTATCAGCAAGTTGAGCCAAAATCTTTGAGGATCCATTGAAAGTTGCAGCTTGAGGAGTTCTTCTGTTCTTAGCAATAACCCACGATAGTGATCCTTCGACTGGTGTGATGGAATCATTCAAATCGTGGCCATATAAACACATACCGGCTTCCAGTCTTAAAGAATCTCTGGCAGCTAGGCCTATAGGTCTCAATTCTTCTGATGTTAACAAAGCTTGAGTGAACATTGACACGATTGAGTTAGGAACCGATATTTCAAATCCATCCTCACCTGTGTAACCACCTCTCGAAAGATGGATTTCTGTGTTATTAAATGATGGGATAGTGATGAACTTGGAGTGACCGAAATAAATCTTTGATAGATCCTCATTTGTGAATTTTTGAAGAACTTTATGAGCTAATGGTCCTTGAATAGCCAAAAGTGAGTTATCAATGGTCTCGAACTTGACATCAAATCCTTCACTCTGTGACTTGAAGAACTCAAGATCTTTCTCTCTGGTTCCTGCATTGGTGACAATGTAGAAACTGTTATCATCAGAATGTTTAGTGATGATGGTGTCATCCACTATACCACCTTCATCATTCAAAAGAACACTCAATTGGTTAGACCATGGTTTCAGGCTCTTAAAATCAGAAGGGGTAATCTTGTTCAAAAATGGAATAGCATCAGGACCTGTCAAATTTTGTTGTAGCATATGGCTGACATCAAAAAGACCAGCTTTGGATCTGGTCCAATTGTGCGATTGAACATGTGATTGACCTCTGTACAACACAGGCATGGCATAACCTGCAAAATCAACAATGTCTGCACCTAGACAAACATGAAGACCATATAATGGGGTTTCCTTTAATGCGGTAGAAGCTGTGGAATAAGCACGTCTGAGCATTGTGATGATGGAGATCTGACGAATATGAAGCAGTCAATGGAGAAAAGAACAAGGAGGAACGTAAAACTTTCACAAACCTAATAAACAGGGACTATTGTAGAGTCAAACAAAACCTGTATCGTGCATTGTCACAAATGTGACTCCGATCATCAGGCTTTGTTCAGACTTTGACACCGCGCGCGTTTCGCGAATTTTAACAGAGTCAACAATTTCCCCCAGATTGGTAGGGTAACTCTTTGTAATACTGAACACTTTCAGTTCGTAGTGCTAGTAGAGTTATAATATAGGAGTTGTTACGATCTGTTCTTGATCATGGATAGTGTCATGATGATGGTCAATTGGCTTTTGAAGGTTCATTCGGTTTGGAACTTCAATTAGTAGCCAATTCCGCCTATTTTACTCATTCGATCTGTTCAGCCACTGTTGTATATCCACACCTCAAAGGCTGAGACAAACTGTGGTGTTTTGAGCTGAACAGTTGTCCAATGTTCCTGAAAATGACTTCACTTCCTCCGCTGTACTCTCAGCACTCGCTACCAGTTTTAACTTGATATTTTCAATCATGAGTGACACAAAGAGACAGAAGATCGAGCCAAAGAAACAGCTAATTATCAATGCATTCACTAGTGGAGCGCCTACCAGTTGGCGTCATCCAGACGATCATTCGATAGAGCTCACCAATGGGATCGAACAATGGATCGAATATGCAAAGTATGCTGAAAAGGGTAAACTGAATGCCATCTTCATCGCTGACCACTTGACTTTCTGGGACGTCTACGAAGGGCCAAATAACTTCAGACCAGCTGCAAAATCTGGTAATAGTGTTCCACGAATTGATCCTAGTGCTGTTATTCCTGCTCTCGCTGCCGTCACGAAGAACATCGGGTTCGGTGTCACTTTTAGTACCATCTCTGAACATCCTTATTTGTTTCATAGAAGATTGGCATCATTGGACCATGTCACTGGTGGTAGACTGGGTTGGAATATTGTTTCCAGTTACCTCGCTAGTCTTGGTCCTCAACTTTTGAACGGACAGCCTTTACCACCACACGATGAACGTTACGTTAAGACTGCTGAGTATCTCGATGTCGTTTACGACCTTTTGATATCAAGTTGGAGGGATGATGCTCTAGTCTACGACAAGGAGAATGGTACGCTGATTAACCCTGAAGCATTGAGACAAATCAACCACAAGGGTAAATACTTTGATGTTTTGGGCCCTGCTATTGTTCAGCCATCGAAGCAAAGATTCCCAGTGATTATTCAAGCTGGTACATCTTCAAAGGGAAAGCTATTTGCTGCTGAGAATGCTGAAATTGTCTATTTAGATGACAGAGACAAAGAGAACTTACTCGAGAAGATAACTGAGATCAGAAACATGGCTAAGAACAAGTTCAACAGAGATCCTCGCTCAATAAAGTTCTTAATCGCTTCTTTCCCAATTATAGGGAAGACCCACGAGGAAGCGGAAGCCAAACTTGCAAAGTTGAAAGCCTCAAAGGTTCCATTGAGTGCAGAGATTGGATTCAGTGGTATTTCAGGTATCGATTTATCGAAATTTAAAGATGAAGATCCTGTTCCAGTCGGTGGATCTAACAACCATCTCCGTACTACCACTGAAGGTATAGCAAAAGTCAAAACCGGTAAAGTCTTGACTAAGAAGGAACTTGTTGAGAACTACGGAAAGAGATCAGGCTCATTGTTCGGCTCAGCCGAAGAAGTCGCTGATGAAATCGAGAGATGGGTTAGAGATTATGATATTGACGGTTTGAACTTGAGCAGCTCCATCTTCCCAGATGGAATCAGAGACATCGTGGACCTACTTGTTCCGGAACTTCAAAGGAGAGGAATCTTCCACACTGAATATGAAGTTCCTGGTGGAACATTTAGAGAGAATCTTTATGGTGAGGCAGGCCGTACATGGGTCCCAGAAGATCATCCAGCCCACGATCTGAGATGGAATGCTGGTATTCCAGTAGAAACCTTCGAAAAGAAGCTAGCCGATTACAAAAAAGAGAGATCAAAAGTCAGAGAGGCAGCAAATAAATAGACATACCTAGGGCCACATAGCACTTGTATTATGTTTTAGTGTAGTAAATTCTAATATGGGTTACGAGCACCGTAGAATTTAGCGTATCAGTTTAATTATTTACTTCACAGTTAATCACAGAGATATCACATTGAAAACAGGACCCACAGAACAAACCATGTCCAAGCACTGGGAGAAAACACAAATTCCTTACTTTGCAATCATCCAGGATACATCTGAGGTACATATCCATACTTTTACAGCGGCTAGAAGACAATCACAGACCTCGTTGAACAACTCAGACTCACAATCATCGGCACTATTAAACAATCCTTCAAACTCTTATCCTGAAATCCGTTATGTTTTCAAGGATGATCCTGAATATTTCAATCTAGAGTCTACAGTAAAGGAGGATGAAGAAGGTATCATGATAGAACTGGATGAGAATGGAACAAATGTGGTTAAATATCAGTCATTGACTCCTGAAGTACAAGTCACCAGTGTGACGATAAAGGACAAAAACCTCACAAAGACTTTGGAAATCTCAACAACGAGGTCTGAGCTACGAAACATGGAACAGCTACGGCCGGATAAAAAGCTGGAGTACATTAAGAAATTAGTGGAGCTATACAAACTACGGAACTCACAGCTGTCAACGTTGAGTTGAAAAGTGCTTAGTACTATTATGAATCAATGACCTTACAAATACCACAAAGAACTCTTTATAATCATCTCATTAAACCATTTCATTAATATTAACAGGCATTTCCTCGATCTGTATACTATAGTACTGCTCCAGATCATGTAATGGCTGTATATCCTCATCAGTGACAAAATTGATAGCAACACCTTTTCTACCAAATCTCCCGGATCTACCAATTCTATGGATGTAGTTCTCACGATCATAAGGCAGATCGTAATTGATGACAAGCGAGACTTGTTGAACATCGATACCTCTAGCCCAAACATCTGTTGAAATCAAAACTCTTGAGTTTCCAAGTCTGAAGTCACTCATGATCTGATCTCTTTCATCTTGTTTCATATCACCATGCATTGAGACAACGGTGAAATTGGATGCTTTCATTTTGTCCGTTAGCCAATCAACCTTCTTCTTTGTGTTACAGAAAATCACTGCCTGTGTTATAGTCAGAGAGTCATATAGATCACATAATGTATCAAACTTCCAGTCTTCTTTCTCAACAGCGATGAAGTATTGTTTGATACCTTCCAAAGTCAACTCATCTCTTTTGACTAGAATCTTAACGGGATCAGTGGTGAATTTGGATGTCATATCCAAGACATCTTTAGGTAATGTAGCACTCACAACAACAACTTGTACACCTGCTGGTAGTTGACGGTAAATATCGTATATCTGTTCTTTGAAACCTTTCCCTAGCAATTCATCAGCTTCATCCAAAATCAACATCTTGATATGTCTACTTTGCAATGTTCTTCTTTTGATCATATCAGCAACTCTACCAGGAGTACCACTAACAATATGCTGGCCTTTGCTCAAAGCCTTGATATCATTACCCACATTAGTACCACCAATACAGGCATGGCACTGGACGTTCATATAACTCCCTAGTGACTTGATAACGTTCTGGATCTGTATAGCTAGTTCTCTAGTGGGAGACAGAACGATGGCTTGACTCTCTCTGTTTCTTGTATCTATAGCCTCAAGCATTCCAATGGTGAAAGTGGCAGTCTTACCCGTACCTGATTGTGCTTGTGCAATGGTATCTCTACCCGTGATGATCTGCATGATAGCTCTTGATTGAATAGCAGATGGTGCTTCAAATCCATAAGAGTAGATACCCCGAAGTAGATCATCTTTCAAGGCCATTTCTTCGAATGTGGACACGATCTGAACACTCTTGGATGTTTTGAACTCCAATTCTTTGTCTCTTTCCTTATCAAAGTCCATCCTGTCTCAATAAATACCGTGTCCTGACAGTGGTTTGTTCGTAAACCTCACATAGAAAACTTTTTTTATATGGTCAAAATGCCAGGGCTCGAAACCTATTTGATTATGTAACATTTTCGCGAAAGATACCGAAATCATGAAAGAAATCAGCACAGTTTGACTCTCAACTAAGATTTGTCTGTTGAAGTTATGGGCTCTTATAGCGATCTGGTGATCCTGGTAGGAGGCGGACACTCCGCAGGAAAAGTAAGTTGTTCACACAGCTTTTCATTGTGATGAGAAGAGAGACTAACGAACAAATAGCGAACGGTTTGTCAAAAGATAAGAACCAAGCTTGATGGATGTATAAAAAATCTCCAGATTGAGATATTAGATCTAGACGCATTTCTTGTATCAGAAACAGAATACCCAAATACTCCACAGAGATTTGATTTTGATAAGGCTCTGAAAACAATCCAAGGACTATCATTAAAAAAGTCGAAGAAGAAATTGGTTATATTGATACCTGGATTATACGCTCTATACAATAAGGATATACGGGCTTTAGCTTCGATGAAGGTCTTCATTGATTGCGATGCAGACACAAGACTGAATAGATGGATTAAGAAAGACGTGTTAACCAACGATGGGAAGCTAGAACATGTTCTAGATGCGTACTTGACAAAAGCAAGACCTGAGTTCAATGAGTTCATATTCTCAACTAAGGAGTACGCTGATGTGATTCTTCCTAGTGAGCATAGTGAGACTGGTATCTCTTTGATATGTGATGGGTTGATCCCACTGTTGACGAGCAATGATCTTTCCATTGACAGACATAGAAGTCTGTACCATTCTTTGGATGTCATAAGTCATGAGACTAGCTTGAATATCTTATCAGAGAACTTTGACGGTGAAAAGAATAGGTTCTATGATCTCGGTTAGCATCTCGAGTCAGATTTTCCCTTCTGTCTCTCCAAAATTAGTTGTTCGTTTAGTTTACCATTTAAAGCCGCAGTTTTTAGTCTTTTAACAGTCATGTTTGTAACTTGAATCCCGCTCTTGATCAGGGATTCAACAGCATTAGAGACAGAGTATGACACGAGATCTCCACCAGCACGCTTTAGTTCCTCGTGTTCCCGTAAAAGTCTCTTACCAGTTGCAGAGTGTTTAGCTTGTAACCTTATTATGAAAAGGTCATTACCTGGCTCATCGAGAGGTATGAGCTTTATAGAGCCGTCCTGAACAGACAGTTTCGTGTCTTTGTTCAATATCCTGAACCAAACACCTTCATCTTTCTTGACCACTCTTTCGAACTCCCATATCTGTGAAGGACCTATAGCCTCACTAGAGCAGTCCACCGTTCCAGCATTCACACTCAGGTACTTATCATTGGACGCCTTCAGTGCTATCTTCGTTTTGTTAGGACTTATATCTCCTGTAGCCAACGAGCTCAGTGAGTTTGCAACAAAGACTTGCTGAACATCATTAGGCTCAGTTCTATGTATCACTGCATGATAGGCCAATGGATCTGTATCATCAAAGGGAAAGTTCACTGTGGATTGTGCCTCCATTGTACCCAAGTCTTTCCGTATCTGAACATCGCTCAGTTCATTAACAGCGAGAACAAAGGGAGGTTGTGTTAAATGATCGTAATTCTCATGTCTGTCATAGCTGGTGATAAGCAATGGGCCATTGAGGTCTGGAAACACAGTAGCAGAGCACCAACTTGTTTCTATGAGCGACGGATCCACACTTTCCGAGGGATCTGTTGTTTTCTGTTGTTTTTTGATCTTCGTCTTCTTTCTTTTAGGCGTTTCGCCTTTGAAACTGAGCTTGGAGACCATCTTTTACACCAATTTTGTATAGAGATGGCCAAAGAATTCGATGGAAGAATGAAAAAAAAAAAAAAAAAAAAAATTACATGAACAAAAAACATCACCAATGTCATCAACAATAGTTCCGAATTTACGTTGAATTATCGAGATGTTGAGAGCCAATAAGAACTATTCTGTTCTCAAAAGAGGTATCAAGACTGTCCATAACGATCTGCGCTTCTCCAATGAGGCCAGACTCGCTTTGTTGAAAGGTGCCCGTATTCTTCATGATGCTGTGTCTATCACTTTAGGCCCAAAAGGTCGTAATGTGCTTGTTGAACAGAAGTATAACTTCCCTAAAATCACCAAAGATGGTTATTCCATTGCCAATGAGATTGTTCTTAAAGATGCTTACGAGAATGCTGGTTGTCAGCTGATCAAGGACGTCACTAGTAAATCGAATCTTGAGTCTGGGGACGGTACTACCACTTCAACTGTTTTGGCTTACAACATTCTAGCAAACTCTTTGAAACACGTCAGCACTGGTGCTAACCCAACAGAAGTAAGACAAGGTGTCCAACTAGCTACTGAACATGTTTTGAAGTTCTTGGAGTCCCAGAAAAAAGAGATCTCTTCCACTGATGAGCTTTCTCAAATTGCCATTGTTAGTAGTAATGGCGACAAGAAGCTTGGTGGATTGATCGCTGATGCTGTCAATGAGGTTGGAAAAGACGGTATTGTGACCATTGAAAACGGTAACAAAGTTGAAGATGAGCTAGAGTTGAGAAAAGGTTTGAGGTTCAGTGAAGGTTTCACAAGAAAAGAGTTTGGTGATCTACAAAAACCAAACAGTAAAGTCACTTTGCCAAATCCTCTAATCTTCTTGTTCAAAGGCAACTTGAAGAAATCTCAAGATATCTTACCAGCTTTGACTCACGCTCAAACTCAGAAAAGAGCGCTTTTAATCGTGTGTGAAGAACTTTCAGGTGATGCCATGGCCATTGCCCTAATCAACAAGATCAGAGGCCAAGTCAACGTGATAGCTGTGAAAGCACCAGGGTTCGGTGATGCTAGAGTTGATTACCTTGGTGACTTAGAAGCTGCTACTGGTGCTAAAGTCATCAATCCAGATATCGATGAAATTCCAAGCACTGCTTCTCAAGAATTATTCGGATCAGCTGGTTCAGTTGTCATCTCCCCAAATGAAACATTGATCCTTGATGGTAATGGAACAGAAGCAAATGTGAATACCAGAGTCAGTGAAATCAGAGAAAAACTAGAACAACCAAACTTAAGTATAGGTGATTCTGAACAGTTAAAAGAAAGATTAGCTAAACTGACCAGCGGTGCTGCCGTCATTAAAGTCGGAGGTATCTCACAAGTTGAAGTTAAAGAAAAGAAAGATAGACTAGATGATGCTTTGAACTCCACTTACGCTGCATTGCATTCTGGTTTCCTTCCAGGTGGTGGGATTGCACTACTGAAAGCTTCTCAAGAACTAGCCACCGCTGATTTTGGCGATGTTTCATTCAATACTAGACTAGGTATAAATATCGTCCAGACATCAATCACTTCGCCATTCGAAAAGATCTTAGGTAATTCAGGTCTGGAATCAGGACATATCAAATCCAAATTAACAAAGAGTTTCAGTACAGGTGTTGACGCTCAAACAGGAGAAGTTGTCGATATGTATGAAGCTGGTATCATTGATCCATTCGATACTGTGAAAAACGCCCTCGTCAATGCTACTGGTATAACCAGTTTGTTGTCTACTACCGAGGTCGTCATTACTCGTGTCTTGGGTCAAAAAGAAGGATTTTGAGTGTAAATAGAAATCACATGTATATAAAAGATTGATCAAAGGTGCGGCCACAGTATCATTGAGACATGTAGATTTAGTGTAAGCAAGCCGTTACTTTCGGGTCCCTGTTCATCCAAAAGCAGCTCTTCTTTGATCTCTCAGTGGGATGTACTTTTTCAACTCATCCTCAAATTGCTCTTTGGATTGATCCTTAGTCCATCTTAAAGGATATAAAGGATGTGATTCAGGTACGAAAGATTGTCCTTTCTCACCGTAGAAATTCTCCCTGAATGTTCCACCAGGAACAGAGTACTCGGTTTGTGCTAAACCCAGTCTCTGCAATTGAGGAATCAACAACTCAACAATATCTCTCAAACCATCAGGATAACTCCAGATGTTAAAGTTGATCCCATCAACATCAGTGTAGTCAACTAGTTCCTGGATCGTAGCTGCAATCTCCTGAGGAGTTCCAACATAATCTTTGTTCTTCTTCCAGGCTTCAGCGATCTGTCTTGGTGTCTTTGCTTTACCATCTTTCAAGATATCAGCTGTGGTTGATCTGACACCATCAGTGACTCCGTCGGTGATGATTGGCTCATCGAAAGCGAATGGTGCAACATCGATGTTTGAAGCACCACTGAAGTAGATCAAAGAGTCTATTGGATCAGCATATCGCTCCAGGCGTTCGAACTTGGCTGAAGCTTCCTCAGAGGTCTTTCCTAAGACCGGTGATAGAGCCACGATGAACTTAATAGAGTATGGGTCTCTTCCATATCTCTCCTTTGCAACTCTTCTGACCTCCTGTATGGATTTCCTAGTGGCTTCTTTATCAAAACCAGTGACGTAGATCAGCTCTGCAAACTCAGCACCAAAATCGATTCCTTTGGTGGAAGTACCTGCCTGGGCAATCAAGGGGATTCTCTGAGGTGTTGGTTCAGTGATTGAGGGACCTAGAATGTCGAAGTACTTGCCACTGTGGTTAATTTCTCTGATCAAGTCTGGATCGGCGAACACTCCCTTTTCACGATCGTTTACCAAAGCATCATCTCTCCAACTTGACAGCAACAGCGAGCTTACAGCATCCGTGTAGTCACGGGCCCTATCATATCGTTCGTCATGTTTAGGTAAAGCATTGCCGTTAAGTAAATTTGGCCCAACACTTGGTAAATAACTGGACACAATGTTCCAAGAAACTCTACCTCCTGTCAAGATATCCAATGATGCCAATCTTCTAGTAAAGTGATAAGGATGTTCCACAGCAGTACTGAAAGTCGAGACGATACCAATGTTTTCCGTGTTCAACGCAATGGCAGCGAGAGGGACTGCTGGATCGATTCTCGAGGCATTGATTCCATGTTTAGCAGCAGCTTTATAATCCCCACCATACACGTCAAACCAGGTCAAATGGTCAATGAAAAAGATGTTGTGTAGCTTTCCTTTCTCTGCTAGTTGAGCAAACTCGATCCACGGCTTTAGACTCCTAGTGAACTCTCTTCCCGTGTCATCTGGGTCTCTCCAGTTTGTGGATGCAGTTCCACGAGTAGCAGCACTCAAGATTAGCTGTTTCTTCACTTTCTGCTTCTTTGTTGATGATTCTGTCATTCTTGTGGTATGTTAACAAACACCATTGTGAAACCAGACATTCTACCTCCTTTAAATACACTTCCACAATACAAAATCCAGCAGAAACCACAGTTTTATACGTAAATAAGAGTGGCATTCAAAGACGTCCCCAAAACACTTCCGCGAAATTTAGGCGTTGATAAAAATCTTCAGATTAATGCTTCAACAACATAAACAACAAAACAAACACTCAAACGATGTTCTGTGCCAGTGAGTATCTCCTATCTTTTGAGCCCGTTAGAAGCATAGTACTAACTGATTACACAGTCTCCGGTACGCCGCCCAAAACACCTGTTGTCTCTCCTAAAAGTGGCCATGTTTTTGAACTGAACCTCATCGAACAGTACATCAATGAACACCATAAAGACCCAATCAACTCTGAGCCTCTGGAACTTGAAGATTTGATACACATCCAGAACTCAGGAACGTCTTTCCAACCACCGCGTCAACCCACTTTGAATTCCATCCCAACTCTACTCTCGTCCTTACAGAACGAATGGGACTCTGTCGCTTTGGAACTTTTCTCATTGCGTAAGCAACTGGAAGATACTAGAAGAGAGCTCTCCACCGCTCTATATCATCATGATGCTGCCATCAGAGTGGCGTCTAAGGTCATAAAAGAGAGGGATGAAGCTAGAAAGGCACTGCAAGAACTTTCCATCTCCATCGGTTCTGGTAATGGAGCCAATCACATCAACCATGGTGAACAAAACGACACTGAGGTGTCAGATGCTACACTACCGGATCACATCAAAGACGCTATCACAAATGCCAGTACTGAGCTGTTCCAGATCCACAAGGCACAGAAGAAAAAGCCCAATGTTGCAGTTGATCATCCGTTCAACGACGTCTCTCATGAAAAACAAGCACCAAAGCTTTTCAAATCACTCATACAGTCGGGAACTACAGACTCAGGGTTCATTTTCTCATCTACTACTGGTATCACTGCTGTGTATGACTCTGTCTCAGGATCGTCGGAGAAGAACGACTCTATTATAAAGGATAAAAATATCTCGAAAGTCTTACTCTCAGATAGCACATTTGTTGGCCTAACTGATGGAACAATATACTATAATGGACAAACACTGCCATCGAACCATCAAGATGAAATCATTGCCATACTTCAACACCCTTCACTGACAAACATAATAATCACCGTTGACAAATCGGGTTTATATTCCATCATTGACACAGAGTCACAAGCTGTCATCTACAACAATAATGCTTCAACCAATGCCACGAGTGCCGATATACATATTGATGGTGCTTTGATCGCCATTGGAACAGAATCTGGTGAAATAAATGTGATCGATTTAAGAAGTGGAGAGGTTTTAACAACTTTGAAGAATGGCGACGCTTCCGTACTCGAGTTGAGGTTTGGATCAAACGGTTACTGGCTATTTGCAAGCTCTGATGACTCCTCATTGAGTATATGGGACTTGAGAAAGAACACGTCGTCGAAAGTCACAACTAAATCAACCATCACTGCTCTTACGCTTGATGGATCTTCAAACATAGTGGTTGGGATTATAGACAAGGACCAACTTGAAATAGTGCAATATGACAAATCATCCAAAGGATGGGTAACAAAAGGTCCAGTGTCCACTACAGTTGGCGCTCAATTAGTGAACGTTAGAATTGCAAGTGAATCTACTAATACTTTGGTTGTTGATGTGTTGGATTCTGCTTCAGCTGTCCAAAGAGTGACGCTAAAATGAACTCAGGAAGCAAAAAAGAAAACTAGACGAATGAAAACAATGTAATATAAACCTACACGATAGTTGTTTGACTAAGTATCCAATGTTTTGTAATCGACGTAATTGGTGCAATTTCTGGAAAATGCTTACCTAAGATTTACAGCCAGATGACAGGAAAACTCGCTTATCATACTAAAGATTTTATTGTTACACCAATTTCACTCATAAATCAATGTCCAGACGGTTTCTAAGAAGCATCAGGAACCTCAATGCGACACCTGCAGAGGTCAAGATCCGAAGTGCGACAAGTAACGATTCTTTTGGACCTACCACTGCAGAACTCAATCAACTCGCTGTCTTATCACTCGATCCACAGTCACTCAGGCCTATACTAAGCGTCTTACAAAAAAGACTCAATGATACATCGGTTAACTGGAGACATACTCTCAAGTCGCTCACCGTGATACAATATCTTCTGCTCGCTGGATCCCAGGATTTCGTGGAATGGTTCATAGAAAATAAATATCTCGTATCAACACTGAAAGAGTTCCAACTCAACAAGCAAGATGAGATAGCCCAGCAGATCAGATCAAAGTCCAAGACTATATACACATTACTGAATAGCCCAGATTTGCTAAAGTCAAAGAGAACCAACTTCTACATATACAGAAACAAAATGTCACAACCAGCCCGAGACCATCGTTCTTCATTAGATATCACCAGGGAAACCGATAATCAGAGTCTCCGGATCGTGGCGGATAACATTCCGCTTCAGTTTCAAAGGGGATCAAAAAGTTTTGATCTGAAGAGAACAACTAACTTGTTGGACCCAGCCCATGATCATGCAAATGTTCGAGCCAAAGTCAACAGAGACCAGATCGAGGTATCAAGGCTTTTGGCTGATATCAGTGAGGAGACAACGTGAGAAGCAGCTCAGAGTTGCATTACAATGCGTTTATCGTCTATACGACCGATTCTTTTGATGACGATGATGATACATACTGTAGTAACTAGTAACAAAAGGTCAATCACCCGAGATCTCCAATGAAACTGACAGCTGACAGCGCCACAAACAAATAGGCTATTCAATTTCAAGCTTATTATAAAGGAGAGCACCCGCGACTTTCCGCGAATTCTCGTTATTATTTTGGTGTCACAAAAAATGTGTCGTTTCTTTTTTTGCGCGTTCGGCTTGTTTCTCTGGCAGATTCCAAATTTGCCACTTTGAGACAACAAGTGAGAGGTATAAATAGCAGCTCACCCCCTATCTCATTTTTTGCCTGATTTTACAAAACAACAACAACTACAACTAGCTGAATCTGCTTACACATAATGCAAATCTTCGTTAAAACACTAACTGGTAAAACCATCACCTTGGAAGTACGTATCCTCTTTTCCCGCTGTGTTTTGCCGCTTGTTTGACATGTTTTGTGGTAGCCCCTTATCTTTGTGCAGCATTGATTTGCCTTCTACACCAGAACATCAAATTTTGAGACATTTATAGCCGTGTATGGTATCATTAGAATGAGAATTATCACAGCAGTCACAACATGCAAAACACTAGCTGGACTCCTTTGTTTTCTGAGAACAATTACTAATATAAACTCTTCTAGGTTGAATCTTCTGACACTATTGATAATGTCAAATCTAAAATTCAAGACAAAGAAGGAATCCCACCTGATCAACAACGTTTGATCTTCGCTGGTAAACAATTGGAAGATGGTAGAACTCTTTCTGACTACAACATCCAAAAAGAATCAACTTTACATTTGGTCTTAAGATTGAGAGGTGGTATGCAAATCTTTGTTAAAACTTTGACTGGTAAAACCATTACCCTAGAAGTTGAATCATCTGATACCATCGACAACGTTAAGGCTAAAATCCAAGACAAAGAGGGTATCCCACCTGATCAACAACGTCTAATTTTTGCCGGTAAACAACTAGAAGACGGTAGAACTCTTTCTGACTACAACATCCAAAAAGAATCCACCCTGCATTTGGTTCTTAGATTGAGAGGTGGTATGCAAATTTTTGTTAAAACTTTGACTGGTAAAACCATTACCCTAGAAGTTGAATCATCTGATACCATCGACAACGTTAAGGCTAAAATCCAAGACAAAGAGGGTATCCCACCTGATCAACAACGTCTAATTTTTGCCGGTAAACAACTAGAAGACGGTAGAACTCTTTCTGACTACAACATCCAAAAAGAATCCACCCTGCATTTGGTTCTTAGATTGAGAGGTGGTATGCAAATTTTTGTTAAAACTTTGACTGGTAAAACCATTACCCTAGAAGTTGAATCATCTGACACCATCGACAACGTTAAGGCAAAAATCCAAGACAAAGAGGGTATCCCACCTGATCAACAACGTTTAATCTTCGCTGGTAAACAATTGGAAGATGGTAGAACTTTGTCTGATTATAACATTCAAAAAGAATCAACTTTACATTTGGTCTTAAGATTGAGAGGTGGTATGCAAATTTTCGTTAAAACTTTGACCGGTAAAACCATCACTTTGGAAGTCGAATCATCTGATACCATTGACAACGTCAAGGCCAAAATTCAGGACAAAGAAGGTATCCCACCAGACCAACAACGTTTGATCTTTGCTGGTAAGCAGTTGGAAGACGGAAGAACTCTTTCTGACTACAACATTCAGAAGGAATCCACCTTACATTTGGTTTTAAGATTGAGAGGTGGTTAACTTGAGGTCACTTGTTTCATGACGTCATGACGTCATGATAGTATCTTTACAAATCTTTTTTTTTTCTATTTATCATTAGGTTTATTATAAACTGAGTTTTGATTTGATTATAGCGTAGCATTATTGATTTCCACTTTTACAACAGATGAGAGTTCTCTTTCTTTGTACTCTATCAGTTCAAGCTTCACGTACTCTTTTAGCTGTTCAGAGATCTCACCAAGTGCCTTAGCTAGACGAACAGTTTGAACCTTCACATTTTCAACATCATCAGCTCCAGTGTTGTTCTTCAGGATAACGTCAAAGGCATTCCTCAATAATGATATATCATCACTACTGACAGACTTAGAGTCTTTCAGAGCTTTGGCTACCTTCGTTAGACCTTCAACGATTGAGATTTGTGATCTCCAAGTTGGAATGTATGTCTTTGGATCATACGTATCCAACAACGATTTCACAATAAATTTCAATAGGTCAGAATGGAAGTCGCCATGGTTATAAACTTGGAAACTCGTAGATAAACTTGCCAAAGAATTCATTCTATCAGCCTCTCTTGTGAGATTTTTCTTTGTAGATTTGATATTCACCGTTTCATTAGCTTTCTTCTTCGAGTCATCTTCATCCTCATCGTCTGAATCGTAATAGTCTTCACTGAATAGGCCTTCAAAGATCTCAATCACTTCATCACAGCTCTCCTCGCCAGGATACTTGTTCAAAAACGCACCTAATGAAACGATAGCTTTCTTTTGATAGGATTTGTTTCTTCTTTTTGCTTCAGTAATGACGACTTTGTTGATCTTAGTTAATAGCTCGGTATGTGTTTTCAGATAAGACTCAGACTTGGTTGCCAATGATACTAGAGCGGCTAGAACATCCTCTTTACCACTCCATGATCTACCTTGACAAGCACTAACCAGCACATCAAACAACTCTTCAGTGACCTTCTCACTCAATCCAGGTGATCCTTCTAGAGAGTTACAAGCTTTCGCTATACTCTTCGCAGAAACTTGTCTGATCGAAAATTGCTGAGAGTTGATGGTTTTTCTCACCAAGTCGACAATTTCTTGGATGTAAAGCTTGATTGCAGCAGTTCCTGAAGTATTCTCAGTCCACACGTTATTGAAAGGTATAGATACTTCCTTCACTGGGTCATTCTTAGCGATAAATGCAACTGGTAGAAACGCACTGGCAACAGATGCATACATGTCTCCGGAGTATTTGGCAACAGCCTCAGAGGCAATAGCAGCAACAACTCTTGTTTTCTCATTCTCTGATTCAAAATAGTACTTCTCGATCTTAGCAGCATATTCGACAACAGCACTTACTGCGGAAACACGACAGACGTAACCTGCTGCTGTTGCAAAAGATGAAGCCACTGTGTTGTTTCTGTCTTTCAACTGAGATGTACAGATCTTGAGAATTAGTTCAGCATATGGCTTCACTAGCTGTATGTGTCTCAGTACAAGAGTGACGATTATTTTGGAGGCAGCAGCTTTGGATGGTAATCCAACTGATTTTTTCACTGTGGATTGTAATCTTGTAACGACTTCTTCAATGGTGTCATCGTCAATCAAATCAACTAACTTCTCTAGAGCATTCATCATTGGTGATGAGCCGATGCTCTGGATTCTTTGTGCATCGATATCATCATGTTTCAGTTTATACTTATCAGCGTTCAAGGCAAGATAGTTGACTATCTGTGGCTCCAATGTAGACATTAATAGGACAAACTGATCTATTAGCTCGGCAATGAAAGGCTTGATGGCCTTACCGGCCTTTTTGATAAGTTTCAGAATAGTTTCAAGAGCAAAGTTTCTGACATCTTCTGCATCACTCAGTATACCCTTATTACCCAATAAGAATGGCAGCAGTGTTGTAAGCACTTCCTTTGCACGAACTTCGGATGATCCTGATTCCACTTTGATACTGTTGACCAAAGTCTGCGATAAACTTCTAGTTAGACCACCTCCAGCCTTTCTCACACTTTCCTTAATATCGTCAATAGCTCTGAAACCCATAGTCCAGATTTCTTCCATTTGATCTTGATATTTGTCAACTGTCAATGTTTGTAACAAGTCAGTCAATGCAACGGTACTGGCCTCTCTGACTCTCCACTCTTTATTACCCATACCGTTCATCAACTCTTTCAAGATCTCCTTGTAGTACTTCTCAATGGTCTTTGAAGAGTCCTGCACAATAGTACCCCAGATGTCATTCATCGATCTAGCAACAGATGGACTTGGATCAAATCTGTATCTGTAAAGCTTTGGAATAAGACGATTGGAAAGCGACTCATTCTCGAATAGCAATTTATCCAAACTTGACTTGGACATGATGTTACCCAATCCAAACGCAATACCTTTTCTTGAAGACCATAATGCGGAACTTTTGGCAAGTGACATGAATTTGTAGACCAAACTTGGATCACCGATCTCAGAGGCAAGACTTAGGATATCTTTGTAAGTGGAAACCGATCCATCATCTGTTTTCAAAACACCAGGTTCGAAAAGTTCTGTATCATGTGAGACAGAACCAGAGTTCAACTTCGATGAGGTGGTTGTTTCAGTGAAAGACTTCAACAAACTCTTGACTAATGTTTCTTTCAAATCAGCACTTCCCAGATCAAAGATCAAACTCAAACCTCTAGAAGCAGATTCCTGGACTAGCTCTTCTCTATCAGCTAAAAATTTCATAAATGTCAAATGGATCAAGTTAGAGTTCTCCTTAACGACTGGTGAAGCACCAGAGTATTGGACAAATGATAAAAGCCATATACAACCAGCTCTTCTGAAGTTTGGTTTCGGGCTCGAGGCAGCACCTAGTATCTTCTTTAGAATGAATTCGGATCTCTTGGATCTACCACCAACTCTAATCCTGATATCAGAGTCTTGGATATCAACCTTTTGTTTCAGGAACTTCGAATCCCAACCAGATGCAAGGATTGAGAATGCTTCACCAGAAGTGAACAAGGTCTCAACTTGTTTAGTGCTATTGGTATCATATATAACTGATTCATATTCGGTGAACTCCTCACTCGTAGACTCCTCTTCAGATAATGATATCAAAGCAGCGGCAACAATAGACTTCTCATCCAACTTTTTGATCTTTGGCTTCAGACCTTCAAAGATGCTATTCTTAAACTGAATCAATTTCTCACTCGTCAAAGAAGGACCAAACCCACCGAATTTCGCTAGTTCACTGATAGAGATGATAGCCACTTCATTCAAGCTAGAATCAGCAGAGCTCAATGCTTCGGATAGAATGGAATACAACTGCTCGAGAACAGTGTCACCAATAACACTTTCCCTTCCTCTCATCAACAATCTAGACGTCAGATATCCCAAAGTCAGTAGTCTATTTTGGCTCTGATAACTCTTGAGACCAGTCGAAGTGATTGATTGTAGGGAGTTTTCATAAAAAGAACTGATTGAATGTGCTTCGTTGGAAGGATGGCTTCCAATTATACCGATAGAATTAGCAGCGTGATGGATATAGTCATCTTTTAAAGGTTTGGTGGTAGTGACGACGGATACTAGTTTTGCCAGTTCAGGAACAAGCTCAGAAACTTTGTCTTGTGGTGATAAGGAGATCAGCTTCAAGAAAATCTTTCCGAAGACTGGCGATGAAGTTTGAGAAATGGATTCGTCCTCTGGCAATTGTGAGATTTCTTTCAGCAATATTTTGAAGAAGTCATTCAATCCGGTTGTTTTAGCCAGTTCCTCTCCAGTCTGCTTAGTGACGATGCTGTCATGTTCAAGACCTTTCTCTAATCTGGTTATCCATTCTTGATCTTGCACAATGACTGTGGTATTTCCTTTCACCGCTTGCGTTACAATAACACGTAGGCCGAATTCGACAGCAGATACCAGCGAGTGTCTCAAAGAGGCAGATTCCCTGGTTTTAGCATATTCGACAGCACCAGTAAGTTCAGTCACAAAAGAGTGGAATGACGGAAATTGAACGACATTTCCAACACCGAGCAGCTCTGATGTCGACTTGAAATCCTTAGTGTTTGTTGATTGCAGAATGTTGAACCAGTGAGGATGTAGACCTTTTTGTGCCTCCTCGATCACATCTGCTCTATTCTTTGAGGAAGTGCCCAGAACGTTGAGCATTCTAGCGTCAGCATCACTGAACGGAAAAGTTGTATTTAAGTACTTCAAAGCGGTGAATCTTGCCGATTGAATTGAGTCAGCTTCACCGTTGGCAAGGTCTTCATTCTGTAAATAAGATTTCAAGATGGCTTTCAACCTTTTTTTTGAGTCATCCGATAGTGAAGGCAAGTGAATGGCCAATGAGCCTAGTGCTTCTTGTATGGTAGATCTAACCTCAAGAATATCACCCAAGAGCGAATCAAAGAGGAATTCAATGTATGAAAGGTCTTTCAGTAGACCAGCGTCTTTCTTTAAGATATCACCCAAAGCTTCATATTGGAGACTTCTCTGTTTGACTTCAGCAGTATAATTGGTTCCTTGCACGACTTGGAACTTGGGCCAGCCTTGAGAATGAAGATTGTTCCTTAGTTGGGCAGCAACACTAACAGAATACTCATCAGAATAAAGCGAATCACCCCCATTTCTCGCAATCCATTGAATGAACTGAATTGTCAATGATTTCAGCTTTGGAAATCTTGTAGAATTCAAACCGATTGACGTTATGACTGGGATTGAATGACTTCTGGTTGCAATCACACTGTTCATCAATAACGTCAGAAATCTCTCTTGAACTTGAGCTTTCACAGGAGATCTTGGAACGTCCTTATCACCAACGTAAAGGGAAATAATATGATTGATGAGCTTCTGGTCTTCGTAATCGATGGTTATCTTTCTCAACAAGCTGGCAGCTGCATTTGCCACTATATCATTGGAATCAACGGTTGCAATTGTCAAATATGTGATAATGTTCTCATCTTGAAGAAGAGGAACGAAGGACGCGACACTTCGCTTCGCACTTGATAGTTCATCACCTTTGTAAGAAACACCAGCATCGTAAGTTAGAAAGCTTACCTCTGCAGCACTTAGACCAGGACAAGTGTACCCTCTTGGGATAACACCATCATTGTTGGTCACTGGATTTAGAAGCAATAGTTTCTCAAACTTTTCACTTATGTACAGTTCATCTGCTTCAGCGATGTCCATCTCTTGTCTCAAGTTTTTGAAATCATCAGTACCACGGTCTGGGGTCTTCCAGTCCTTCAATAGCTTCACCAGGGCATAAAACAATCTGGCACCGGTCCCGTTTGACTTGTGGATGTCCTTGATAACTTCCTTGATCAATTCTTTACGCTCACTTGGATCCAATCTATCGATACCTTTGGAAACGAACAGTAATGAGTACAACTGCACAGTGGTCCCATCAGTGACGTCCTGTGGAAGACTTGGGGCTTTAGCCTGCTGTAACAACTTAAGCACCGGCAATTTCAACAAAGGAGCCGAGTTGATTCTTGGAATGACACTCTGTATGAATTTCAGGATCTGTTGACGAACAGCACCATGTTTGGAAGATAGCTTTAGTAATAGTGGACAAAGGTAAATATCGAGCGCGGATTGTAATTTTGGATCCGTGTCTGCCAAAGCGATGCGCAGTTCCACTTTGTTGATAAGTGAAATCTCTTGCTCGGCCATTTCCAGATGTCAATGCTTTTCAGAAGGTGAATTGGCGTGGTTTTATAAAACTGTGTTGTGTTTGTAGTGGCAACTTGATCTGAATTTTTTGTTCTTTTCCGAGAAATATCTACATATGTAACAGATATCATGAAAATATGCATTATATACCATGCCAAAATATCGTCAGGTCGTCGTCAGTTGCTGTGTTCTCACACCGTTGTAGATGCCGTGTTTTACGCAATTGTAGCACTCGCACTCTTCTGGAGAACAGCCACAATCGTGCTCGCCGCCCTGACCAAATTCTTGTTCAGACATGACAGGAAACATCAGAGGAGCTGGACTCTGCGATACCCTGGCCCCATCGATCAACCTTATGCCTTCGGAAATTCCGTGTTGGATACAGTTGTAGCATCTGCAATCTGCTGGATCACAAATGCATCCGTCATCAAGTATCTCCTGTAGTAATAACTCATCAACAATCTCAAAATTCAGAAGATCTATTGTCTCTAGTTGTTTGTTGGTCTGAGACTGATGGAGCTGGCTCGAGTTTCCTCGTGGTTCTTGATTAGTTGACGGCTGATTGCTGAGATTCATCTCAGTGATGCTCTCTTCTTCGACCTCGTTCTTGACGTATATAGGCGTTGAAACCGTTGTAGAAGAGCCCTCCAAGATTCCATAATCTTTCAATTCTTGGTTCGTTCTGTGTATCAAGCAGGCAGGGCAGGAACAGTTCGGACCACAATAGCATTCATCCGCACATCCTGAAGCATAAACCATGTCGAACATCATTGAATTCGAGGTGGGTTCTATGTTTTGTCTAGGGAAGAGCTCGCTTGATGGCTGAGTGTATGTACGAGCTTGGGTGTGTGTATGTGATTGTGGATTCATGTAGTGACCGGGTGGAGGAAGACCATTCGCCAGTTTTGGATCGCATTGGAAGTTAGCCGATTCTTGATAATCTCTGGATGTATTTGAGAGGGATGCAGGTGGGGTTGATGGATCAGGTATAGATGCTAGCGATTCTTTTGGGTGTTGATGGAAACCATTGGTGCTGGGGTTATAATTCACTTCATTAAGTTTGATAGTTTTCAGCAGTCGGAGTTGATTGACATGGTGTACTGAGTCTCTTGATCTTTTCCCTCTGTGGCCCTCTACCTTGAATTTATTGATGGATGACCCACTATATGGACCAACAAAGTCAATGTTACCATCTTTCACATCGACGAGCTGTCTCTTAGACGCCTTTAGAAGAATGACACCACTCTTGTTGTTGCAAGCACATACTTTTCTGGAATTGGAACAGCAATTTCTTTTCTCTGGAAGCACGATTTGGGGTTTAGCACCACCACCACAGCAGCTCTTCTTCGGTACTAATGATTTCTCTTGCTTGACGGGAGTGTGGGATCTAGAATCTGGCATTTGATCTTGGATTGTAACCTCGTCCCTTGACATGACGATCTCAGATTCGGTGACTGCTATTCTATGACTGGCTGTAAGCGATGGTCTTCCTCGGCTTCTGACTTGAACCAAAGGTCTAGCAGAGTGTTTGCATGTTGACGATCTGTGCCCTCTGATGCACTGGACACAGGCGTACTTCTCACCATCGACCAATATCATCTCGACTTCTCACTATGCACTATGTGGAGTTAAATCACTCGATTTTCTAGCGTCTCGGATTTTCCATCAATATTTCCATTCAATTTGAGTGTAATTAATCAAATCTATTAATATGGCTTTGTGTAAGAATATGACAGCTCTACTTCTCAATAGATAAACGGTATTAAAGAGTGTTTCAATGTTCTCGGTGGATCTCAAAATGAGCAGAGCGAGTTCACTTTAATTAGTTAGCACTTAGCGGACATCACCAATTAGTGATTGAGGTCGCACAAGAAAAGATTTCTGCTGTTAATAGAGCGTTACATTATTGATTGATGAGCAAATATTTCCGCATCCAGGTAATTTTAATTATTGTTCGTATCCTCATTCGACTCTGTACTGGAGTAAAATACACACATTGAGTCCTATGATATCACGAATACAACTGTAGTATCACTGATGACAGAAGTCTGAAGTTGTCGTATTAGCATGGGTCCGCCTTGGTGTTGGCATGTGACGATGTGACCCGATCCGTTCAGGAACATAACCCCAACTGACCTCAGCAAACGAATACATCTAAGAGCATTATTTGCTTGGAAGCGGACTCTTCTGTGACTCCGGTAAATCTTAAAGGGTATTGACTCCGATTAATACTTCGTCATTGATATCAACTGAACCACGACTGTATTATGTAGGTGGTGGTAATTGGTTTTGTCACCATGTGATGAATTTGAACTGTGTAGAAGCTCTGCAAGCTACACCATTGATTGTTTACTACATATTTCTACTCCAGCTTAAACCTGTCAAATTGTCACAATATGCGCCTGACTTCTTATTTGGACTCGATAATAAAAATGACTCTGTTATATCTATCCGCGCCCGCAACTGCCTTTAAGAAACCGTTTTATGTGCAAACCAAGCATTTTGCATTTTGTAGATTACTCATGATGAAAAAAATATCACAGTACAGTCAAAACTATATAACAGTTCACTTTCGCCCTTTGTGATAACTGGTAGTAGTTCTTGTGCTGTAACAACTACACTTATCATGGACAAGGAACAGTACACCGAAAAGGTGGAACGTGTGGAACCACAGATCAAGCCATGGGCAGTCTTGCAGAAATACTCACAGAAGCTAGACGCACTTGGTGTAGAGCAGAGAGGTATTGAACGTATCGAACCATATGAGAGATCCACAAACAAGACTGAGCAGTTCATATCAGTCATTGGTTTCTGGACAAGTGCCGCTGGTGGTCTTTCCACAATGTCTACTTTCATTTTAGCTGCTACTATCTTTGAACTTGACTTCAATCAATCACTAATGTATGGACTCATCGGAATGCTCTTGGGTTGTGCTATTGCTGCTTATTGTTCCACCATGGGTCCAAAGTCAGGATGCAGACAGATGGTTACTGCTAGATATCTATTCGGATGGTGGTTTGTGAAGTTCGTTGCCTTGATTGGATGTGTTGGTGTCTTGGGTTGGTCCATCGTTAACTGTGTTGTTGGTGGTCAAATCCTTGCCAGTATATCTGATGGTAAAGTCCCACTATACATCGGGATCGTCATCGTCGCTCTCTCGAGCTTCATGGTCTCCATCTTTGGTATCAAGCAATTGCTTAGAGTCGAAAAGTACATCTCAATTCCTGTGATGATTGCATTTTTACTTCTATATGTGTGTTCATCTAACAAATTCCACCTTTTGAGTGAATTCGACAACTCTTTCGTTGAGCCATTGACTTTGAAAGGAAACATTTTATCATTCTTCAGTTTGGCATACTCCGTGACTGGTACATGGGGTACAATCACTGCTGATTATTACATCTTATTCCCTGAGTCTACTCCATCATATCAAGTCTTCATGTTGACTTTCTTCGGTATTGGTATCCCAAGTACCTTTGTGGGTGTCTTGGGTTTGATCCTAAGTAACTTGTGTATGACTGATGAAGGCTACATCCAAGCTTACGCCGAATACGGTATGGGTGGTGCCATTCATCAAGGTTTCAGCCGTTGGGGAGGTTTTGGTAAATTCTTAGCTGTTGTTTTATTACTATCTCTGATCGCTAACAACATCATTAACACATACTCGAGTGCTTTCGCTATCCAGTTAACTGGTGTTTGGTTAGCCAGAATTCCAAGATGGTTGTGGGCTATCCTTATCACAGCTGTTTACTTGGTATGTGCTTTGGCTGGAAGAGATCACTTCAGTACAATTCTAGGGAACTTCTTGCCAATGATTGGTTATTGGATTTCCATGTACTTCATTTTACTATTAGAGGAGAACGTTATCTTCAGAAAGTTCTTTTTGGAGCTATATACCAGAGAATTTCCAAATGGTGCAGCTGTTGGATCATCATTGAATGTTCCAAATGCCCTCAGAGGTAGAAAGCAAAATTATAACTGGAGTGAATGGAATAATTACAAGGTTTTAACTCACGGATATGCAGCAATTTTTGCTTTCCTTTGTGGTGTGGTCGGTGCCGTTATTGGTATGGCTCAGGTTTACTACATTGGTGTTGTTGCTGCCAAGTTTGGTCACTATGGTGGTGATCTTGGAATGTGGCTTACAATGGGTATGTCAGGTCTTGTTTATCCTCCTCTTAGATACTTAGAACTTAAGAAGTTTGGTCGTTAATTTATTACTGTTGTGTTTAATTTATATCGATTCAATATCATTAGCTGTTTGTAATCATAGTACGTCAAGTTCATTTACGGCGGCTACTTCATAATCTAATTAGCCAATAGCCAGTGGATATGTCGCTGTCAGCGTTAATGATTTCTAGTCAACATAATCAATAGTATTATTAATAATAATATAGCAAGCTAACTACGTTAGCAAACAAATAAGCTGCGATAAACATCTTGTAATTGGTCGTCAATTAGTGACCGACTATATGGTAGATAAGTAGCAACTTGTGCCAATAAATAATAAATAATAGATAATAAATAAGATAAATAATAAGTTAGTGTGCAGTTATAGACTATTCAGATATCGGATCTGGTGACAGTCTTGATATCAAAGGCATTCTTTTCATCGAACAAACTAGTCTTGATACCTTCAGGCTCACACGATGTTCTTTTACCTCCAAAAGGTCCTGGTTCCCCTTTACCAGCCTTGACATCTTGTAAGACTTTAACAATACTTTCAGCAGTCAAGTCTTCATAGTATAGATTATTGATTTCCGCAACTGGAGCATTAGTACAAGCTCCTGAACATTCAACTTCTTCTAATGTGAATGTAGCATCTTGATTGTTGTCTTTCAAGTAGGCCTTAGCCGATTGGTAGACCTCTTCGCCACCTCTCAGCATACAAGAGATATTGGTACAAACACCGACGTTAATCTTCCCAACTGGCTTTCTTTGATACATGGTGTAGAAGGATGCAACTTCATAAACTCTCATTGGTGGAACTTCCAATATTTTTGCCACTTCATCCATGACACCAATGGAACAATAGCCATGCTGTTCTTGTCCAAGGCCTAATAAAGGCATAATAGCAGCTTTCTTGTACTGAGTTGGATATTTGGCAATGATTTTATCAACTTCCTTTAAGTTTTGTTCATGGAATTGAAACTTGACAGCTTGGTTGTTTTGCTTTGTATTCCTGTGAACACCTTCAATGTGATGACTGGAATAGCCACGTAACACAACAAACGCTCTTTTCAGAGGTATGAAATTAACCAAGCGTCTCGACAGCATTGTTTACGCTTGTAGTTTCTAATCAATTACTGTTTGTATTACTTGTTTTCATTTTCATTTAGGGAGTAATTTGTGGGGACTTGAGTCTCTTGAGATGATATGGAGAAGTCCTGAAACCTGTAAAAAGGCCCTCAAAGTCTTTCCTGAAGTTAAAAAATGCTGGAATCGCGACTAACACTTTATTTCCAGACCCAGTTGGAAAAAATAACACAAACTGCGTGCTCATTACTGCTCTTCTCGTATGAGTACATCAATGTGGCTGCTAAATACAGATGCCGAATGTCGATTGTTCAACGCTTAGAAGCGCGAAGTGTTTAGCAAAGAGGTCATATAACAGACCAGTACAATGGGTTTGGTTCCACTTCTTATCGTACGCGATTTGAGCGTCGAAATAACGAAGAGTCGTTACTCGTTACTCGTTACTAGTGAGCGTGGGCTGAGCTCAATCAAGGCTGCTAGAATCACATACAGATAATATGTTGGTACTATATTATGTCTTTGGACAGGCCATTCGCGGCTGCTTCGGAAGATCTGACCAGTGACAAGCTTGACGCTCACGGCGCCAACTGCCATCTTGTTCCTGAGCTGAACATTCAATATGGTCCCCCGTAAACTGCTTGAGGTCACTTATCGTATTTTATAAGGTGCAAGGCGTTCTATGGCGCGTACACTGCACACTGGAGAGCTTTGGTTAGATCATGGAAGCACTTGACACTTCACAATCACAATTCACTGCCCTGAGTTCTGAAATATTTGATATCATGTCAGTGGAATTGGAGCGTTGATCGTTAGTGTTAATGAGAAACGTCGATGTACAAAGATTTTCGTTTGATGTGTAAATTCCAGGGACATCATAGCTGATCGCTGAACTGTCAAGTGGCAGTAACGAATTGGATGTGGGAAGCGAACCTCGCTAATTCTTCTAATTGTAAGTGCTCGAATTTCATTCTACTACTGCTCAGTGCTTACCACAGATTGATGCGCATCGGCCTTGTCAATTGTGAAAGCTTCCGTAGTTTCCAAACTTTAGTATCCCCAACTATTATCTTCTCTTTATTTAGTGGTTAAGCCTGTGCGAAGGTTTGATCCATGTAAAAAAACTTTCTCTCGCGTTGCTCTTTCACATGATTCACGGAGACGAAGTATCAATCGCCAAGTCTTGGTGGGATTTGGTTACAATGTGGCAAGCACTAAGAGGGAGCAATCATCTTACCGTGCTATCTATCCCATCATCACAAGGTACTCTGTAAGTTGCTCCGGTGAAATCCTTGTACGCGGTTGTTTCACTGGATCTATGGTTTTCTCGGGGCGAGAATTGATAGAGCCCAGCCTGTGAGATAACCGTTCAGATTTTGTGTTTTAGTTCTGGCCGGACAAAAGTCTAGACTGACGCACAGCCCTCAAGAACAGAGAACAGCCACTAACCAGACGAGAATAAGTTTTGTGAACGGTGGGTCGCTGCCCACTGGCAAGTTGCAACATGCCACTCTTCGTTGTTGCTGCGATCTAGGCCCACTAAAACCCCCCTAGTGTAAAACTTCTCAGTGACATGAACCGCTCTGTCTGTCGTCTTTTTTATTCGCTTATGTTCGTGTTTGTGAAGAGGACTTAACCGCGTACAAGATGCCAGGAAAATCCTATAGCTAATTTCAACGGCTACGACTTGAATTCGATTTAATGAAATTGAATGGAGTACAAGCCTAAAGCAACTATTTGTGGTTCTTAGTCATCGGAGTGGGCAACTACTGAACATTATTACTCGTACTTTTTCCCCGTTATCTGAACAGCAGAAAGCGGCATCTTCTGTTGTTACAAAATTTTATTTTTTTTGGTCCCTTCACAACGTTCTAGTCCTTCACATCTAAACTTAAGTGCTCTTACTCATCTCGGGATCAACAATAATATAAATCAACATAATAATAATCTTCCAGTTGCCTTCCTTGCTAGTTTATAAGACCCTTGGTCCTTTTCCTTTATTCGCCTTCCAGCTACCTCTTTCCTTCACTTCACACCACCATGACTTCCGACAGATACGAGATCATTTCTGATATGGAGTCCATCATTACGGGACACGGTGAAGTTTCCAGAGACATGTTCAACAGATTACGAGAAAGCTCAAGAAGCACCTGTTTCTTGGAAGACTTCGATCAAACCGTCTTCGAGACTCTAGTGTCGAAAGTGTTTATCAACCTCACAAACCTGAACGACCAGCTTGACGTGATTGCAACCATCGCTAATGTCCTGTTCCTGAACGCGGAACTGAGAAACACCACTGACCAAACAACTATAAATGCGCTGACACTGGCCATACCACACCTCTTCAACTCACTGGACTATGTCAGTGAGCGTCAAATCAACTCTGAATCACAGTACAAAGACTTTCTACCGATATTCAGACTCTATTTCCTCATGGCTCATAATACGCTGCTCATACCCTATCTGAAGGATTCAATCATTAAGATATCACGAAAGTTACTGAACTTTGTTTCATTGTCCAGTTCGGAATCCTTGAATCTAAACATCATTGTCATTGAGATCCTTAAGACCATTTACACATACCTTCATCAGGTTGAAGATCCTACTGGGATCGAAAGTTCCTTGGTGCTCAGTTGCAATAAGTTCCAGGCGTTATATATCAGAGAAATCCCAAACAAAGAGTACGATGAGATTCTACAACACTTTGGTAATGTTCTTATGACCATTCCGTGCGAGATTTCACAGAACTACATGCTTAATAAGCTGAAGTTTGCACAGAATGAGGTCACATTCATCAATAAGCTGGTGCTAGCTAATAGCATTCCAATCCTATCAAACTCCCCAGTTTCAAATCTTCTTACTCTGGACGTTCTCGTGACCATAGACACTGAAGACAGTGGTGTCAGATCATACATCAAAACACATCTAGATTTTGATAGACTCAATAAATTCCCAAGCCAAGATCCTAACCTTTCAATTGTGATATCTGAGCTCAAACATAAGCTAGACCATGTGATACCCCATTCACCAACATTGTCCATACCACCAGTGACTACCCCAACGTCAACATATGATACCAATCCACTAGGATCAGTTCTGGGAAGAGTTGCTAATGACTACAAGTCGAACACAGATGCAACAAACGCAACAGTTCCAAGATTTGAAGACCTGTCTGAACATGAACAAGATCGTGAAATCGAAAAGATGAATGAACTGTTCGACAAAATCGAGAAAAATGGTGTCTTCAAACTGAAAATGAAGTGAATTTTTGCATAGCACGCTCAGATCTGAATTTGAGATTACACACATCCACTTAGGGCCTGTTTGAACGGTATGTTGCCACTCTTGGCTTCACATCAACGCCCGGTACGAACTCTAGCACCAGTGTATCAATATATCCTCACGTTTTCTACCCTTTCATGCCTATTGTTTTTACTATATTTATCCCCCGCTGGTCGATTACCTTGGCCAATCATGACTCTATCCCACGATAATACTACCAGGCCATTAAATAGTGCCACTAATACTACACAATCACTTGTTTCATAAGTGTCTTGTAAAATCATGTATTCAGTATTTAGTGACTCAACTTGCATCGTTTTCGGCAGTTTATGTGCAGGTTTCAGATCGCTACGACACTTTGACATAATTGTCCGAAAACAGTAATTGCCAACGACAGAAAAAAAATGGCGAAACTGGAGAAAATACTCATACTCACACTCACACAATCATTTAATGAGAGAAAAAAAAAAAAAAAAAAAAAAAAAAGACAAATAACGACTATAAATATGGATATCTCCTTTATTATTTCTGGTAATGAGATAGAGACTTCATCAGACTACTCCCCGAGATCAGTCAAATAACCTGTTTAGCTTTTATAACTTCATTACGAGCACTTCCACTACTTTTCTATGTAATTTCATTGTTTCTTACCTTCAGGCGAGTTCTGATTGGCTAGAATTTCTCAAGATGCCGGTACAGGCCCGGTAGTGGAGCATCGTTGTCTGCCAAAAGAAAGAAAAAAAAAAAACTGTATATGTGATTCATCAACAACGACGAAAAATTCCTTTAAAGACAAAAGACTCTCCACTTCTTTTTCAACCATCTCTGTTAAGCATCAGCACTATACAATGCCTGCACAAACAGCACAACCAAAGACTCTGTATGACAAGGTCTTTGAAGACCATATCGTCCACAAAGATGATTCCGGGTCATATCTATTATACATTGACAGACATTTAGTCCATGAAGTCACTTCTCCACAAGCTTTCGAAGGTTTAAGAGACAACGGTAGAAAAGTCAGAAGAACAGATTGTACTCTAGCCACTGTTGATCACAATATCCCAACTGAATCAAGAATAGATTTCAAATCTACTGCTACCTTCATCAAACAACAAGACTCTAGACTTCAAGTTGAAACTTTAGAACAAAATGTCAAAGACTTTGATGTCACTTTCTTCGGTATGACTGATGACAGACAAGGGATTGTCCATATCATTGGTCCTGAACAAGGGTTCACTCTACCAGGTACTACTGTCGTGTGTGGTGATTCCCATACTTCTACCCATGGTGCTTTCGGTTCATTAGCCTTCGGTATTGGTACTTCTGAAGTCGAACACGTCTTAGCCACACAAACCATCATTCAAGCCAAATCTAAGAACATGAGAATCTTCATCGATGGTGATCTAAGTCCAGGTATCACCTCCAAGGATTTAGTCCTTCATGTGATTGGTGTTATTGGTACTGCTGGTGGTACTGGTTCCGTCATTGAATTCTGTGGTAAAGCTATTGAAAACTTGTCAATGGAGGCAAGAATGTCCATCTGTAACATGGCTATCGAAGCCGGTGCTAGAGCTGGTATGATCATGCCAGATCAAACTACTTTCGACTACATCAAAGGTCGTCCTCTATCACCAAAAGGTGCTGAATTTGACAAAGCTGTCGCTTACTGGAAAACTCTACATACTGATGAAGGTGCTCATTTCGATCACGATATTTACATCAAAGCCTCTGATATCATTCCAACTATCACATGGGGTACCTCCCCTCAAGATGCTCTACCAATCACCGGTGCTGTTCCTGATCCTTCCAAGATTGATGATCCAATCAAGAAATCTGGTATGGAAAGAGCTTTGAAGTACATGGGTCTAACACCAAATGTCCCATTCAAAGAGATCCCAATAGATAAAGTGTTCATTGGTTCTTGTACCAATGCTCGTATTGAAGATTTAAGAGCTGCTGCTAGAGTCGTTAAAGGTAAGAAGAAGGCTGCTAATGTGAAACGTTGTCTAGTCGTTCCAGGTTCTGGTCTAGTCAGAAAACAAGCTGAAAGAGAAGGTCTACATAAGATCTTTGAAGCTGCTGATTTCGAATGGAGAGAAGCTGGTTGTTCCATGTGTCTTGGTATGAACCCAGATATTTTGGACCCAGAAGAACGTTGTGCCTCAACCTCAAACAGAAACTTCGAAGGTCGTCAAGGTGCTCTTTCCAGAACTCATTTAATGTCTCCAGCTATGGCTGCTGCTGCCGGTGTTGTTGGTTACTTCACCGATATCAGAGAATACAAATACATCGACACTGATGAACCAAAAATCTCCATAGAACAAGAAGCCAACGATAAAGCCCTACAAGATGCTGTCTACGAACATGAAAAGAGACCACTAGAAGAAGGTGAAACTGTTGAAGAAGAACTTGAAGATGAGATCAATGATATTCCACCTGAAGATCACACCGCTACCAGAGAAGCAGTTGTTGATGAAGATGCTCCAGCCAAACCAGCTGCCCCATCCAATGCTTTCACTACATTGACTTCTATCGCTGCTCCATTAGACAGAGCCAATGTCGATACCGATGCCATCATCCCAAAACAATTTTTGAAGACTATCAAGAGAACAGGTTTGAAATCCGGTTTATTCTACGAATCTAGATTTGTTAAAGATGCCAATGGAAAAGACGTTGAGACTGATTTCGTCCTTAATGTCGAACCATACAGAAAAGCCGAGATCTTGATGGTCACTGGTGATAACTTCGGTTGTGGTTCATCAAGAGAACACGCTCCATGGGCTTTAAAAGATTTTGGTATCAAATGTATCATTGCTCCATCATTCGGTGATATTTTCTACAACAACTCCTTCAAAAATTTCTTACTACCAATCAGATTACCACAAGAAGTTATTCTTGAGAAACTATACTCATTTGCTCAAAACGGTCAAGAATTAACCATTGACTTACCAAGCCAACAAATCAAAGGTCCTGATGGACAAGTCCTAGTTGAAAACTTTGATGTTGAACCATTCAGAAAGCATTGTTTGATCAACGGTCTAGATGATATTGGATTAACTCTACAAAAGGAAGAATTTATCATCAAATATGAAGAAATGAGAAGAGATAGATTCTCTTTCTTAGAAGGGGGTTCCAAATTGATTAAGCCAATTGTTGGTACCAAGAAGAGTAAGTTTGGTGTCAAGGCTCAAGAATGGTAATCTCATTTTTCCATTCATTCATCCATCTCACATTATATTTATTTATTTATGGGTCACCGGGGTTCCAGATCTGTTCATCATACAATCAATTACACAATCATCTCTGTAGTACTGTTCATTTGTAATTCATTATCATCAACGTTGTTTATATAAGGTTAAAGTTTCACATATAGTATTGTCTCTAAGGGCCTCATGCAGGAGATTATCAGTAGATGTTTATCCTAGGCAGCTGTTGCTGTTTTGAAGTTCTCGATAATCAAATCACTGTTATCGTTATTGTTATTGATGGTAAACCCATTCTCATTTGCCAAATGTAACAAACAAATGAAGCAAAAACTCGTGGAAAGATCCTTTTTCGTTCTCTCGTCATATTTCGTGCTTAACCCAGTAACAACATCACTGAACTTCAGCTGAACATCGGCTGTCTGATCTTCATCAGGGACAGCCAGTGACTTCCGGGTTGATCTCTCTTGATTCAAGGTTGTCCATAGGTTGTCTTTCAAAAGTTTGACATCAACTTTCTTCGACACTCTAGAGTAAGTCAAAGCAGATTGACTATTCTGGCTCCTTTGTGTCAGCTGACTCATTCCAATTGATTGGGATGGAGTTGGAGCATCGTTATCATCGTCAAATCCATAATCATCACCTCCTCCATAATCAGCACCATCATCGTTGAAGAAGTCTTCGTTGTTGAGTCTAGGTATTCCGTCGAGCTCTGGTCCTAGATTTTCAGCATAAAATGTCTCATCGATTCGTTTCGAGTCAAGATTTTTGACTTTATAGAACGCACTGTTGATCAGTTTGTCTTTCGTGAATAAATGAATGAAGCTTTTGGTTGTGAAATGCATGTCGTTTGGGAGGACATTCTTTGTGGTGGAAATCCATTCCTTTTTTGGTAGTGAGATGTTGTCAGATTGGGTGAAAATTTTGTCCTCATCTGGGTAGTTGTCTTCAGAGAGGAAGTCAATGGTGAGGCGTTCTTTTGGTTTACGTGGTTTGTTCGCATCAAGGTCTGTGTTGCCTTGTTGTTGGTCACGGGTTATTTCGTTGATGGCATGGATGTTGTAGGTTCTCTTTATTCTTTGGACTTTCCAGTGATCTGGGCCAGCCCATTGTTTCCTTTGGTGTTCGTCAAAATATGCTAATAGTTCTTCATCGGGTATGTTGGACACAGCTTCCTTTTCTGCCAGTATTATGTCATTTTCAGTAGCAAATGTTTTCTCTTCATGGAACAGGTCACGGATGGTATTACCATAATCATCGGCTTCCTCTTCAAGATCATTGAAGAAGATTGAGGTTCTGTTACCTGGATACTTCGAATCATTTTGGTCAAGAGTTGCATCCGGTATATGAACGCGATCCAGATCTTCTCCACCCCCACCAAATGACATATCGTAGTTGTAGTCTGGTTCCGCTTCCTCCTGAGTGAAGTAGAAATCATTTAATTGCACGTTTTCCAGTCCTTTTAGCACATCTGAAGGCGTAGTTTTTTGAGTCAAGACCGCCTCTAGTTCTTTCAAAGAGGGACATACTGAAAGCGCTTCAAAGTCTGAGTTTGCAAAGAATCTTTCTCCAAGACCTTGTATGTCAAATGTCTGGTTTTCTTCTTCCTCGTCAATTTCCATTACAGCGAAACTGTGCTCAACATCTCCTATTTCTTCCAAGTCATGTTGTTCATTTCTTGAACTCTCTGCGGCTGCTGCCGATGTGTCGAAAATAACTTTCTGGTCTTCATTAACCTTCAACATGTTCAATAGAAGAGACTTTGAACCACCCTCGTCGAAATCCGTCAATGCCTTCTTGAAGATTGGATCAACATATAACTCCAGATCCATCTTCTTGATCTGTATGACTTTGAACTCAACTAGAGTATCCTTTTGATTTGTAGCTCTGACATTTCGTATTCTCTTTGTTGGTTCTCCATTCGGATCTAGCTCTTCATCGTCCTCATCTTCACTATCTTGATCCTCTGGATCCGCTCTGATCTTACTTGTAGATAATCCGTTCATCAATCTTCCCGTCTCTGTAACGGCAGAGTCAACCCTCGAGGAATAAATCTTGACACATCCATCCAAAGTGGCCGATGCTTTCTGGAAATTAATACCATCACCATCTCTCAAAAGTGATAAATCATGGAAGTAATCGATCAATGCAAGGTCCCAACTGTTCTGTGTCGTGATTTTCTATGGTGGACAAGTCAGTATTAATCAACATGGTGAAAAAGGTGTGGAACATACATTGTCAGTTGCCATTCTAATCCATTTCTCAAAGTCCTCAGTACTCGCACCATAGCTGGCTGGCTGGGGCGAGCTCAGTACGACCATTGTTTTCGTTCTGTGATGCTATTTCTCGTGTCTCTTCTTTGCCAAAAAATCACAGACTGCTCGTGTTTGTGTTTTAATTCTATTCAAGCACAGCCTGTATAGCACGCTGTTTCTTCTCTGATCTGGTGTCAAGTTCTCCAGAATTCGTGGTCCTCGAAACTCCTTTGTTTACTTTTTCGTTGTTTGTTTTGTTTTTGCTTCCTTATTTTTTTCGATCGATGAGCTTTGTTTTGATTTTCACTGTGCGTAATTAATGATGGTTGTCAAGGTTACTACTGGAATAATTTGTTTTTCCTTGCCAAATAATTTGTCCTGGAACAAGTTTCCCAATTTGGCAAATCTGGGGTTTGAAATCTGAGATGATAGTTGACACCCGTCACACAAAAAGTACTGCACTTCACAGCTGGAAGGAATTAGTGGATATAGGCATGGTTCGGAGCCCAACCGACACCACCACTTAGACGAACCGATTGTGATCAGGCTACTCCAACACAATAATTCATCAGGTGAGCGGAGGATTGGTATGGTTGCAAAGTACTGGACGGTCGCTGCGGACTGATAATCAACGGAGAAGACATATCCACCATTTACAACTTGGCTATAATTAGCATATTATTATGGGGTTGATGGATGACTTTGTGGCACGAAATTGCGATAACACATGGGACACCTGTGTGGTAACTCGCGAGAATCCGATCGTGAGATTTTGTTGCAGATGTTGTACAAGCTGCCAAGTACACCCAGCTTCATGTGCTCACTCAGCTTATGCAGTAAGGTGATGATTGTGAATCCTGATGCTTGGTGCTTGGTGCTTGAGTCTTGATGTGGAGATTGGAGAGCGCACAATCAGCTTGGTATGTGTCTATTCTTAGAAATATGTCGGCTACACCAGTGTCAATATTGTTGGGGTGGAAACCATAATTATGGACAATTTGATCAAGCACTCTCAGTTCCATCAAGTAGATGATATTGGAGAACAATTGATAGTTCATGGAGTCTCCTGGTGATGTTGAGGATCGGGGTAGCAAATCATCAAAGTTGAGAGAATGCTGATATGGATTGTACTTTGTACCTGACCTACCGTACCTTTGCAGCACTGTGGGTCTCGATCACCAACAATCTTCTCAGTGGATCTACACAGTAAGCTCTTGATCGATGAAGCCGTACATGGATGGTAATTCGAGCTGCAAAATTAAAGTCAAAACCGATCATGTCCAACTCCAGGCTAGAGAGTACTGAAGATCTAGGCTCCCTCACATTGAGTAGTTGTCATGAAGGCTATCTCGGTCAGTACCAGTAATGTGCGCATCATTACAAGGCGATACAACCACAAACAGCAATGCTCCAAATCCAAGACAGACAAGTGCGACATAGTACATACCACATGATCACGGTTCCACTTTCTCGTCAGACGGCTTCATAGTTAATCCTTCGTATGCCCGATTGGGAACCTTCTCACCGACTCCAAGAAAAATTGGCATGTCATCCTGTTGTGCGTACAGAAAAATGCGGTCCCAACCGCTCAGGAAGAAGTGAATCTGACGTCATTTTGCGAGTAGCAAACAAACATCAATTGCCAGAAAGTACACGAAAATGATTGCCCTTTGAGCTATTGTTCCGGTCCGCTGGTCGCTGTGTTGTGGTTTGTCGTGCTGTACAGCTACTACATCACAATTGGTTCATCCAGTGGCTTTTGTGGGAAGTAAAACTCGTGTGATTGTTGTGGTTAGAACTGTGTTTTTCCGGTGCGTCTTTTAAGGTATGACATGGGCAGCCCAGCTTGTTATTGTGACAATATGCATGAATTTTCGTTCTCATTATTTACAGCTTTTTGGAGCGTTTGTCTCTAAGTTTGCAAGACCTGGGGATGATCGCCAGGTCACCCTGCATGGCTTACTCTGGAGTGAGGAAATATAAATATCCAGTGAGATCTCACAATTCCATATCTCTTGCAGAAGTGGTTATATTGATATAACACTCTTCAAACAATGCCTTCCGAACATTTGAATGAGAAGGAATATACAAGTCAGCAGTCACATGCCGATGACTTACCTTCAGCCCAAAACATTGGTCTTTTCAAGTCCGAGAATGACTCCAATACCAGTTCTTCCGAAGACACTCCATTAGAAGCCACCAATATCTTGACCTCTTATGATGAGCAGCAGGTGATGAACATGGGTAGACACTTTGCCCAAAAACACGATCTGGGAGACCCAGAATTATTTGCTAATGGTGCTGCAGTTGCTAGAAATCCAAAAGGTTTCAAAAACATGGCTTTTCTAACTGACGAACAAAAATCAAACCTTGAAAGGGAAATCTCACATCCTTGGGATATCCCTCCAAAGTTATGGCAAGTCGTCTTGTCCATTTCCTTATGTGCTGCCACACAAGGTGCAGATGAATCTGTGATTAATGGTGCCTTGCTGTTTTATCCTAAATACATGGGTATCGGAAATGGTGATGATAGATCAAGATGGTTGGAAGGTCTAGTTAATGGTTCTCCATACCTTTTCTGTGCTATTGTTTCTTCTTTCATCACAGATCCTTTGAACAGAAGATTTGGTCGTAAATGGGTCATCTTCTTTTCATCCTTGGCCTCAGCTTTGACTTGTTTCTGGCAAGGTTTTGTTAATGATTCTTGGGTCCATCTTTTCATTGCCAGAGCTTGTCTTGGTGCTTTCGGTGTTGGTCCAAAATCTGCTACCATTCCTGTGTATTCTTCTGAGGCCGCTCCAGCTCCAATCCGTGGTGCCATGACCATGTTGTGGCAATTCTTCACCGCTGCTGGTATTGCTTTAGGTTATGTCTTCTGTCTTGCATTCTACTACGTTCCTGAACACAACGTTGGTGGTGGTTTGAACTGGAGATTGATGTTGGGTTCAGCTATGTTACCAGCCTTCCTTGCGTTATTCCAAATCCCATTCATTCCAGAATCTCCACGTTGGTTGATGGGTAAAGGCCGTTATAAAGAAGCCTATGAATCCTTGAGTTCTATCAGAAAGTTTGAAATCAGTGCTGCTAGAGATTTGTTCTACCAACACGTCTTGCTACAAGAAGAAGAAGGTTTCAATGCACCAACAAGTCAAAGAATCAAAGAATTGTTTACTGTTAGAAGAAACCGTAACGCTGGTGCCGCTGCTTTCTTATTATCTTGGTTGCAACAATTTTGTGGTATCAATGTCATTGCATACTACAGTTCTTCCATCTTTGTTCAATCCGGTTTTGCTGAGATTAACGCTATTGGTGCCTCATTAGGTTTTGGTGTCATCAACACATTGTTTGCTTTGCCTGCCTTCTACACTATTGATAAGTATGGTAGAAGATTCCTGATGTTGGTCACTCTTCCATTCATGGCCCTCTTCCTTTTCATGACCGGTTTTTCCTTTTGGATTGATGAAGAGACCTCCAAGACAGGTAGAATTGCTGCTATCGCATTGGGTATCTACATCTATACCATCTTTTACTCTTTTGGTTCCGGTGTCGTTACCTTCCCTTACATTGCTGAATGTTTCCCTCTGTATATCAGAACTTTAGGTACTTCTTTAGCTGTTGGTAACTTGTGGTTCTGGAACTTCATCTTAGCTATCACATGGCCATCACTACTAGATGCTTTCACTCCTCAAGGTGCTTTCAGTTGGTACGCCGGTTGGAACGTTGTTGGTTTTTTCTTGGTGTTATGGTTCTTGCCTGAAACTAAGTCTTTGACACTAGAAGAATTGGATGAAGTGTTTGATGTGCCAGCTTTGGAACATGCTAAATACCAAACCAAAGAGTTGATTGACGTCTTCAAAGTCCATGTCTTAAGAAAGAGAAACGTTGTTAGACAACCTCCATTATACGGCAGACATAGATTAGCTGTCACCAACGCCGAATGGAATGACAAAGCTGAAGAAGAGAGAATTGAATGAGTTGTCATCTAATGTTTTCAACGTGTTTATGTTTGTCCTTTTACCAATGTTTACTTATGCTAGACTTAATCTTTAATTGAATGATCTTTATGTATTATATCTCTGCAATGTACTACAGTGTGGCCCTGTTCCCATGTTCGAAATGCAATCGTTCATTGACGGTATTTTAGCTCTTGAACTTGACAGTCCTGTATTCATATCTCTTCTGTTTCTTTTCTTCTGTTCAGGCTTCCAATGGGTATATTCAAAATGGAGTTTTTGACCCCACTGTTGTTTCTCTTTTTATAATCGTGCGTTACAGAGTCAAACTTCTCCGTAAGCTTCTGTCTTAGTTCTTCATCAGCTTCATATTTCTCTAGGTTAGAGAGAAGTTTCGAATTCATTGAGTTTTCTCTTGATCTGCTACTTGTTTTGATCGAGTTGAAAGACCCAACAGATGAAGTGGGCTGGACATTATTGGTGTTCGTCGTAATGTTCGTTGTAGCATTTGAGGAGTTGACTGAGTTTTCCCTGGATCTCATAAATGCGTGATGTGTTGATGTGAGGGAATTGGTTCTTGATCTTTCATTATAATGATGTTCGGATGAATCAGACTTGGAGGTCCCTGTTGATATCCTTGATAAGCTTGTAGCTGAAGTGGTTGGTGTGATCTTCAATGGGGTATTTATGATGCTACCATTCGTTTTGGGTATAAGCGATAAGGCGGATGAACTTCTGGATAATGGAGGGGATGTTTGATTTTTGGAGCCACTGTTTGACCTTGTCTTGTTTATCGATACAAATTGTGTAGATTGGGCCCTCGATCTATTACCTGTTGTTTCGGGTACGAGGTTTGTCTTTCCACTGCTCAAACTTGTCATGGACGGGAATGATGTTGATATTGAGGCATTTGATGATTTGAATTCGGAACCGTCATTCAAATTGCTGGACTTTATGGGAGAATACAATACTGGGGAGCCTGATGATGGAATATGTGTGATGTTTGGTGGTTTTATTGTGAGGTTTGATTGGAAATGTGATGCAACCGGTGAATAAACGTACGAAGATGAGTTTGAGCCTGTAAATGTGGAGGAAATAGCACCTCTCGGTACGGGGGATCTTGATATTGAGGCTGATGCATTTGATGGACGACGCCCAGTTGTGACCAGTGGTAAGGAGTTTGCATGTGGTCTTTTCAAATTGTACTCTTCAGTATTGGAAATAGATGATGATGGTGGTATCATTGCGAATACTTCGTCTTCTTCGTTAGGGGATTTGTTGTTCAGGATATCGTTGAAAAATTTCTCTGTTTTGAAGCTGGAAGCAACGTCTAGTGGCTTTAGTCCATTCGAGTTTGTATGATTCGTATCAATGTTCTTCTGTACCAGTAGTCTGATTGTCGGTAGAGAGCCGTATTTCATTGCTAAATGTAGCGCATTGTTCCCTTCATCGTCAACTGAGTTAATATCTGCACCTAGTCCCAACAGCATCTCCACACACTTGAAGTAATCTCTTATGGAGGAAATGTGTAGTGGGGTATGACCATTCTCACCTTTGGCATTCAGCAATATTGCGAAATGTTGTAGTAGCAGATGTGTGGTTTGTTCATGCCCGTTGAGAAGGGATAAGTGCACGGAGCTATTCTTTTTGAAAGTCCTCAGCATCTCGTCTTTGTCATGGCCTAGACTGATGAGGTGAACACATATCAGGTAACGTCCATTGTAAGCAGCGTAGTGTAATGAAGACCAGCCATTAGTTGGATCAATGTTTTCCAGCAAGTCAGGGAACCGCTTCAAGAGCCGCTTCACCACGAGCAAGTTGCCCTCGACGATGGCCTGGCGCAGCCGCAGTTCTGGTTGGAGCATCTGTGTGTATTGGGCAGGTGTCCTTTGGTGTGCCTGGTTCCTAGAGAGGCTGTTATTTCAATGTTGTTCTTTCGAGTAATTTACGTGGGCTCTTTCAAGTGAAATTCGATGCTGAACCGCGTATTTGACGAGTCAATAAGATCTCTAGCACAATGAACAAGAGATGGAAGCAAAAAGCGGGAATAACTGTGATAAAAAGTGTCACAAAGTGTGATGGAGCTAGTGTGGTAGTATTGTGACAATAACAATACAATGAATCAGATTGCTCGGAGGGTCTTCCGTATTATCAAACCTTTTATCAGTCACTTACATTTCCTAATCGGGAATACGGGTTCCCTGCAGGCGAATGTTAGCGAAATAGGATAACACCCGGACACCATCACTAATAAAGATCAGAGTAGCGGAGTTACTACGTAATCAGGTCCATTATGACTAGTATGTATTTATGTGCATGTCTATTCTATCTTCACCATCCGAAGAACTTGAACACCGATTGCTTGAAATCCAGTGGATTGTCGATGTAGATGTGATGTCCCGCGTCAGAGATCACCTTGTATTTCGCGTGGCTCGAGCCCTTCTTGTTCAGCTCGCTAACTATGGTCTTACCAGCCTCTTTGCTCATCCAGTCCTTGTCACCGTATAGCCATAATGAGTCAACTTTCAGTTCTCCAGGGAGCCTATTCAGTAATGGATAGCGTGCTAAAGCACCAGGTGCTAACACTCTTGTGAGTGCATACTCTCCACTTGCCTTTGCAACAAAAGTCGAATAACTGTAGTAGTGTAGCTTCAAGGCTATTGACGCATCGCCAACATCTCCGAACCGTCTGAAAGACCACTTTGATGTGAAACGTGGCCCTATTGGACCCAAAACACGTATGAACGTGAATGGTGATGAGTTGGTGTTCCATAGATAACGCACAACTTTAGGCAGGTTTGGCACTCTTGTGACATATCCATTTTCATCAGGTTGGTGTAACGATGAAGATTTTGGCTTAATATGAGCATCGGTGTCTTCATGATGAGCACCAACTTCTTGTTCAATATCAGGACCCTCGGTCAAAGTCGAAGTGTCTATATTCTCAACACTCAAGTCATAGATGCTTCTTTCGACACCAACTGGACTGATCAAGACAAGCTTGGAAACATGTTCAGGATACTTTAAAGAGTACAGTGTGCTCAGGTACCCACCAAACGAGTGTCCAATGAGTTTGAACTTCTCAATCTTCTTGACTTGTCTCCATTTCTCTAGCGAGTCGATGAAGAAATTTTCAACGTTTGTCACATCCTCCAAACTATTTTCTTTGAAATATGGTAGTTTTGGTCTCGATGATAGACCGTATCCGAGAAGATCCAAAGCATGTAGATTAATACCTGGCTTCTCAGTCAAATCAGCAAAGTTCTTGAAGAAGAAACCCAATGCGGCACCGTAACCATGTACTATAACAACGTGCTCTTCATCTAACTCTGTAACATGTTCAATATTCTTGACGTTGAACTCATGGATATGTGTCTGTGGACCGATAGAAACATCGAGGACACGTCCCACACGCTTTCCATCAGACTCAGGGTAGAATGATAACAATGAAAGAACCTCATCTTCAGCCTGTTTTAAGCTTGATCTGTTCCACCAGTGGCGAAACGAGTCCATGTATGTATAGGCTGGTTCATCAGCCATGATTGTCTGGCCGGGAAGTTCTGTGGTCGTAGCTGTTTGTGTTGACATGCTGGTTCTTTGTGTTCTTCTTGTGCTCTTTAAGGGTTCTTATCAGGGCAGAAAAGATGCAGAAATGTATCTTGTTTTATATGATCTGTTTGGTATATATGCGGCCGGCCTCGGTGGGTTTTAGCGGATTTATAGCAAATATCACAGCTGCGGTTTGTGTCTCATTTTTGCTTCTGAAACTTCTGATTCACACTTTTCGATGATGGTTCATATGATTGAAGAGTATTTGAGTACAATCCACACTTAACCAAGCACACGATGAGCACACTCTCTTCACACTTTCCAAATTACCAATAACCGTAGACATGTAGACATCTCTCCCCGAGAAAATGGGTTACCCGGTGAGATTCGTGAATTTTTTGATAATTTTTTTTTTCTTTTTTAACATGACATTGAAATTTTTTTGGTACTTTAAGCACAGCTCATCTCACTCGGAACACACCACAATACACACACAAAGATGGCTGATACCATTGTCAGAATAGAAGAGGACCGTGTCACGAACACAGTCTCCACAGATTACCCGGGATACCACAACTCTGATGTGGACTACTCTTGGGACCTTGGGAAATTCAAAGAATCATTTGACATCAAAATATCATACGCTAATGAAAGAACAGCTAATTTCGATTTGATAAACATTGACACCTCCATTGCAAATGCATTCCGTCGTATAATGATAGCGGAAGTCCCATCAGTCGCTGCTGAACAAGTCTACATTCTTCAAAACACCTCTGTCATACAAGATGAAGTATTGGCTCACCGTATAGGGATGATTCCAATGAACATCGATCCAGATCTTCTAGGGTGGACTGATTCAACTCTTGATGAAAACGATCGTTTCACTGAAGGAAACACTGTTGTCTTGAAACTTGAAGTAACCTGCACAAGAAACCCACATGCTCCTAAAAACTCAACCGATCCAAAAGAATTATATAGAAACAGTAGTGTCTATGCTAGAGATCTAAAGTTCGAACCTCATGGAAACCAAATGGAAACTTTCAAAACACCAGTTGCACCAGCTGATCCTGATATTCTTTTGGCTAAACTAAGACCGGGTCAAGAAATCTCATTAAAAGTTCATTGTGTTCTAGGTATTGGTTCAGATCATGCTAAATTCTCACCTGTCTCAACTGCTTCTTATAGATTACTACCTGTCATTGACATCATTGAACCAATCAGAGGAGAAAGTGCAAAGAGATTCCAGAAATGTTTCTCAAGTGGTGTTATTGGAATCAATGAAGATGGAGAAGCATATGTGAAAGATGCTAGAAGAGACACAGTTTCAAGAGAAGTTCTAAGACATCAAGAATTTGATGGAAAAGTCAAGCTAGGAAGAAAGAGAGACCATTTCATCGTGAACATCGAATCAACTGGTGCTATGAACACTGAAGAAATCTTCTTCAAAAGTGTGAGAATCTTGAAGAATAAATGTGACTACCTACGTAATTGTCCAATAGGCAATTGATGAGAAGCATCTATAAAAAACTAATTTAATAGAAATCATAACATTGAAAGTTGGTTCAGTCTGTTCCCCACGTAATCTTGATACGATTCATCATCCTCGTTGGTTGTCACCTCCAGATCTGTGACCATATTATAGATCTCAAGTGGGTTAATTGATGCTATTGTAGTCAATCCTGTATATCCGTCCCCTTCTATCTGGTTCAAAGAATATGCAGATCCAGGTAATGGTTCTGTGTTTTTGGAATCTTCCACGTCGATCTGTAATAATGACGTAAGATATATCAAAGTGTATTGGGATGCCATTATGACAACGTTGTAATAAATATAGGCTAGTCTTGTAGTAGGTTTGGAGTCCCCTATGATCTGTAATGTGATGCTTCCGAAGAAAAACCTTGAGCTCTGTTCAGACGAGGGGACACCCACTATGAGGTCGAGCACTAAGAATAGCAGATTGATTATAATGACTGTATAGAAAAAGCTCTTTGTGGTTTGTTTCTTTAAATTGTCTAGCACCATCAACTCTTTTGGAAAGGGGTTCGAGATCAGTCCATGAAATGCAAATCTCAAGGCAAAACGAATGAATGAAATGCTGTATCAATGTTAGTATCAGATCACTACCCGGTAGAATACGCAGAAATAACTCACTTTTTGTAATATAACAACACTATGAATATGTAGCCCAACATTGAGAACGCCTCTGTTAGGCTCTTTTTGAACTCGCCTTTTCGCAGTCGCAGAGTCCTCACGTTGTTGCTCGCCAGCTCCTTCTTATCAATCTCAATACTGACCATCTTGTACAGTCTTCTGCTCTTTCTCACCAAGCTCTATTCCTCAAATTACTTGTAACTTTGACCTGACGTTAATATAAATAGCGGACCATGTTACCCGGGTTGCCCTATATACTTATATTATGTAACGACTTCTTTGGGGGACCCGCGAAAATTACTACATTCGATCCTTCGATTCAGTTAAGATTTTCAATTCTTTTGAAAGGCGAGAATTAAATTAACAGAATTAAAAATAATTCGACTAAACAAAAACAAAACAAACAAAAACTGGCTGAATTGTTCACCAAAAACACCGCGGACCCCCACTGAAAACACCGCTTGTTCAACAGCGCGCTCCACACAACAAGACATAGTGCCATTGCTACCAATAGCCGCCAGCAATTCCCCACATTGACACGGTCCACACCCTTTTACACTTCTTTTTTGGCTGTATCCATTCTCATTCTTCACCATGTCGAGAAATGCCTCGTCAGCAGGCCTATCGCTCAAAGCGTTCGCCTCGGGGAACAACAATAACAACAGCAGCACAAACGGCAGCATGGTAAACCTTCCCAGTGCGTCCACCTCAACGCTCAACTTCTCCACCACAACTACAAGCAACACGATGATGCTGATGAACAGACAGGTCACTGCCCATGATTCGCTGTACTACATCTGTCTGAAACTGAAGAAACGACTCGAGAACGTCAGTCAGCTGAAACCATACCTCAATCTTGCATACTCCAGCGCAGAAGTCCTCTCAGAGAACCAGGCGTTGGCATTATCTCAGAAATCTGTGAACAGATCATCGGGACCTCAAAACATCTCCAGCAACACCACCAGTCTTAGAATCAGTGCATTGTCATCTTTCAGCAACATGAGTGAGGGATCATCCTCGAACTCCACGGCAAGCCCATCATCTCCCAGCATAACGCCCTTGAACACTTTTCATGCTGGTGTCTTACCAGCCACAGTGAGTTGTGATCCTGTAACTCAACTATGGGCACTGTTTCAACAAGGTTCTCCATTATGTGTGATATTCAACATGATAAAACCAGCATATTCTCTACCTGTGATTTCATCTGACGACCTGAGAACTTGCAAAAAATCCATCTATGACTTCATATTGGCTTGCAAGAACTACTTGAACTTTGAACATTCAGAACTGTTCACCATTTCCAACGTCTTCTCAAACGAAACAGAAGACCTGATCAAAATCATCAAGGTGCTAAATCAAGTGATTGATCTTGCTCCAAGCATATTTAAACCTGTTGAAATCGACGATGAGATCAAAACGACAGATGCAAAATCTAAAATCTTAAAAGAGTTGGTCGAGACAGAGAGAAAATACGTGAATGATCTAGAAATCCTGGTACAGTACAAAACTCAACTGCTAGAATACAACATCATCTCATCGGATGATTTATACATGCTATTTCCAAATCTTGATGACGTTTTAGACTTCCAAAGGAGAGTTTTGATATCGCTGGAACTTAACAACTTGGTCGAATCGAAATATCGTCGAATCGGATCCATTTTCATTCATGCACAAGCTTCCTTCAAGCTTTATGAGCCTTGGTCAACCGGTCAAAAGGCTGCTGTTGATTTCATCAGCTCAAGTCCCTTAAAACAAAGAAATGGCGACTTGATCATTGAGAATGATTTGGAACTGCAAAGTTTCTTACTAAAACCTGTTCAAAGACTGTGTAAGTATCCTCTACTGCTAAAAGAACTGGTGAAGCACACAGAAGCCAGCTCTCCTAATTACAATGAACTGGTATCATCTCTTGAGATCTCTAAAAGAATCGCAGCTGATATCAATGAGAACCAGAGAAGAGTTGAAAATATTGAAGTTTTAAGAATTCTGTATGACAAAGTTGTTGATTGGAAAGGATATAATGTGAACAGTTTCGGTGAACTGTTGTTCTTTGACAAAGTTATTGTAAAAGATAACTCGAAAGCTTCAGAGGAACGCGATTTTCAAGTTTACTTGTTTGAAAACATCATCATATTCTTCAAGGAGCTGATACCCCAACAGAAGAAGTCATCAATTGGTTTAAAGAAAAAGTCTCAGACCAACCTATTGAACTCCTCACAAGAAGTGCATGGTCTCGAACTCAAGGGAAGAATCTCAATAGCAAACATCTACAACATCAACACAGTCAACCCTCATCTTTTGAATATCTCATGGTCCGGCCAGAAAGACACTGGAAGCTTCCTCATGAAGTTCAAAAACGAAGAGATAAGAACAAACTGGGAATCATGCATAAGAAAATTGGTTGCTAACCAACAAGACGATTACAACTCTTCCACCACAAGTGCCTTGAATGGTATGACATTAAGTGATAGAAGAAGTAATGGGTTATCATTAAGCTCAAATCGTTCATCATATATAGAGAGAACCAACTCCTCTGCTACGAATACTACAATCACATCGAGTGCTGATAAGTCCCAACCTCAATTCTTACATCAAAGACAAAAATCAGAAGTATCAAACCCGATCAGCTCCAGAAGAGCCACTCAAGACTCCATTCAGTCCAAAAGATCCATATCTGACTCCTACAAGAACTCTTTGCCAAACAACTCTGTCATTGTGAAATTAACTCATGAGAAAGACCTGTTTACACTGATGACATCTTTAGATATCCCAGTTCAGGAGTTCATCACTAAAGTCGAGAGAAAGATCAAACAAACTGGTGGTGAGATGAATGGTAAGATCAAATACCAAGATGAAGACGGAGATTTCATTGTCATCAAGAGTGAAGATGATTGGGCAATGGTTAGAGACATGATGAAAGAAGCTGGTGAGAAGGTACTAAACATTTCTGTTACTTGATCCACCATGCCTTATTACGGACAATACGCAATGGGACTGACTAGAAAAGAGACAAACTGCCTAGATATTTAGCTTATGAATCTTAATGAAAACTCATGAAACCATAGTTTCTTGTGACTTGAACGTAGACTACTTGACACAGTTGATGCTATTAAATATTTTGTTAATATATAGTGCTTGTTATGCATGATGATAATGGTACGTGATGGGGTTATATACTCTATGTCATCACATATTTTGGGCCATCACCACCTTCTGGAACGGTCCAGTTGATATCTTGAGTTGGTACTTTAATATCACAAGTTTTGCAATGAATACAATTCTGTGAATTGATTTGGAATTTCACACCATGTTTGGAAGTCTCATCTTCGATGTATTCGTAGACTCCAGCAGGACAGAATCTATTCTCGACACCTTTCCATTTAGGATATGCGATCTCTGTATGTTTCTCCATGTCTTGATCTGGAACTCTAAGATGATTTTTCTCATCTTCATCATGATAAGTACCAGTTCTAGAAACTGATGTGAGGATATCAAAGGAAATTTTTCCATCTGGTTTAGGATAGTCGATCTTCTCAAACTCATCTGCAGATTTAGTCAAATGAGCATCGGATTTGTGATGTTTGAAAGTCCAGCCAACTTCACCTTTCAGGAGCAGTGAGTCAAGACCAGAGTAACAGACACCGGCGAATAGTCCCAGACCGGATCCAAATGATGGTCTTAGATTACGAACTTCAAACAGTTCTTCATGAACCCAAGAGTTTTTGTATGCTTTTTCATAACTTTCAAGATTGATGGTAGGTTCTTCTAGATTGTCATGGATCTCAGGATCGTAATCTTCATCTTCTTCAGTCTTGATCTTCTCCAATTGAGAAACAACCTCAAAGATATTCTCAGCTGCTAACAAACCAGTCTTCATTGCAGTATGAGTTCCTTTCACTTTTGGAACGTTCATGAAACCAGCAGAGGCACCAACAAGAACACCACCTGGGAAGTTTAACTTTGGAACACTTTGATAGCCACCTTCATTTAAAGCTCTTGCTGCATACGAGATACATTTACCACCTTCTAAAGTCTCAGAATAAAAAGGATGGTGTTTCATCTTTTGGAATTCTTGATATGGTGAGATCCATGGGTTTTGGTAATCTAAACCAACAACAATACCCACAGCTACCAGACCATCACCAAAATGGTACATGAATCCACCACCGTATACATCATAGGTTAGTGGGTATCCAAGTGTATGTGCAATGAACCCTTTCTTGAATTTGGATGGTTCAACTTCCCAGATCTCTTTGATACCTAGCCCATAGGTTTGAGCTTCTCTTCCTTCTCTTAGCTTGTATTTGCTTATCACTTCTTTTGATAAGGATCCATGACAACCTTCAGCGAACACAGTGACTCTAGCATGAAACTCCATACCTCTCTCGAATGAATCCTTTGGTGTCCCATCTCGTGAAATACCCATGTCTTTTGTAGCGACACCTTTGACTGCACCTTCTTCGTTGTATAAGACCTCAGACACTGAGGTTCCAGGGTAGACTTCAACGCCGATCTCTTCAGCTTTTTCAGCTAGATGTTTAACAACTTCACTCAATGAAGCGATATAGTTCTTGCCTTCGTTCAACATCTGAGGAGGTTCAGGTAATGGGATAGCCCAATCGTGGTATAGAAATCTCAAAGTCTCACTAGTGACGGGAGTGACCATGTCTGGTGGAAGCGGTATACCTTCTCCATTTTCATCGTAATATTCACTATCTGGGAATAGCTCTCTTAAAGCTCTAGGTTCTAGGACAGCCCCACTAACTATATGTGAACCCATATCTGGAGCTTTCTCCAGTACAACGACTCTGATCTCCCTTGACTCGTTCTCTAATTCTAGCTGTTTGATCTTGATGGCGGCAGCAAGACCAGCTGGTCCACCACCAACGATACAGACATCGACTCTGTCCACTGCTCTTTCTTCAGTCAGCATCTCTTTCACGTCGTCGTCTAGTTGCTCGAACGGTATCTCGGATGATTCTAACCGTGGTAGTGATGACGAGAAACAACGAATTTGTGATTTGGAGGATGTATCATTTATGCAATTTGATAGTGAACTGGCTCTAGTGGTACATATTGATCTGAATAAATTAGTGCGACAGCATCTCGTGAGAGTACTTTGCGTGAGTTTTGAGCTTTTCAGTATGCAATTCCTCAGCGACATGATGTGTGTAGTGTGATGTGAAATAAATAGCAAGAAACGAGCAGAAATGAGGAAATTTCAACTAATGTTTTGATCAACTCATCGAAATCGGAATCGATTTTTTCATTTTTATTAGTTAATTATATTTTTATGACACTGCACTGTTGAAGAAAGTGCCTTTACCATTTCCGAACAACAAAACTGGCCAATGAAAAGAGATAAATTATCAATAAATACAGACGCGTAGAACTCCATTTTGAATACGGAAAACTGGTAATATGATTGGAATCTCACGTTCTACGCTGTGATTTCATCAGTATCCCCGAGTTTTGCGAGCAAGAGTCCCCAACAACACATATTTTGACTATCTCGCGATTATACTCCGGTAACGGCTACATGCTTCCTTCGGTGTTATAATTACTTATACAGAGCGGAAGTCCGTCTATTTTAGAAGAAGTTAATAGTCTAGTTATTTTTCTCTTTATAGATGTGTCTTTGTTTGGCCTACTGTTCAGATTCTTACGAGATGATCTTGAGAATACAGCCTCTATGCTGGGCTTGGGTAATGAATGACAGCCAGATTCAGTCCGTTAATATTAACAAGGCTGATAACCATATGCTACGTACACTCCAAAAGTGACACATAACGACCTTCTCACAGCGTCGACAGAACATTACATCAAGGAATCAAACAAACAGAGGCAATTAGTCCTGAATCTATATTTCAAACTGTGTAGTAGACGTTGGTGAATATGTACAGTATAAACAATAACAGTCATATCCTATAAGGGACATGAGCAAGAAGTAGACCAGCCATAAGGAGTAACATAGAATGACAAGAAATGGCATGTATGAAGACACTAGGTGGTAGAAAAGTAAGAAGCAAACTTGTAGGAGACAATCAAACAAGTACAAAAACACAGTCAAAACGGAAAGAGAGCAGAAGCATGGATATATGATGGATTGATGCGGAGATCAGTGAAGTCGTATATAAAACAAGGAAGTGAAGATGAAAGTTGGGTAAGGTTGAAAGCAAACAAGCAAATAAGAACAAACAATGATAATAGGGAACTGACAAACAAAAATGGCATAAATATAAGTCATGACGAGTTGATGGATTCATTTTGGATTCATGTAAATAGGGAGTCCAATTCTGCTAGGGAGATATCTTCTGGAGCATCAATATCTTGAGTCAGAAATCCATCTCTAACGGCTTTGAGCCATTTAGCAGCGACTGGAGGTTCTGAACTCATAGAGTGTCTACCAGAGTCTTCAAACCCTGATGCAACAGAACCAGCTGGTGATAATCCTTCCAATGCAGCAGCGTGTAAAGCAGCAACGGCAGCAGCAGCAGAAGGGGAGGGTGTGAGGGAGTCTTTAGAAAATCTAGGAGCGGCAGCAGCGATGGTTAATGTTCTAGCTTTCTTGGAAGATAGGTAGGACATCGACTTGGATCTCTTGTTGGTTCTATGAGTGACTTTGATGAACTCAGAAGTGAACTCATCTTCATCTTCATCGTTGAAGTTATCGTAATCTTCAAGTTCATAGTCAGAAATCACTGGTGAATCTTTTGATAATGAGGCAGCAGCTGATTTCTTCAAAGTGGAACCAACTCCTAATGAGGCAGTAACTGGAGCAGAACTGTAAGGAACCGTTAATTGTGGTAACGAAAGATCAAGCTGCATCTCAGCAAAGGTATGTTTATCGGTACCAAGATCAAAGGCAGTAGCACGTCTTCTCATCTCATGACCTACACCTGGAGCTAAATGGTCATCATTCTGTAGGTTCTCGAAGAATCTCTTCTTCTCTTCGGCAGTAACCAAAGCAGATCTCTTCACAGCAGTGCCACTTTCTGAATCACCTTTGGCTAGATCAGCATTTGACTTTTGAATCTCAATAGCAGCTAATGCATGGACGTAATAATCAGGAGCTAGTAGTCCACGATAGACGTAGACCATTCTTTTAGGTGAAGCATCTGCCCATTCTCTTGATAGGGCATACACTAAAGATTTCTCACCTTTCTCCACTCTTTTCACGTAAGCATTCAATTTAGCACTCACCAGATTCGACGTTTTCGATGACAAGGCTGCCATTTCTGGATGTTGTTCAATCAAGATATCACAAATCTGTTTCACTGTCATACCTTTCCCTTCTGGATCCATCTTGTATAGGATTAAAAAGATGGCATGGAGAACACTGTCTTCCAGAGATTTATCTTCCTCTGGTTGTGGTCTCTCACCAGTGACGGGAATTGTAGTTGATATACCAGTAGCAATGGAAACTCTTGGTTCTTTCTTCTCTTTCTTCTTCTCACCTTTCACCTTCGGTTCTTTGGGTTCCTTGGGTTCTTTGTGAGGTTTGACAGATTGGGAAGATACCGAACTTGCAGTTGTGCTAGTTGGTGATGCATCCATATCAAAATCTTGAGGACTTGAGGTTGAGGATTTCTCTGGTGTCATTTCCTTGATATTCTTCGGAATGATCTTGGTTGAAACATTTTTAGGTTTGAAATCCTTCTCCAGACTCAGACGACGTGGTTTATATGATGGTGACGAGGTTGAGTTTTCATTCACTGGAAATGCAACGGGTCTTCTATTAGCTAAAGCCATGTTGATATTGTAATAGTGATCTAGTATGTGTGATTCTTCAAAAGTTGATAAAGACCTTTGAAGATAGCGTATGGAATATAATTCTGAATTTAGTAGGGGACTGGATGTGTACCTTCTTTTGTTTCTATTTCATACAAATGATAAATTATAATGAAATATAGGCTTCAATAACTGGGACGTAATAGAACAACAAAGTTAATTAATGAAAATCACTTTGATGTCAATGAAGAAACCAAAAAGAATAAGAAGCAGATCGACAGAACTCCTTTCAGAAGCGTATAAAAGGCTTCGTCAAAATGTGAGTATAAAAAAAGAGCTTTGTCTTGTCCTGGGATCAAAGAAAGAAAAGAAGACTAAAAGGTCTGGCCGAGCTTAAAGTACACTGTGTTTAGTGTTAGTGATGTTCCCTCTTATCTGGTACATTCATAGACTCCATCTGTCAGCTATTAATTTGTTCCACTGAGTCTCATTTTGTTTTTGATGTTTGCGTGTTGCAGCCTTTTTCTTCAATTTATGTGTCATTTTTAATATGACAAAATCAGACCGCTAAAAACAGGGGAAAAGCACAACAACACAAAAAAAGCACGAAACAAAACAGGTGGGAAAATAATAGAGGATCATATGAGGTCTCCGTATACTCAAAGGGAGGGTTTCTTACATTCTTTATCTCTAAAACTTCTTTGATTTTAGGAAAATATGAATTTTCTTTGTTGTTTTAGAACAGACTTGTGTTTTTCGTTTTTTGAAAAATTTCACTTTTTCTTCAAATTTGTTTGGAGTCGTTAGATCTGGTTCGGCCAGCAGTGGTGAAGATTTGGTGAAACACGTTTTACCGTTTCGGGGAATATTGTGCCAATTTGGCGAAAAGTAGAAAATATGTCAAACCCACAGTTTGTGTCAAGTTTTAAGATCTTGTTTCTATAACTACAACTGCCTTATATATGGTGATAATCATAAACATATCGTGTAACCAACCACAGTCAATAAGGGACTGTGTATAATGCTAGTGGTAGCCCTGATGAAAATGTGGTCCGTATTGGCCGCTTTTGTCATCGTTAGTGTCAATACTGGAGTGAAAAGTTTTTTCGCCAAAATCCCAGATTAAAGAAGAGATAAGGGTTTGCCTTAATTCTATTGTGTGATTTGTGGTTGATAAAAACGATTACGGCTTTTCAAAAATTGAGTCCTTTCGCGGAATTCGCGGGTGATATTTTTGTGTCAATATCACGTGAGTTTGTTAGGACTGATATTTACACAATGGGGTTTTCAATTTGTATGCGATCCGGGACTGAGATTTACGCCGAGAATTCTGATGTGACGGGTTTCGGAGTTTTGGGATGGTGTCCGGGTTTTGAAAGTCTTAGCTCACATGACGGCTTAGGGCTAGAAAGCCAGTTAATGTTTGTTACACGTTAATGGTAAATAAATATATATGACCTTATAGTGCTGCAAAATACTCGCAGGACGCTATTGTTCTTTCAAAGTCCTGTCTCCAATATTCGTCCCCGTATACGGTATCTGGATGATCAGGTGGTGAATACCAGTAATTTAGAGCAATATGGACTCGAGAATTAGGATCATCACCAAATGAAGTCACTTCATGGAACCAACCAGCCGGTAGATACAGCATTTGTCCTGGTTGTAGATTAGCTGTGATTCTTTGGGCTTTGAAGAACTCTGGCCACTTAGATTGGGCGAACTCTGATAGTTTCGATCGCAATCTTGGTTCTGAGATCTGATCTAGATGGAGAACCGATGCAGGTATAGTTGAAAATGATGGGGGATCCTTCTTTTGGTTGTTGGAATCAATAACCTTATGGTCAAAGTCCTTCAACATTTCTTCCTCTTTTTCAACTAACGTGATCAGCGTTTCTCTCTCATCTGCATCTAGGTCTGTATCATTATCAAGCTTCCATCTGGCAACTTCTGCTACCACAGCACTATCAGCTCTCAAAGCCCTCCAACCGGGTGCGTTCTGGTTGTTTTTGTAGTCAATGACACCTGATTTGTGAATATGATTTAGATCGCCAACTGTGTACATCTTTGGGGCATCACTTGGTGCAAAAATTGTGAACCTCTTTGAGCCTTTAATCGGTAAATATAGGTTATCTGAATGATCATGGTGTAATCCTGATGACGATCCTCCCCCAAAGACTCTTCTCCCTAGTCCTAAATCTTGTTCGTCTTCCTTCAGCTTGAAAGTGGTGTCCTCCGTAGGTTTTGAAGAACCGATCCATATATTGATTTGCTGAGGGATCAGCCTGTTCATCAGATCCGGTGCCAAAGGCAAAGACTTTGTCTTGAGAAGTAAAGTTAATGGTTTCTGCACTAGTTCATGTGTCCTCGTTATAGCTTCATCCACTGTCAGTGGTTCACCAGGCACGTCTTTGGTGACTATGTCTTCTTTTTCTGTATGATCTTGTAGTTGTTCTGAATCATCCTCAAAGTCATCATGCATATCATTGAAGTCAATAGATTCTGTATCAGAAAAATCCGATCCAAACCCTTCAGGAAGTGGGAGAGGCTCTTCATCTTCCTCCTCGCTGCTGTCGCTGTCATCAGTGTTGTCGATTTCATTCTCACCTTTGCTGTCGTCATAATTGTCTCTCTTCGTCTCATCAGGATAACTATCGTGATATTGTGTGGTGAGATAGTAATCGTCCCCACCGTCGCCTTGCAAGAGTTCCACAAACTCCTTGAATGTCTTCTTGATTCTTTGAGTCCCAGAACCGAAACCACCCTTGAACTTCTTCTCAACTAGCAACAACTCATCAGAGTCCAATGTTTGCACGATGTTTTCCGAACTGAACTTTTCCAAATCAATATCAGGTATTAGGCCTTGTATTATCACTGGCTTACGGCATTTGATGTATTCCTCGTAGAACTGATTGTGGTCAATCGTTTCAAGCTCAATTATGTCCAGATGAGTTGATGATGCTGTTGGACGATAGCCAGTGTAGTCATTCCTGAACGTTTTCCGTATCGATTCATGATGTGAGTTATTCTCAGCTATATGCGTACTGTCACCATCATGCTTTCTTTTGGCCATTTGTCAATAACGTGTAAGACTGGAGGATGCTTCACTGTTTATGTTCGACGTTGACTGATCGCAGAGATTGAAAGTTTTTATCATAATCGGGACTATGAGGTCTAGAAAGTCTCAGAACTTCATGAAAATGACATATTTTTGAAGCCTACAGAGACTTTGACAAAACCTATAGCCTATATATAACATGCTGAATGCCTGAATCACAAGAACTTGGAACAAATTGCAAAGGGGCAGTACAAGATTGAAGATCACCTCCGTTAACTGCAGGTCCCTTGACAAACGGACCTTCCGATACTTGAGCCCCTGAGCCCCCCAATAATTAACCTCAACCTTTCAACCAAGAGCTAGATGAGTTTCAAATACCACATGGATCTCTCTGCACGCTGCCATGAACTAGTTATGAACTGAGGTGACTGGTGGCAGGGTTCATCTACGATAGCAACCTACAGAAGAGGTGATGCGATGATCCAATCAAGCAATAATTGGATAGTAGGTACATAGCTCCCCGACCCTAGTGCAGCCTCAATGCCTCTTTGCATATTTATCGTTCCCATGCGTTTTGCAAGATGGAACGGGTGAGGAATCGAAGATTAAAGAATTTCATCTTAACAAAGAAGACTTAGTACTTCGTAGTCAGGTACAACATCTCTCATCTCAGTCATCTAGTTTGAGCTGCAACTTGAAAATCTTGACGATGCATTGCTCAGCAGAGTTGATAACCAGACGTATCTCGTCATAACTCATAAGTATCTCCCCTTTACCACGTCAAAATGGAGTCCGAATTACACCTCTTTTTCCAACCCCTGTAGCTTATCGATATCCACTTATCTTACCTTGTCAATTCTGATCAGTTGAGCACGGGAATCTTTACGGAGAATGGTGTCAGTACAGTACAGTGGAATTTAAGACAAAAACATGTATCATTCTTCAATCCAGTTGAAGACCTATACACTTTATAAACAAACGCTAAACAAACAACAACGCAACATTAGTAGAAGGCAGCGAAACAGTAAACTGCATAAATCAGCCGAACAGAAAGCCTGTGTATAAAACCAAACATACTCACAACGACCACGTAACCGAACAAAGTAACAAAGTAACTAACAAACGAACAAACAAACAATTAAACAAACAAACAGACAAACACTTGTAAGTAAATGCAAAACGAAACAAACCAAAATATATCTAACGACAAGAACCTATTTATATTTCTAAAGATCTCTTTCTAATAGTCTGGTCGAAGCTTTCAACGTTCTGATAATCCAAATCTGTGATATCCTGAGAAGGACGATCTTCTTTGATTTTGAAGCTTTGTGGAGCAACGATTCTCAATTCATGATTGGAGACCTTTTTAACTGTATCAGCCATTGTTGGAAGTTTGAAGATTCTTGAACCACGATTGGCATTTCGGTTATTGATAGAATAGTTCATAGGAGATGAAGCACCAGAACATGGCGGTGTGACAATCTCCTTTGGTGAAGGTAAGTTATGGTTGGCATTTCTCGTGCTGAATGTAGAAGAGGCAGTAGACGATTCTGATGAGGTGGATCCAGCTCTTGAAGAAACAGGAGTAGAGCACATAGAGGATGGAGTTTGCGGGAAGTAAACAGTAGTGGATTTCTCAGTTGGAGTAGCAAGTGATGGTGTTGATGATGAGGTAGTTGTTTTAATAGATGATTTGCCAACAGAGCTCAAACGCTCCAACTCGTTCGAGTATTGATAGATTGAATACAATGTTGGGTTGGTTCTCAAGTCATCTAGTTTGTTGAAGTATTTCATTTTGAATGATGAGGGTGGTTGATTTTCTCTGATGACTTTTAGGATAGAGTCAATCAACTTGAACAGCTTCAAGTTGTTGTTGGTTGTATTTTTATAGTGTATGAACTCATTTTCATTTGATAACGTCAAGGAACTTGTCATGATTAGCACAGATGCAATAGCAATCTGTGATATGGAATAGTTGAAAGTGATGCTTGTATATAGTTGCATCAACTGGCAAAGGTAATTGGAACCATATTTTATGTTGTTGATCGTATCAACAGATGTGGTTTCGGAGTTCAGTTTTTCTCTTAGCATCAGATCAATAAATGAATCATGACCAGCAGATCCAACTTCCCAGTTGAGGGATTTCAAAATATGAGTTTCCATTTCAATGAACAATTTTTTGGAATAGCAGTTGCAACAAGTAGCTCTGAGAAAGTCGAGCGTTGGGACTTTATGTTTAGAGTCAGAGAACTTGGAAGCCAACCATAGAGCAGTCAGTCCTAAGAGTTGATAATGATCTTTTCTGACGATTCTCAACGAGCAGTAACGATCAATGATGTTGACGGTCAAGAAGAAAGTGGAATTGCACAGTTTCAATCTATTGTGGACATCCATCAGGAAATCGAACAATATAGGTCTCATTTCGACGTTGATTTCAGGCTGGGACATGATCATCTCAGGTTGTGACTTGGTTTCTTCTTCCAAATGAGATAGATACTCCAAGATCTCGGAGCTGTAAGCCTGTAGGCAACGGTTGTGAGCTCTTTGTTCCATTGAGCGAACTCTTGGATTCGATGCTGCAATCCTGGATATGGTTCTTCTCTTCAAGGCCAATGGTGTTATGGAGGACATGATGCAATTGTAATGGAATGAACCAAATGTTCTATGATGTTGGTAATAATGATATGAATGAAGATGACTATGATGAATGACTATTCTAATAAAAGCGTCAGTTTTTGAGTCGTGTATAGAGGAGGGATCGTACTGTTAGTGGACTTCAGGAAGCAGTGCGGATAGCAATTGATTTGTGATGAGATCCAGCAATTATCTTGCTCGAAACGTGGAAATTTTCTATTCCAGTGTACTAAGACGGTGCAAAAAAAAGTTCTCTTTAGGGTTAACAAAACACCAAAAAAAAATCAAATAGCTGGACACGGAGAGCTGAAGCAAAGGAAGCAGGCACGCAGGGTTAGGTCTAAGGGCAGGAGTCAGCTGGACGGTCTAAGATATAACACACTACTGAGATTTTGGGATAGGAGTAGGAGTAGGAGTATATAAAGGGCAGTCAAGACGTATGGAAGTGAGAGCAGTTCAAAGGCTAATTAAATGAATAGTAACCTTGCAACTGTGGCTGAGTGAGAGGTGGATGAGAATTGAAGTGTTGAATATAAAATTCTACCAAAATGGCCTTGATCACAATGTAGGTGAAGTTGGTAAAAGAAGGACTTTGGATGGGTTTTAAATACTTTTCAATGGGGTTTTTTTTAGTATGAATCTGGGTATCTTGCAAACTGCAGTCTTCCAGATTTTCCAGTCCCGAATGCAAATACGCTCCATGCTGTCTATCCAAGCAGGGCCTCAGACCCGTTGTTTCCACCCAATTTAGAGGTTTGCATGTGTGTTGGGTCTTGCATGTACATCCGGGTCTTGGTTGGGACTAGTGTTTCAGATTATGTTCCTTCGCGTCACTCTTGGGCTTTTGAGTTGAGGCGAGCAAAACACGCAGGCTCCAGACCGCTAACATTCTAAGTATCGTAACTGCAAGTAATTACTTCTCTCTCTTAGTGTGTTCATTAGTCAATAGTCATTACTCAGGACTCGGGGATTTCTTCACTCGGCTCGGCGTGTGCCTGTACTCGGCCAACTAAAGTAATAGAGAGTCGTACACTCTCAGTACTGACTACTGAGTCTCGTCAATGCGGCCTCAAGATCAAACTATCTCCACACTAAAAACCGCTGTAGAAACCGTGATTCGGATCACCAAGTACTATTGCACTACTTTTAACTAATCAATAGTAGCACACCGCACATGAGATCACCAGATAGACGTCATTACTTAGTACAAAATACCAAAGGTGTCCAATTAGCCTCAATTGCAAATTATAAGCTCTTACATCCAGCACCTTGGCAGCTACTCTGTGAGTTGGATCTTTGGCTTTACATGAGGTGTTGTGATCAAGAGCGATCAGTACTGAATATGCCGATGTTGCTTCAATGCTTACTGGTACGACCTCTGTCATCTGTGTTTCCGCAAGACCTCACCTCCAATGGCTCAAAGGGTGCTGCAGTTCCTAATTGGGCAAGGCAATGTACCTACATATCTTCTTAGCACAGTGTTAAATAGAAGAGCAGGATCAATTGGACACAGACCTGCTCAATTCCAGTAATCTAATTATACCCTTCCACTTCTGCTATACTGTTAGGTGATCCGGCTAGACGTTATGGGATCATGTAGAGGTGCTAAACTCGTGAATGCTCCATGACATCTCCAATTTTCCAGTAAGGCAGATAGATATGAGTTGAATCCAAACCTCAAGGGTTCGTTATTTGACGCTAGTCTTCACCTACTGTGTGTGGTAGAAGATCCCGATAGAAAAAAGTTTGTTGTCAGCCGTATCGATCGATAGCTGTACAACTATAATCAATATTGCGATTTGGGTGTATACAACTTTGACGGCTGTGATATTAGTCCAGTACATCTGAAAATTTTTGAGTCTAGGCGCTCAGTTTGACATAATAACGTCTGGACTCTAGAGTTATAACCTGAGCCAAGTGTTGAATAATTAGTACTATATGACAACAGTCAAGCAGCGAGGAGCTGAAACATTACTAAGGGTCTGCTCCGCATGATGTGATGACTGATATTCAACAATTGGTGTCAAGGCTGCTCTAGAATCAGAGACAAGATTCCTTTGGATCAAATGGCTTACTGGAGGAGGATTTTTTCAGTCTGAAAAGTGTGGACTGGATCATTGGACAAATTTCAGTTTCAGTCCCTCGGCCATCCTAGATAATAGAGATCAAAACTCTGTTTGCTACTACTCTCTCTGTGTGGGTGTATGTGTATATAAGTGATTTGAAGCCACGAACTGGTAGGAACTTGCTTTAGGATCTGACCAGTTAATTCCTGGTCCTACTACTTGCCGAGGATGCTTCAAAGAGAAAAAAAATCCCTTCACCTTACTCAACAAGACCCACATCATTACCTGCGCGTTCAGGGTAGGCACTAGTCACTCTCTGTTTAGCTTTGTCAGTTCGTTGAAGTCGTTGAGAGCTCATTCAGTTACAAGCTTCACTGGCATGAACATTTTTTAGCTCTGCCTGTCGAATGTCGATGATCTCTGAACAGTGCATTAATTACCGCGAGGATTTTCTGAAACTCTATGAAATTCAGTAAACCTAGTTTGAGCCCTCAGGCTTAGTGATGTCTACTTTCACATCAGCACCATGGTTTACTACGACAACTCCAAACCTAATTTGTACCTGACTGAAAGACAGAAAGAACTCATAGTTTGACGGTATCACCTCAATCAAATGTAAGATACCGGAGCAGTCGCTCGATTGAGAGGCGGTGAAGCTGGGTGGTTTGACGATTGATGTTCGGGCCAATTGAAACACGGAATCACACCTTAGGTACGTACTCCAGGCACAAGTAGGGTGTTGATGCTGACGCTCGCCTGTATGCCGAGTAAAGGCATCTTCAGATCACTGTAACTTGATGATTGTAGCTCTATCGACACTCAAAGACCAGTACTCAGTAGTGGCTAGTGAGTAGACTTTGCTAGTCATCGTCTTGCTGGACTAGGTGTCATCAATTACAGTGCAGAAAGATTACCGATAGTGTTATTGAACAAATTGGATGATTAACAGGTTTTTTTGCCGAATAGGGAAACCAATTTACTGAATTTGGCGCTTGATTAGCAGAACAAACAACCAAAATGAGCTGAGGCTGGCATTTGAGGTTAATGTTGACGGAGCGCTGATTTGGTGGACTTATGAGTTGAGAGTTACAATGTAGTAGTAGTCTTCCACCATCTCTTGATGCAATCATATAACTAGTTGTCCAGGACCCTTGTGAGCTGCTTGGTTTCTTGCACATTGCTCGACGATAACGTACTTCGGCCGAATACCATCACCATATACCATGTACCACTCCCCTGTTACTATCCACAATATATACACTTCCTAGTGCTACTAGAACGCTGTGCATATAGATTCCTCGTCGGACATATCCAGTAGGTCTAAATATGTAAGACTAATGCTTATACCATGAACCGTGTTGATCTGCTGATGATGATTGATGATACATGTCTTTATCCTATCTCCTTCCAGATCTACTTCCAGACACCACAGTTGGTACGGTACTGGGTACTGATAACCCGTGATGCAATGGGCTACTAGATTGGCCATCTTCAGAGTAGACGCTGTACAGGACACATTTCTGAAGTTGGGCGGTACTTTAGCTATCTAGTATTGATTTTGTCAGCTGTACCAACTTCAAATCACCATCGGAATTCAGCTGTACATAACACCACAAAACTCTCTAACCGAGTTGTTAGTTACAGTGCACTCTGCAAAGTTCCATTCCTCAACCACGTCTGATGTTTCTCTCGATGCTTGACAGTTCACAAGCTGACAAGCTGACGTGGATTGTGGAGTGAACTACAAAAATAAGCAATTACATCATCTAGTGCAGTGCATCGATTGGCGGATTGTCTCATCCTCTCGCCTTTCAAACCAAGAAAGAGCTCTATTCTTATCCCATTTGGGAAAACGAGTATTGTTCCTCTTGACTGTTACGCAGTATATGTGTGCAATTGGTTATTGGGCCTCGGACAGGGTGCTCTAGCTGCTTCTGATTCCAATTACGTTCGATTTTGGTCACTATGCGTGCCACGGAAAGTTGTACGCGCGGAAGATTATAGTTTGGCTGTATGTTATAACGATTCCGAGGAGCTAGCGAATGTACAATGACCACTCTTAATCTCTAGCTATGTACTCGGTTGTTGTGATCCTGATACCTTTTTGCAATAGTAAACGATACGTCAACAATGTAGTCATGATTGTAACATGGCAAGGGTTGATGATTCGATTTTGGCATTTAAGGTACGCTCGGCCCCATGGTGGACTCACTAGTCAACCACTCAGTATCTAGAACTGTTCACCAGTTAGCAGATAGTAGCAAGGAGCAGTGTTAAGCATCCCCTAAGATGGCCAATATCAAGCATTGGGTACTGAGTAATGACTTTGCCCATGCAATATGACTGTTCTAATCAATTGGCTGTTTGTTTTTCTTTTCAGTTTTCTCACACCTCAGGCCCAGAACGCTAACAAAATATGAGTCTCACAAAACTCACTTTTAGTCCATCTCGTAACAGCCGGTTAGAGCACTCAAAAGTAACAATAGTAACAAATTTCCGTAACAATAGTAACTGATAACAAAAAAGGCCGCGAGAAAATAATCATACATAAACTAATGTGTCCCCGACGGCCTACTCCCGAGCCTCGAAGTCTTCAAATTATATACATAAAAAATTGCTTTTGTGGAAGCCCAAGCTAGTCTTCAACTTCATGATTGGTAACTCTTTTTGGCTCCAACGATTGGTGTTGGTATGCACATTGCCCCATTCAAAGGTATATTCTGTAATTCGGATGGTAGCGCTTCTCCACGCTGAAGCATGGCGGCCAAGTAAAGTAGTCAACCTGGATGTCTACCCTAGATGCAAATGAGCTCCATTGTAGCCAAAAATCAAGGTACTGTGGTGGATAATATGACCCACTTGAGGCTCAGTATATGTGACTTAAGGAAAGGCGCAAGTAGCGCTAATGCTCTGTCCAGTTTCAACTGTTTATAACCGCTGTTGTTTTTTTCAGAGCATCACTCGTCCAACAGCAAATCCAGAAACCGTTTGAGAGTCTGGGACTATTTTTTGATCTGAGATCCGAAAATAATAGGGGTTGATAAAAATGGGCTTGTTCGGATCTGGGCTAATTTTTGCAAATGAGTGAAATCAAGTTTCTTGATTTGGAGTCGCTAAAGACAATTAAGAGGCAATACATTTCTTCAATTGTCAGTGGAATAATAAGATCCACCTCAATTCATACAGCATGGCTCGAATCTGACCAACTGGGAATGAAGGCTAATTCTTTGTAATACACTTCCAGGCGAAGCATATCGAAAATAGCTTCTGAGTCCCTGACTAGTTCTAAGCCAGTAGTCTCATGACCCTGTCCCGCTATAGAGCTATATATCCGCTGCTGAGCTGGTTAGTTGTAAGCGGAAATTCGTATACTTTGATGAGATGTTTCAATTGGAAATTGCTCTCCTAGCTCACCGTGTGGGTTTGGTTGGAAGCTGCAATAAGTACCCCGATACTTGATTGTCTTAGTTACGGAGTGAGGTGGCTTCTTAATTGAGTACATATGAATTTTTGGACTAGACCTGAAATATACAAGTCCTTTGTTTCAAATCATGTCTTTCTTTGATCTGGATCATTTCTTCTACGACGCCGAAAGAAAACGGCACAGATCGCCGGTTACTTCAATGAGAATGAAACTCACTGTTATGCAATACGAATAGTTCCTGATCATCCAATTTGCATCGACCAGTTGGCACTCGCTCGACTACAAGTGTACGACGCTTGTAATACTACTTCGCAATTCGTACAGCTGTGAAGTGTGAACGTTTTACATGCTAGTCTGAGTTCTGGGATCCGGAAGACTGACAAAATTGGCACTGCATAGACTAGTAGATAGTGGACATCTTCTGCCGCTATCAGGCTATCTCACTATCTGAATCTTCATTTATCGACCTTGTCCTCGTAGGCTCTCATTTCACATTGAACGTGCACTTTTTCTTTTTCTGCGTGCGACGTAGTAATGAAGATGCGGGATGTTGACACAGGGTGTTAAAGGAATTGTACCGCTGCTTTCTTTTTGCTCCTGCTTTTATGAATATCATATCACTATGTTGAAGGGGTAATGTTTCACTAATGGAGATATAAGGTAGAATCCACGGATCAATCTACATTCTTCTGTCGTAGTTGATCATGATTGCCACTTCCCATTGATGTTTCTCAGTTCTCACTACTCACTACTCAATACTCAATACTCGGCATTGGAGAATCTTCCCTCTTTTTCACACGAAAGTCGAACCTCATTAATGCAGTGATCACCGTTTATGTAACAAACATCAGATCATGCTCTGTTGGGTACTTCTCAGAATCACTGGGCGCTGCTGACAGCGGCGTGTGCTTTTCTTTTGTATGCTTTCCAGCGCCCAGTTTCTAACTTGACACTTGAGAACTGGGAGTCTGCAAAGAACTCTTGAAGTCCCGAAATTTTGCCGCCCTGAGACTTGAGTGCTGAGCCTTCTTTATCAACCACGTCGCGTTTGGTTTTATCCAAATTAGGAAATCCTCAAGATATCTTGCATATAGATCAAACGCGTCAAAAATGATGCAAACCTCACTTCACCTGGTACGAGTTGGCATACACACAAAAGGACTGAACAGTGAGTACGATTGCTGGATGCGAACCCCAGCATTTGGTGAAGTGTGAATTGGCATACCGATCACATTAATTGATTGTCCACCACAAAACGATTATCTAATCTCTTCGAGCTAGTGTTGGTCGTCCGCGGCTTTGAAACACAAGTCAACAAGACGTACGAATCGTACATCTAGATCAGCTAGCAGCGGAACACCGCTCTTCTTACCAGATCTGACGTCCGAGGTATTATATGGGAAAGCTCAATGTGGCAGTAGAAGACATTATAGCAGACACAGTAATATTCAAGATCTGATATGCACAGCTAGTGAGTGTGGGATTAGTACTAGCTAGCCGCATATTCAATCAAGCGCAGTAATTATTAACACAACTAATGATCATGCATGAATACTCAATAATCTCCCGATCCCCAGGTTTCGAGATTGATATCAGGAGATAACAAGCACCGCTAAACGGTTGATGGAGCTAGCAGGGTCAGAGTATCTTTCTGTACTGCAGTTTGTCCTTGTCTTTAATCAGGTCCATGATAATAGAACTCTTGACCACCGAGACCAGTTATTTGTGAGATCATACGGCTGGGGTTCATTCGATCATGGGCTTAGGGTTGGATCAAGACTTCGGCCTGATCAATATGTTGAGTTAAATAATAAGATGATAGACAGGGTACTATTGACAGGGGTAAATTCTCATGAGTAACAGCTGGTCAATCTACCATATGATAATCACCTTCATACCTGAAACACAACAGCCTGGTCTGCTGGGCATAGCCTGTAACTATAGACGTTTCTCTTGGTGCTAAACGACGCAAACTGGATAAACCAGCTCGACTAAATGTCAACTGTGTCTAATGCGATAGGATAGCATCAATTGATAAGAGGGAAATGACCTCTAGGCGCTGTGGGTAAGTGGCTTTGTGCTGTATTATACATCGTATCGCTCTAGTTTCGCACCAACTGGTGCCCACAGCGAAGTTTCCTCAATTCTCATAGACATCTGACCTCATGGCGGGCAGTTGAAAATATTTGCAACTTGCAGCTCGCTCTGATATGTATGAGACCTGCCGAAGTCGACCGACGCCCGAATCCCGAGCCCAAAAGAGACTCATTGACTATCCGTCCATTTACAAAGAATATTGTCTATATTGCTCTCAACTCTACAGTCTACAAATAGTACTGTAAACCCAAGCTAGTGATCGACGACTAACGAACAATCGATGAACATTTACGATTTGGCGGTCTGGTGAAATCAACTCACAAGCAGCAGGTTCTACCTGAGAAGTTCGATGGTCTGAATAGTCTTGGGACTGGGTGTCAAGTCAATCGACGACGTCAGAGGCATGAACACTACCTTAAATTCGTAGACTCTCTTGCTGGTATAGCTGTGTGTATTGATACATATCTCTGATACGAACCCTTGAGTGTACCAAGGCCCAGTTAGAAGTTGGCTGATTTTTATAATAAGACTAACAGTGTGTTCGTTCGTTGACCATTCTTCGCAGTCTCAATCGTTTAAGCAAGTACTCAGATATGGAACTTTCTATAGTAGCGTAACAGGAATGTGACGTGTATGTTGATACTCACGGAACAAATCTCACGTACAAGTGCTTATTGCGCTTCAGATCTTCGTTGCAGTGTTAGATGCTCAGTAATGTCGGTGTCGAGCTTAGCATGCTTAACTCTCAAGCTATCTCAAAGTCATCAATAGATTGTTTATCCTACTATTTGAGCAGTACATACATGATTTAATGCTAGCATACTCATTGGATGAAATCTGACTGACAGCTGATCAATGATTATCATTCAGAGTTTTGAGTCTGATGCTTATTCAGTCTTCAATAACGTAGTTGCACTTTCAGGTTTACCTGGTGGATTGACCACTGCCTTTGTATTGTGAGTGTGTCCGTCTGTGTAGTTCAACTAGTCTCTGATAGACAGAAGAATCTCTTCGAACCTTTGAGGAAAAGTCGCTGATATATATTTCGACTAGGTGCATGAGTTAGCTTGAAGTTTGAAACAATATAATCAGCCTCCTCCTATGAACCCGATGCTCAGTTTAAGGGTCTGAGGTTCCAGGGGATGGTTGTAGTTTGAGCTCTAACGCAACCCACAAACCGAGTTGGCTTCTGAACACTATGCAGTCAGCACCTAGTGGCAGACTAATGTTCTGCGTAGTGTGTAGTAGTGACTTCTGACTACTCACTACTGCCTACTGACTACTGGGTCAGACTCCAGTAGGACTGTATGGATGAGTGTGCTGACTGCATCAGGTTGCAGATCTCAGCATCGTACTCGAAGCTTTCAAGGTGCAGCCAAGGAATCTTTAGAATTTCCTAATTGGGTTAATTGATGAATCCATCGCGAATCATAATCAAGGAACATTGCTAAACTTTGAAGTCTGAGTTATTATTTTGAAGACTGAGTTACTTTTGTTAATTCACCTTGTTCAACCAGTCACCATGAGCAGTTGTAGTGTCTAAAATCTGAATATAGCAGTAAACACTGTTATAATCGAACAGCACGGCCTGCGAGTTGGGATAAGTTCTGTGAGTTGTGACTAGCCGCAAAGTACGGATCTTGAAGTACTCTGGGCAAAGAGTCGGTTTGAAGTTGTATTTTCTATGAGATGGTTATTCTACGCCTGCTCACCCAACTGTACCGCCAATTACAGGCATTCGTCTTTAATCTATTTGCGGATTAGTTGACTCAACTTCCCAGATCCTGGTGGATAGAGATTGCCATGACTGTATAAATATTAGAGTAGCACTATTGGCTGCATGAACTAAACCCTGATCTTTACACTAAGAAAGCTAGCACAAATAAAGTTTGTTGAAACTTAATAGTTACCGGACACAGTAGTACAGTCCTGATGATTTACTAGAAATATCGATCAGTGGTCCCCTAGTTGTAAGAACTCGAATCACTTGTAGTCGCCAGGGAGGGGGGACTACAACCTTGTGGCATTCATCTGTTCACCAAGCAGTCAATTTCTAGTCACACATGCACTCATATTCCTTCCGACCGCACTGCAGTACAGTGCTCAATACTGAAGGACCGATTGTAACTTACAATAGCTGTTGATATTAATGTGATCCAGCTCCCAAGCTGCAGGCTAAAATAAATTTCGGATCACATGAATTTTGAAATTTTGAAAACCATTTGGATTGTGATCATAGTATCTGAGTATACCATTATATTCAGTACTATCCTGTGTATCTTGTTTATGGGTCTAGTTAAGTCAATCGGAGATTAAAAAAATTTTAAAGAATCACGTACAATATTCAATTAAAAGAAATGATCTTGTCATTCTGTAAATCTTCAAAATTTGAAAATTTCAAATTATCCTGAAGAGCATCAGTTGTTAGTGGAAAGAATATACAAGAGTCAAGGGGCTCATTTGGTAGAGTGAAAAGCCCACACAAACAAAATACAATGTATATAAGAACTTTCCTAATAGTAGCTATTTCGATTACATAAGTAGATCACGAAATTTTCTGGATATGGATTACACAATAGTAGTACTGCACAAAATGTGTCACGTTTGACGCGTATTTTTGTGTATATTTCTACGGGAATTCCTTATGATTCATCTCCTATCTAGCCCTAGTGATGTTATCTCTATAAAGACTGGTCTCTGGTCTTGGGTGACATCAAGTCACTCGAATTACGACGTTTGCCCCTCGATATCATGATTTTGGACCTTGATTTCTCTTTGCAAAGTGGAAAGAAAACTGGTTCCCTAAAATAATTTTTTTGACGAAACAACCAATCTCCTTTGATATTTCACCAAGAAGAGGAACAAAAAGGATACACACCAGATACTTCCGTCCGATGGAGACCGCCCAGTTTGAATTTGAATGGTGAGCATATATCCGCCATCACCTTACTGCAACTGAACTAACTAGTACCTCAAATTACAGGCCTTCTGCAGCCAGATCTGTTTATGTTACGGGAGATTTTGATAACTGGTCAAAGTCTATCCAGTTGACCAAGGATAAGAAGGGTAAAGGTGAAGTATTCAGCCAGATTTGTCGCGTTCCCAAGAAGAAGATATCTTTCAAGTTTGTCGTTGATGGCGTGTGGTTGACTAACCCTAAGTTGAACATCGAAATAGATGAGGCAGGTAATCAGAACAATGTCATTTATCCCAAAGATCTGCTTGAAAGTGGAGCCCCGTTGGATACTGGAAGATCTAAACTCAGCGAGATTTATGGTGACGATGACCAATCAACCATCACTGATGCTGAAACCGTTGAAACGAAAGTTACCGCCCAACTAGACAAAACAAAGACAAACTCAGAAGCTCATTCCTTTTTGGATGTTTCGCATGGTGATTTTAGTCCAACTTTTGATAAGCTTGGAGAAGAGGTCAATCATGAACATGTCAATATCCCATCGCCTCGGAACATGAATGAGTTTTACTTGGACGATGTTCGTGAAGACGAGTCCATCATTTTGAGCGAGAAAGATTCAGACGATGATTATGTTAACTCAAGTCTTCAAGACTCACTGTCCGGTATTGAAGTTGAATCCATCTCAAGTCAGGTCACCGGGAGCCTCGCCGCTAGCAAAGAAGATGCCAGACAGATTCGCTACGATTCTAGCATGTCGTTACTTACAAGATTTACCAAATTCTTCAAATGAGAGATCTGATATAGTATTGGATCTACCCATTCGTTCGATGACAGTCACTACCCAGTTGTCGTGACCGGTAAAATCAGAAAAGAGAACAAGAAGATATTCTCAAAATTCATTCACTTCTAGCTATGTTCAATTTGCTAAGGCAAAACTAGCTTTCACTTTGGGAATCCGTTTAATAAGGAATAGATTAGATCAGAACGGGAAATGATCAGATCGGGATATGGAAAGAGACAAGAAGGAGGAAGATCAGATAGTTGCTCTATAATTAATATATGTGTGAAAACTGGGGTTTAGACGGTCTTCCACACACTGTAGCGCATGATTCTGGCGATGTTTTCAAGGTGGCCAAAATCACTGTCTACTGCTGGTTCTGATTCCCAATCTCTCGTCTTTGGTCCCAGCACCTTGTACCTTTTGCAGGATTGAATCCTGCGAAGCATTCGTGTTTTGGTTGTAGGAGCTCCCCACTGTAGCACGCGACTTGACGTGTTGCTCTTTCTCATCATCATAGTGTAGGACGTCTTCTGGGCTGAGCTTGATAGCGGTTGGGTGTCTCCTGATCATTGCCTTCGCTGCTGTTGAGCGTTGAATATGGGCTCTACAGATAAACAACTCCCTTTTCTTTGATGGCGTTTACTTGCAATTTCGCGAACTTCTAGATTTTTTTTATCCTAGCGATTGTTGGAATTTTGTTGTCAAAATCGCAGAAGCTCTTAGAACTAATTTGTGATTTCACTGAAAAGCACCATTGTCAATCCCACAGCCCTACCAAAGTCCATATACGGCCTGTCACTACTGCTAAAAAGGAAAGAGACATCATAAATAGAGTCAATTTTGTGTGTGCTCCGTCCATCCTGCGGTTTTCATCCATGAGTGAGACAAACGATTCAATAGAAGTTCCTGCTGAAGAACACGCCTGCCGTATCTGTCAGCTGGAAGGCAGCTCAGAGCACCCCTTATTCTACCCGTGCAAGTGTAGGGGATCCATCAAGTACATACACCAGGATTGTTTGGAGGAATGGTTGAAGCGCTCTGGTCGTGATGGCCGCTGTGATATTTGCCATGAACAATATCTTTTCACTACAGTTTACAATGAAAACACACCCGGTGTGGCTCCAATCAAGCTCATATCCATGAAGGCGAGAGCGCATTTGGTACATATGCTCAGATACTTTGCTGCTTGCGGCTCCATACTATTTGGAGGGATACAGATACCATTGTTTTGGGCGGTGGCCAGAAGATTCATAGACTGGATCATCGACGGGAACACGACCAATGATGCCTTCTGGACCGCTATGATATATGGCGGCGCTGAATACTCTGGAGAGCCATACTCGTCTAAAAATCTTGGAATTGCTTTCAGGGATACATATCTGTCTTCAATTTCGTTCTTGTTCTATTTCATTATTTTCCATCTACTACTATTTCTCTTACATGAATGGGTGTCGAAAGATCCAGGGTTTCAGAAGCTAGTGAAGAAGAACATCGGTGCTGACTTCAGGATTGACAGGATTGAGGTGAACCCTGTGAATCTTGTCAATGCTCCAGCGGTCAATGATCGTATCAGAAACAATTTAAGAAACTTGGACGATATGAGAAGACTGTTGCAAGATATGGACCTTGAAAACGGCAGATTTGACAACCTTGCCGATTTACTCGCAGAACACGTTGATGTGATCCAGGAACGTAATGAAGCAGCAGTAGCAGCAGAAGAGGAAGCAGAGGATCCTGATTTATTACCATCAGATGACGGCAATGAAAGTGGTCCTGAGTCTGAAGATGATGTCCAAGTCCCTGAGCGTGACTGGGAAGAGCTACAGCAAGATGCTGCTCCACATCCGCCAGTTATACAAGCTGCTAGAGCGGCACACGGTCTTAGTGAAGATGAAGATGAAGACGAAGAAGAAGATCCAGATTTCCTTCCTTCAGACGATGGCGAAGATGCCAACGGGCATAACACCTCGAGTGACTCTGATTCAAAAGATGACCTGAATGATGAGGCACATGATGCTGCCACAGAGGAGGAGCTAGCCGAATTTGAAAGATTCGCTCAGTTTGACAGAAACAATCTTCCTCACAGAAGAGTATTACAACAACCAAATGTTGGCGACATCAATAGAAGAGGAAACAATAATTTGCTTCCAGTACGTGCAGCAAATGAGGTGCCTGATATCCCAAACATACCCAATCCTAGGGCTGAAGAATTGGGTCCATTGCCTGCTCCTGCCAGACCAGTGATCGGTGTCATCAATAACGGTCAGAGACGTGACCCAGACAGAGTTGAGCGTTTTGCCAGAATTATTCAAAATCAACAGAGACAGGAACCCCCAGCACCAATTCGTGTCGCAGTACCAGACAGACCAGCTCAGAGAGAAAATGCTCCACAGGACTTGAACGACGAAGAGTTTCTTTTGAGCTTGCCAGTCTTCTTGTTCATTCTTGTTGCCGACAGTTTCCTCGGTACCTACTTGCTGATTGCTTACATGATACCATTACTACTGGGAACACTGTTATTCCAGCTCGGTGCATACACTTTGGGCTCAGGAATATCCCTGTTGTCCAAAGTAGCAGATATTCTACACATCAGCCCATCATTAAATCAATACTACAACTCCGTGACTTCCATTAAAAAATCGTTCCCTTTAATTGACTCACTATTGGATGACTACATGATAAATCCAATATGGACCACTCTTCTTCATGTTTACGAACAAAACGGCTCGTTGAATAAGGTTGAGAAATACCTTCCACTAGTCATTTATTATGGTTGCTGGGTTCTTGGTATTTTGACATACATGAAAGTGAAAACCAGCACACATGGAAACCGCAATCCGCTTAGAGGTTTTCAAAGAAAGGTATACACCATACTTTTCGATCTAGTTTCGACCTCAAAAGTGTTTATCATCTTCTTCACGGAACTATGCTTGTTTCCTACATTTTGTGGTTTGTTGTTAGAATTCTCACTGACTCCTGTTTTCGATTTAGAGTCGAAGTTGATATTTGACAACATTCTATTCGTGAAAGACTATATCACCATTAGAATGGTTTTATGCTGGGTTGTTGGTACCGCGTACATGTGTATGTTTGCTCTGTTCATTGGTATGTGTCGTCGTTACATAATGAGACCAGGTCTACTATGGTTCATCAGATCTCCTGAAGATCCAAACACTCGTCTTGTTCATGATGCTTTGGTCCGTGATTTGGGATTACAGTTGTCTAGAATTGCTATGAGTGGGTTAGTTTACACCTTGTTCATCCTGATTGGTTTTGGTGCTGTTACTCATGGGTTGAAGGCCACAGGTACCCCATTAATACCGATTGAGCTTGGAAGTTGCTTACATTCGGTCACTCCTTACATAATGGCACCATCCGCTGGATTCGTTGTCTATCACAGACTGGAAGTTATCAAGAAATACATCAGACAGTACTGGGGACGTGCCTTTAAGATTGCAGCAGCAGAGACAAGACTCTCATCATTCGTCATTGGAAACCATGATTCAAGAGAAAGGGGATATGTTGTATACAGAAGCCTCGGTGCCAGAATGAAGCGTGTAAAACCAGATTACACGAAGCCAACGTCACCCTACGAAGTCAATGAGATATTTAGAACCACTAACATACAAGCATGTTTCGTTCCTGATGGAAATCTTGTTAGGGCACCAAGGACTGATATTGTCTCAAGGAAATTCGTCAAGACGTTGTTCATCCCAGTCACAAGAGATGATATACCTCTACAATCTGAGGATCAACTGAAAAGAGAAGCCGAAAATCTCGACCTTGACGAATTCGATGAATCGGAGGATGAATTGGTTGCCACGAATAGTTATGAGATCATCTATAGGCCACCAATGTTCGGTATCAGAGTTATCTGTTTCATCTTGTTGTTATGGGTGTTCTCGATGATGTTGATCTGTGGTGTATCAATTACTGCGAATATCATCGGGAAGCCGGCAGTATTGGCTCTTGAGGGAGTCAACAAACTTCTCCAATTGGATTCTCCTGGCTTGATACATGACTTTGACAAGTTTGGTGTTCTAGAATCTATACTGAAGATGGATATTGAGTCAATCTCCTCAGGTTTACTCATTTTGGCTGTGGCACTCGATGAGTATGATAAACGTATCATCAGAGCACATCTACGAGAGAACAATATCAACGAGGATGGCTTTGACCTTAGATTCGTGAGAATCAAGGAAAACGTGATCAATGCTCTTCGAAACGGTGCTTTATGCCTTCTGTACCTTGGAAGCAGTCGTTATATGCTGTTATGGTTCAACATGGTTCACGATGACGGTATGAGTAAACCATATGCTTACTTCAAGAATATCAGCACTGAGGAAGTATATCATGACAAAGTTGCTATTATGATTCATATGGCTGCTCTCCCTTTCACTTATTACAATTTTTGTTCTTCTGTTGCCGTTGAGTTTGGTGACATGATACGGAATAATACTCTGAGAACGGTTTCTCTTAGAACAGCTTCGATGGCAGCCAAAAGATTTGCATCAACTCATATGTTTGTGATCTTGACAAAGATGTCTTTAGGACTCTATGAGTATATCTATCACCGTGAGAACTATACCAATTTAACTGCTGCTCTATACTACACCATAGTGGAAGAAGGTGCTCACAAATCCATCATAATATACAGCTGGCCAGTGGTTTTGGTCAGTGTCGGATTGATCCAGTTTACGATGAGGAGTATCAAATACTTCCAGAAAATCAATGCAGAGGTGAAAGAGGAATTCTATTCCGTCGGAAAGACCTTGGAGAACAAGGTTTCCAGTGAAACTGAAATAGCAAAGACGAAAGTGGATCACGGATCTGATCTTGAGCTACTTGAAGAGTAAATAATAAGTCCAACGAACGAACTGTTCCAAGTCAATGTTTTCACAAGTAGCTATACTCTAAACTTGTATTCATCTCACTAGCCAATCCCATTATAAGTTATTATATCGCGTATATTTCTAGCAGTGGTTGGTATTAACTCACTCAGACGGAAACTCTTCCGGAGTTTGAGCACTGAAGCATACACCTTATCAAGTCTATCCCAACGACTCTGTATGACAATATATGGGGTAGCTTTTCACTAAGGAAACTTGAAATAAGAGACCAAAGTGCGGGTAATTTACACGATGAATAGTATAGTCCTCGCTACAGATGTGAGTCATCTCGCTTAATGGTATATATAAAGCGGAAGAGCTGCTGGGTGTGTTTGGATGCTGACGAGGGGTGAGCAATCATAGAGTGTGCAATGTCGATGGTTCGTACTAATGAGAAGCCCAAACTGGACGAGGATTCGCATGATATCAGCTCCAACTTCGGTGGTGCTTTCAACGAGGACGATTATGTCGATGCTCCTCCGGACGGAGGCTACGGCTGGATATGTACACTGTTAGTGTCCATCATGAGCTTCTCGACCTGGGGTCCCAACGCTGCCTTCTCGGTGTTTCTCGCTTTCTTTTTGGAATCAGACTACTTTCCCGGTGCTACTCCTACTGACTATGCTCTGATCGGTGGTCTGGTACCATTCTTCACTCATTTCATCTTACCTTACTCGGTGGTCATGCTATATAAACTTGGATACAGAGTCACCGTGTCTATTGGTATACTGATCCAACTTGGTGCTTACATAGGTGCCAGTTTTGCCACAACCATTGGCCAGCTTTATGTTTGTCAAGGTGTGTTGATGGGCATTTCGTTTGGAATAATCTATGGTGCGAATAGTGTGGTGTTACCCTCATGGTTCTTGAAGAAACGTGCATTGTCTAATGGTCTATCTCATAGTGGCTTGGGACTTGGTGGTGTTGTGTTCTCATTGTCTATAAATGCTCTTTTGAGTAAGACTGGAAACCAAGTATGGCCATTAAGGTTTCTAGGGATCATAACGTTTGTTCTTTGTACCACTTCAATGATCTTTGTAAAGATTAGAACCCCTAAAAATGCAACTTTCAAGCATGGAGACAAGATACCAATCACCGACATTCTCAAGAGGATCTTCGACTACAAGATTTGGTGGTCATTGCCTTTACAACTTGCCACGGCTTGGGCCACCATTGGTAACTGTGCCTATACAATCTGCCTTTTCAGCTTTTCAAACTATGTAAGAAGTTTGGGATATTCACATGATCAAGCAACAAACGTTCTTGTGGTATTCAATCTAGCTCAGGCTTTTGGAAGACCTTTGACTGGACTTTTCAGTGAAATGTTTGGTAGAATTAACTTCTCATTGTTTGCTACAATATACTCTTGTGTGATGACGTTCGCCATATGGCCAAACTTGACAGCATATTATTCACTAGTGATATTTGCATTCTTCCTTGGTCTGTTCCTTGGTGTCAACTCGGTGAATGTGAGTCCTTTGGTCGTGGATGTTGTTGGATTGGATTCCTACGCAAGTGCTTACAGTTGGACAAATACAATGTTGGGTTCATCTTCATTGATTGCAGAAGTAATCGCACTGAACTTGAGGAACTACTCCTTAAAGAATCCTTATCTGTATTGTCAAATGTTTGTCGGTGCATTAAACGTCGTATCAATCATGTTTCTGATTCCATATCGAGCATGGAGAGTCAATCGCATGCTGTCTCAGCTGAAAGACTCCACAACTCTAGACGATTCCACAAAACTCGCCTATAAAACACTCCACGAAGACAGCTCCCTTAAAGGCTACTTCAAGAAAGCAACACTGCTTCACAAAATATGAATCAACTGTATAATTTATAGAGAGAAATAGCTACGTTGAGTCAAGGTTCCAAAAGTATCGCTCATAACCCTTTTATGGTTTCGAGCACTGCGGAATGGCATCAAATTTTCGCGGGTCCCGAGCTACTGAAAAAAATTTGACGACAACGTCGAAGCTTTTTTGTTTCAGAACGCATTTTCATAGAGCAGGTTGAGCGCTTCTGTGTGTAAAAGGGGCAAGATCACAGCGGGTTCATATACACACGAATCGGAAAGAACTGCAAGATGTTGAGAGTCAACCTCATGAGAAAATCTGGCCAGAAATTACTGGTCAGATCCTTCCATTCTTCATATACTGTTCATAACGCCCCACAAAAATCACCAATGCAGATATTTACTGAGACGTTCAGACAGGAATGGAAGAAATCAAAAGAACTACAGGAAGGAATTAAAGCTCTTCAAGATGAAACCGGAAAACTAGGGGAGTCTGATGCTTATAAAAAGGCTAGAGAAGCTTACCAAAAGGCCCAGAAGTCATCAACCGTTGTCGGAAAAACGATCAAGGACACTGGTGAAGTGATTGAGAAAGTCGTTGTTACTGCTTGGGATTCTGAAGCAGGTCAATATACCAGAAAGACAATCAACCGTACAGTCGATGCAGTTGACAAAACAATAGAACCAGTCAGACAAACTAAAGTCTACAAAGAAGTCGCCGAAGTATTGGATGACGGATCATCATCAAGATATGGTGGTTTCGAAACAAAAGAACAAAGAAGATTGAGAAGGGAAAAAGAACTAGCCTCTGGAAAGAGACCAAAAGCCGTGAAAGCCAGTGAAGAAGCCGGTTCTGCTTTAGTAGCAACCGATATCGAACCAGCTGGTGATGGTATAAACCTTGGTAAGAAAGTGGAAGAATTCCAAACTAATACCACCATTGGTCGTTCAATCACTGACTTCAAAACAAAATATTGGGATGAATCTGAAAATCCATTGATTGTTGGTATTAGAACTGTCTTTGAGAAAGTTGGAGGAATCTTTGCTGAGACTGAATCAGCTCAAGTCTTCAGACTATTCAAACAAATCGATCCAAGTTTCTCAAACGAAGCTTTCACTAAGCAATTGCGTGACTACATCGTTCCAGAAGTTTTAGAAGCTCATATCAAAGGTGAAGAAGAAGTTTTAAAGACATGGTTCTCTGAAGCCCCATATAACGTTTATGCTGCTCAACAGAAAGCTCTGAGAGAACAAGAAGTGTTCTCAGATGGAAGAATTCTAGATATTAGAGGTGTTGAAATTCTCAGTGCCAAACTTTTACCTTCAAACATTCCAGTATTAGTTGTTGGATGCAGAGCTCAAGAGATTAACTTATTCAGAAAGACTAAAACTGGTGAAATCGCTGCCGGTACAGAATCAAACATTCAAATGACCTCATATGCCTTGGTCTTAACAAGAATTTCCGAAGATGTTGATAATAAAGAGACTGAAGGATGGAAAGTGTTGGAATTCGCAAAGAGTGGATCCAGACAATTCACTTAGGGTGAAACGAAACGCATCGATCATTAAAAGAAAAAGAAGGAAAGAAAGAGAGTATGTCCCTTATGACGCATAGTTGTTTGGTATGTTTTACCTGTAAATAGAGTACGACTGCATGAATGTTTTTTTTTTTGTTACCATTATTTCGTAAATTCTGTCTATAAAGTTGTGTGATCACTTTAGTAGAACTTTTCTCTTTTTGAACTTGATGCTAGGTTTCTGGGTGACTTCATCATCCGAGTCACTCAATGTGTCATCCAATTGTTTCTTTTTAGTTATGTTCCATTTCCTCGTCTCGGCATCACTTGTCAAGTTTGAGCTCTTGGTCGGTAGTACTGGAGGTTTATCATTGATTAGCACGTTTTTAGTATCTGGAATATCTTCTTTGGTTTCAATAGTTTCCTTGATTTCTGGGTCAGGTGTCTCTTCAACTGTCTCCCAGACACCAATTGCGGGTACTTCCATTGCCTCTTCCGCTGATTCAACCTGGCTCTTTTTCTTGTGTGATTTCTTCACGTAATTTAGGTTGATGCCCTTCTCTTTAGCCTCATCTCGGTTCTTTTGGTGAAGTTTCTGGATAGATCTCTGTACGTTTCTCAAGTGTTTCTGCGAATCATTGTGGTTTCTCTTCGAGATACCGTTATCGTCGATGAACAGCTCGCACTGTTTGCACCAGTAACGAGACATGTTGTATAAAATGATTAGTTTGTACAGCTGTATCGAATTTGGGTTTATGCCAGATTTTCTTCTATCAACTGAAAAAAACAACTCAATGATGAATTATGACTAGACAAAAACGGTAGAATTCCAGTATAGAAATCACACTAATAATCGGAATTCTTGAAAGAAATGGCAAAGAGAATACAAAGTCAAGATCTGGGAAGCAGAATCGGTACAAAGACGTCAAGTAATCCTCTTCTTGGAAGAGTTGGAACTCAGAAAAAGACACCCCAACCAATTAAAACTTCAAAAACACCAATCAATCCTCTACTAGCTGCTTTGAAGAACAAAAAAGTAGCACCAAAGAGATCTGGATCCCCACAACAGACACGAAGCAAGGTTTTGAAACCTCCAGTCAAGGTCAGAACTCAGGCTCCAAAACAGACGAAAGAAACAGCCAAACCAAAGACAACGGTTTTAAAGATCAAAAACGCATCGACCCCTAAATTTTTGAAGGTCAAGAACCTAGAATACGGTACCACTGCCAATGACTTGAGAAGAGTATTACAAAACATTGGTGTTCCATCAATTATCAAAGTCATGGATCTACCTAGTGGTTCAGCAATAGCGGAGATTCTGTTCACAGAGACTAAACACTTGAAAGAAGCCCATACTCATCTAAACAATGCTATTGCTGATGGAAGGGTTATCCAGGCAAGCATCACAAAAGAGAGTGAGATGAACCTGTTAGGTGAAGAATCAAAGTCATTGATATTTACAAATGGTGATAGAAATTCCTCGGTTTTGGAGAACTTAAGATCCAGAGCCATACAGAACACCATACAGATCAAGCAGCAGAAGCAGGAAACACACACCAAACAAGTGAGAAGCAGAGCCCCAAGAGAGAAGAAGGCAAAGAGTCTTGCTGATCGTATCAGAGTCTGAGCATTATATATTCGTGTATCGAATCATGACAACTCATTGAAGAAGTAACCCAAAAACAGTATACTCTACGATCCACAAAGTCACAGCAAACCGTCAAAATGAAAATAGTTGAAGCGTCACTCAATGCGCAACGTATAGAAATAATCGCTGCTTCGAGGGTTTCTCGAAAGTTACCGATTTGGCGCACCTCGGAACACATGTATGTATTATGACCCATGCATCAACTGAACTTAGACTTTCAACAACAAGCGAACGTGTTCGGTCCTTCAACGATCAAACACATGCCAATGCTAGGAAGATGCTTATAGATCAGAGAAGGGTCGGTTCCTTGGTTCAATTGGTGGTCAAATCCGAGTGAAATTGACTGTCTTGCCCTGCAATTTCAATAATGTAGCCAAATAGCAATCTTCATCATTGCGTGCTAAAATTTGTTAATTGGAGATCAGCCTAGAAAAATCGTATATAAGGTAGGATCATCCCTTTATTTCTTTGGGGGCTTTCATGAATTGGAGTTCAACATCACAGCAAACATGGCCAACGATTCAATTTTGGCTAACAAGCTATCGGCTTCTATCTCCTTGATACTTGCCATATACGGGAACTTTAAATATGCCCTAGGTAGAAACCCAGTTGAAAAGAACCCTGAAGACGACCCATTTTTCAGAGTCGGATTCACCCCTTTCACCGGTAATATCTTGGTCATCTTGATCTACTGGGGTGTCTTGCATTTGCTACAGATTCTCTTTGTGTCAAAGTACTATTGGTCCGACGCTGCTAGTTCCAGCTTTGCAGACCCTGCCGATGTAACAACCGGTGCTGTTCAGCAAAAGAAGGTTGGTGACAATGTCGGATGGCACTTCACCGTGTTCAACCTGCTCCAGTTCGGTTGGATCCTGTTGTTCTCCCATGGCCATTACTTCCTTGCCGAGTTAGTTGTCATCTTGAACTTCTTCAACATCATCTTCCTATACTTCTTCCAAAAGACCTACAGTAATGCAGAATTGATTGACTATGTATTGATCCACTTGGGTGCCAGTGCATTGCCTTTGAGTTGGTTGCTATACGCTTTGTTCTGGAATGGTGCCGTCATTGTTGGCTCAAACAGCCTAGCAGCCCGTATCGTTGCCAACGTCTTCATCTGGGACTTCTTGTTTGTTCCATTATTCTATTTGGTTGTCTACCGTGATTGGGGTGTTGGTTTCAGTTCAGCAGCCACCACTTTGGCTTTGGGTCTTGGTCAATTGTTCACCAAAGTGTTTGCTTTGCAATGGATCTTCGCCTTCACCATCTCGGCCGCTTTGTTCTTGAGTTCATTGGCCGTCATGAGTTCCAACTTGTCCAACAAACGTGCCGGCTCAGTCTTAGACGGCGAGAATGCTCCATTGATTCGTTAATGATTGCTTCTTCTTCAAGTTTCATATATGTAATGGAAGAACACTTATTTTTATCACAATTTAAATAAACAAATACCACACGTAATTTACTTGTCTGTTGTAGGCGGTGGACCACAAGGTCTCACCATTTTTTCTATCAGCTGTTGTCTCAACACAGCTTTTGGTGTGTCATTGGCTAGTGATAGATACTCTAATAAAGAACTATGACCCAACACCGAGGCATATGAATCTCTATGAACGTTTGTCATCCATTCGCTGTGTGGTTCGTTAGTATAATGAGCAATCATAATGTACTGTTCCACTCAACTCACTGTTTTGTTGTATCAGCATCACCCAGTCCGATATGACGATTTTTCAAATGCTCGTAGACCTGTTGTTCCCTCACTTTATCAGCCTGTGAACCGATGATTTGTTAGTTAACTGTCTTCAATATACCTTCAAACACACAAAAGAGTAGACACATACCATTTTAACCTCGATTTGTTGCGATATCAATCGGGTTTACTTAGTTGGTAAAGTTCAAATTTTCCTATATCAGATTTCGCGACCAGCTCGATCACCGAAAATTCAATTTGGTCAAAACATCAACACAAGTTCACGCTGATATTCGCTCAGAACCACCACTAATTAGCTCTGAAAACCATGTCGGCTGCTCAAGGTGACGCTCCGGAGACCAATGGAACAGGTTTGCCCGCTGCTGAATACGGGCTGAGAGCCGAAACGCCCGAGGTTGCTGAAGAAAAGCGTGATAGTGAAGCGCCAGTCCAACAAGATGATGGTGATGTGGAAATGAAGGACAGTGATGAGGTTGAACTGGAGGTCGAGAAACAAGCTCCTGAGAAGACAGAGGATGATCTCTTGTATGAGGCTAGAGAAGCATTGCTCGCGAAGATCAACCCGAAGGCTAGAAGAAATCAATGGAAACACATCACAGATGAAGTCATACAACAGCCAGATGCACATAACACAAAACTGGTGCTGCGTATCCAAAACCAACCCAGTCTTATCGATCAGATCTTCTATGAGATACTATACAGTGCAAAGTACTTCCCAGATAGAGCTGATACACAAACTCTCTTGGTGCTTCTGAACTCAATAGCTTCAAGTATAGAGTTGATGTCTAGTGATGAATCGGATCTTGAAGACTTTTGCTTCAAGTTTGTTGCTACAATGAACGTATTACCTAAAGATGAAAGAATAGACAGAATAGCTGCTGGATTTCAAAAGCTTCCATCGTTGACTTTACCTAGATATTTGGTACATGATGATGCTCCAATCTACATCAAACCAGGTCAGACTTCAGCCTTTTCTCGTTATAGAAAAGCTGTTCTTTTTGATCTTGTCGAAACTTCAAACTACAATCTGTTAATAGAAGCAACTGAAGGTTACGCTAAACTGATAACTTTCTTCAACATGGCCGTTGACGATTCCGATTCCTACTTCCAGGTTGATTATGTTAATCGTGGTGTTGAGACTTTGATCGGTCATTTCAAATTGGATCCTACAAGAGCTCTTGATTGCTTGCTAGATATAGGAGTGAACTCAATATTCTCAAACTACAGGTTTATCATCGACTTCTTCAAAGCTTCCCAATGGTGGCCGAAAGGCAATGAAGCAGACAACTCATCAATTGAAAATCTTGATAAAGGTGGAAACGCTCACGTTGCTCAGCTACTAGGTCTGAAGCTCAAAAATGTTCTTAATAACAAGAAAAAACTGAACGAAAACACAAGACTTTTCATAACACTCATGATTGGAGAGGGATTTGTTTCTTTTGGATCTATCTTCAAATATTTAAACCCTGATGAAGAAGGTATGGAGAAGATGAAAGAAGATGTTTCTCAGAAGATAGAACAAGAAGTCTTCAAGGCCTCTGCCAACGCTCTAGCATTGAGTGGTCCTTTAGCTGATGATGACGATGAAACTACGCCAAGCACTAGCAAATCAGCTTCAAACACGGCCGGTGCAAAAGAAACGCAAAGTCAAACAGCGGAAGAACAAAACCATAAACTTTCCATCTTCAAGGTTTTACTTCAGAATGGTCTTTTCTGGCCAGCAGTCTATATGCTTACAAGATATCCATTCTTGGCACATTACGATGAGGAGATACCCTTGTTGTTGTTCAGAATGTTCAATGTTGTTATACAACCTTTGAAGGACAGAACTTCTCCTTTGGATGCTGATCTACTGAGAAAGATGACAACCCCAAAGAATGCTTCTTTGAGACACACATCAGCGCAAAATGATGTCGAATATGAAGATTACAAGGTAACGAATTCGGAAACCTTTTCTGCATTGAGACAGAGTCATTCAAACAGAAACTTCGTCTATTTCTATCATGAGTGGGTTGATTCGATACCTAAAGCCGAGACCTATGAAGACCTGTTCAGACTTTCTGGTGTTCTTTTGCCTGCTATTGGTGCCAAAATTGGACAAGATCCTCAATTACTGGGAAATTTGATCAAGTTTGGTGTTGATGATCTTGAGAGTTCATTAGGACAAATTGATTACGATGAGAAGCTCGACAAATGGTTCAACTACACGAGAAAATACCTACTTCCTGCTTCAACATATATCAGAGATAACCCAATCACAAGTAACGACTTCTTCAACTTATTAAAAAAATTCCCATTAGACTGGAGATACAACTTATATGGTGACTTGAGTACCAACATCTCTAAAAATAATGACTTTGTTAGATTGAATTACTCCAAAGCTGGAAAGGAAACCAAAGATATCCTGAAAAGAATCACAAAGGAGAATGTTGGTTCAACTATGAGAAAATTGGCCAAGGTCACTTTTGCAAATCCACTACCGTCATTCATCGTTATTGTTTCACAAGTCGAAAGTTATGATAATTTGGCCAATTTGATTGTTGATGCTGCTCGTTATTTCACAGATTATGCATGGGATGTGTTACCTTTTGTCTTCCTGATGAGACTCACTGCTAGAAGAGATTCCGTCCAATCCGATGGATTAAATGACTCTCCATGGTTACAATCTTTATCTACATTCATTGCTAAGCTGGCTAAAGGATATGCATCGTTCAATCTTGAACCAATCATCACATACATACTGAAGGACTTGCATAAAGAAAACACAATCGGATTGACCGTTTTGAGAGAGCTTGTTAATCAAATGGGTGGTATTCAACAAAGTTCTAACTTGTCACCATATCAGGTCAAACTCTTGAACTCTTCTGATACATTACAAAAATCGATCAGAAAAGTCATTCTTGATACAAGAGATAGTTCCACTCGCTCTGCTGACAGATTGATTGAAGTATTATTGAAAGATGGTAAGCTATCTGAGCTATTCATTTTGTTGACTAATTTCAATAGAAACTTGATTGAGAACAGTTCTGAAAATGATCATTTCAAAGTGGTCTCTACGAAGCTGGATGAGACTGTTGCTGTCATTCATACATTCACAGACTTGCTTGGATTTTTCTTAAGAGACAGAACCTCAGAGTTTAACGACAATGTTACTAGCCTATCAGATCTAGTTTCTGTGTACAACGTTGATGTTCCTTGGGCATTTGAGCTATGGAGAAACTTTCTTGAAAATGTTGATATTGCTGCTATACAATTCAAAAGTATAAACTTTGACAATTTGACGAAGGAGCTGTTTGTTGACTTCTGGAAGTTGAGACTCTATGATATCAACTTTGAAGCAAGATCATACCAGAACGAGTTGGAGAAGTTGAAGAAATCTAATGAATCGCTTGATGCACAATTAGAAGCTATCAAGAAAGACCGTTTCTTCAGAGAGGCCGAGAAACATAAGAGAATCATACACCAATCTCAAACGTCAAACAACGACAGCATCAAGGCCATCAGTGACGATGAAGCAAAGCATAATGAACATAATAAGCTCATATCAGAGAGACTCTCAGAAACATCTCCAAACTGGTTTGTTTCTGAATCATGCACTAAGGAAGAGATCCAATCGTTCATTGAGTACTGTTTGATCCCAAGAGCTATACAATCATCCTCAGATGCCGTTTTCAGTTCCAAATTCGTTACCACGGTGCTCGGTCTTGATAAATCCAAAGAGGTGTTGAACATTTTGCTCAATTCCAAGATCTTGGATGTTTTGATCTTCACACTTTCACCTTTAGAATCTGAAAATCTTGGTTTGTTTTTTGCTGAGGTTTTGAATCACTACGAAGAAGTTAGAAAACTCGAGGATACATTAAATGATCTGAAGAAACTTATTTACGAATGGCATTCAACCCTCTTGAGTATTGTCAAAGTTGGCATAGAAAGTGAGAATTACATGTCTCGCAGAAACTCTATCACTCTATTGAAGAACCTGATCAACACATACCCTGTTGTTGAAGAACATGGAGAGGATATCGTCGAATCAATCCAAAAGGTTTCATTCAAAGAATCAAGAAATGACTTGAAACTTGCTTCAGATGCTATCCTGGCTCTCATCAATGCTAGATCAGGTAAATGGATCCATATTTGGGAGTTTTACGACTTTGAAATCTCTGAGAAGGAGAAACTTGAAGAAGCTAGAGCTGCTCATTTGAAACAAAAAGAAGAGAAGAAACTGGAAGAGAAACGAATCGCTATGCTGAAAGCTCAAGAGCAAGCTCGCCAGGCCCAGGAGGCCATTCGTCAATCTCAAGAAGCAGCTCGTGCAGCTCAAGAAGCAGCCCGCTTGGGACGTCTTGCAGAAGCAGAAGCAGAGGCCGAGGCTAGAGCTAAATCTAATGCCGAAGCTGAAGCCGAAACTAAAGCAGCCAAAGAAGCAGAACAAGCAACTGAGGAAGAAAAGACATTAACCAGTGAAGTTAGTGAAAAGATTGACACAGATGACATTTTGGATGATGAGGATATAATTGAGGAAGATGAAGCCAAGAAACCCGACAATAGTTCTGAGACAGAAGGTTCGAGACCGAAGTCAGAAACACCAGAGAAGAAAGAGGTTGTCATCCCTTCAGCTCCTAAGGGACCAAAAGGTTTGAAGGGTCGTCTTGCAGGTGCTTCGATTCTAGAAGACAGAATAAGCAAAAAGTTCAAGGATGTTACTGCTAAAACAGGTGACCGTGCTTCCTCGCCAGCTGCTGAAACTTCTTCCACAAGTTTGAAACCACCAGATGGTACTTCTGCAAGCTCACATTTGAGAGAAATTTTGGGTGCTATTGAGTCGAGTCACTATACTAAGCTGTTGGATTTGATCAATGATGAAGCCCTTGTGACAAGGATCGAGGGCCTCAAAGGAGAGGATTTCTCCGTATGTCGAGAGAGGTTAGCTCGATGGATGAAGGATTACGCACACAAGCTGTACAATGAAACCAGTGGAGACAATAATCGTACAAGCTCGGCATACAATGCTTTTAAAGCCAGACTTGATGAGGTAATTCCCAATTTCAAGTTTCCGTCCAGAAGTTCTTTCAGAAAAACTCCATTGCCACCTCAGTCTACGATCACAGGCTTGGGCCATAGACCACAAGCGAAATGGGGAGTCGACAATAGAACATATCAACCTAATACGTCTTTCAGTGCTAACAATACTGGTGGTCAAGGAAGATATCGTTCCTCAGGTTCAGCCTCAGGTTCAGTATCTGGTTATGGAAACAAGAGATCTGGTAGTTATCAAGATGGATTCAGTGACAAGAGACAAAGGAGATGATTGTATGATTGTATAAGTATGCAAAAATTAGCATTTGTTATTGTTCATTTTGTAGAGATCATCTCATCGAATGCAGGCCACACAGAGCACTGCCTAGATATTTACGACCTAAAAAAAAATATGTTATAAAAATAGACATTTACTCCACGGAAACAAACCCTCCAAAGTAAAGACGGCTAAAGTACAGCACAATGTCACAGTTCAATCTAGCGAAGGGTGTCTTGGTGGTGGATCCACTAGAAGCTAGAGGCATCACTCCACAACAATCGGGCTACCTATATCTTTTATTTCAGCTTGAAACTAGAGTTGAAAGATCTAAAATCATCTCCACTAAAAAAGCGACTCATACATGGAACGAGGATTCACAGGCAAGATTCGACATAAGCCCCGGTATAAATCCGGTACTCAGGGTCTTCTTGATGGAGGCTACCAAGTCTATACCGAAGCTACTAGGGAAAGGAGAACTGAACTTGATAGATGTGTTTTATCAGAAAAAGTCTGAACGTTGGGTCAATTTGCAACCTTATGGACAAGTTGATCTCGAGTTGACGTTTTACGATATAGCACCAATGATACCTCAGAAGATTGCCAAACATGTTGAGAAGCCGATAAAACCAGTCACTACTAGCGGAGAACCATTAGTGAAGCCAAAAGAAGACGAAAAGGTGTCAAAGTTGATTAGGTCTGTTGATCAGGTGTTTGATGATAGTCATAAAGAAGAAAGAAGCAGACTACGAAATATTGCAAGACGAGTGAAAAGAAGTTATAGACAATCATTGCAGATACACCTGGATGATTGCCAAAGACGTCGGTCATCAGAAAATGGCAACATCCGTGAAGAACTACTAACCAATGAACTCAGAAGATCTTCTACATCGGCTCTTTTACCTACTATTGAGAAGGATTTACCTCCTGCACCATCCTCAGAACTGGATAAAGAGTCTTCTAGCTCACCAATTACTCCAGAACACACCACTTTCAGAAAACCAGAGATTGAATTTCTCAATGATGATCTTGTTTCCTTGAGTGAGCTTGATATTAACAGTTTACCATTCTCAGCAAACTCCATTGGGAATGAACTGCCGTCTAAAGCTAAACTTTTGAAGCGAAAGGAAGAGAAGGCTAGAGAAGCAAATACCACTTATGTTACTCTTTCTCCCGAGGCATATTCATTAATTGATAGATTGGAAAAAGGTGTCATCAGAAAGAGTGATTTCCGTATAGACCAAGGAGCATCCCTCTATAAAGGAGATGGTAATTGGGAGAAGGGAAGTCTCAGAGACTCAGTACAAACAGGAGAACCACCAAAGAAACCACCAAAGGTGCCAATTGGTATGAGATCTGATGAATATTTCGTGACGAACAAGACCGAGTGCATCAATTACTTCAAAGGAACATCGATGATGGTTTGAGCAATATCAAACGACAGCCACAAATGACCACGACTTTATGAACTACAACCTCCTCAAACATGTAGTTAAAAAGTCATCGATATAATCACGTGATATGAACTCTGATGGATGCAATTGATTACATAATAAAATATTTCTTTGTTGACATTTTTTTCGAAAAAGGTAAACAAAAACGTCTTTAAATTAAAGAGACGTAAAAACTTCGTTTTGAGCAAACAAGATTTGGGAGCAAGAAACTACGGGAGTAATGTCGCAGTTCAGAGGAAACACCGGTACACTGATAGTGATTGTCGCCAGGGCAAAAGACATTCCAAACAAGAGAAAGATGGAGAAGCAGAACCCTTATTGTCTGCTAAGAATCATGAATCTCACAGACAAGACGAGATCTGATATCAGAGGTGGTCAATCCCCAAAATGGGACGAGGAGTTCAGATTCGCGATTGCACCAGAGATTCCTCCAGTGCTAAAGATATCTTTACTAGATGAGACAAAGAAAACACCGGTATTGATTGCAGAGACGGAGATCGATTTTACTCCGGCTTTCTATTCTTCCGTTCAAGAAGGCTATGATAATTGGTATCCACTGACATTTGGTGGGAAAGATGCAGGTGAGATATATTTGGAGATGACTTTCTATCCATCTTCTGCTAATAGTTCATCCGGATCATATCAAAAGAGACCATCATCCATATTGGCTAATACTTCTCAGGGAGTTCCTACAAGAAGAATCTTACCTCCTATCCCAGGTCAAACAGTGAAAGAAGAACTAGTTGAAGATGATCTCGATCAAATTCCTCCCCCTATACCCAGAGCAACTCAACAAGCTGAATTTCATACTTTTGGTCAATCTGGTGAATTTTATCATTCTGATTCATTTCGTCCAAATATAATTGATCATCATGAACATTTCAATCAATCAACAACTTCCATACACTCACTACCTGACGTTCCATCTCACAATAACATAACGAAGAACCTACCGTCCATCACACCTACTTATGGGAACGACAGATCTTCTTCACCAGATATGTTTAGAGGATCATTGGATCCTGGTAGACAACCAAGATCTGATCTCAAGACTTTTGCAAAAAACTTTACGAATAAATACACTATACCTATCTTTGGTGGTGGATCTCGTCATACTGACACTATCAGAGACACATCAGATAGTTCAAAAGTCTCATCCAATGCATTTGATGAACTAGAGAGACAAGTTCAATCCGATTGGGAGAAGAATAATCCAAAATCAACCGAAATACGTCGTCATAGTCCATCAAGAGAGTCAGGTAAAATACCACCACCAGTCCCATCACATGGTTCTTCATTCAATTCTTCAAAGAATTCATTACCACCATTACCTAACATCACACCTCAAAGCTCATATGGTGGATACGATATAATAGAACCAGAAAACAAAGACCATGCAAGAAGACAGAGTCCTTCAAGGAAACCACCAGTGAATGGGAGTGATTATAGCAGTGGGACGAGTTCGCATGATTTAGATTTGAGTAATCTCCCATTTGATGCATCAGCTATAAATGTTCAAGGACGTACCACGTCACCAGAGAGAAAGATTAAGAATTATGAAGATAGACCAGAATATAAAAATGATGATGATATCATGCTGAAATCTCATCATGCACCAACCCCATATGAAATGTTTGTACAACATCCAAGTCTGAAGGATTCACAGACATCAACACGTTCTTCCCCTTCGAGGTTTAAGAGTTCATTACCTCCCGCACCACCAAAACATCATTGAAAGAGAAGTTTTATATTAGAGATCACAGAGTTTCATGAAAATAAAGGACAGTTATCTTAGTATGCGTAACTCTATTAATACATTAAACCACTATACAATTAGAACAAAACGAAAATGCAAACAACACAGTTTTATAAATAAATAATCACCTCCCAAAATCCCAACAATTTACAGCGCACATGGTGGACGAATTAAAAAGCAGCCTCTTGGTCATCATAGTCATCACCATCACCGAAATCTTCACCATCATCAAAGTATTTTTCTGCATTATAATCATCATCATCATCTTCTTCAAACTCATCATCAGGATTCTCTTCGAATTCAGGACGTGGTTGGTCCTCTTCCTTCTCATCTTCATCTTCAGCAACTTCTTTCAATTTCTCAAGCATTGTGGTGGTGATATTATCGTTTTCTAAATTATCCAGCACTTGTGATGAGTTTTTCAAATTAGATAGTGATAATAGTTTTTTCTTCTTTTTGTCATCTACTCCCATCACTTTGTATAGTTCCTGTGGGAAGAACTCAATAACGTATGGATGATCATCTATAGAAGGTCCAATTTTCCTCTTTTTCAAGTATTTATCAGAATATCTTTTAAGTCCATCATTTATACCATCTTCATCAATTTCCACTTTATTTTTAAAATTTGAATCTAAATCAAGATTTGAACCAGTATAAAATGGACCATCTTTAACACTCGTCTGGAAATTAATGAAATGTGAAGCTATTAGTTTTTCTATATTTGTAGCTGTTCCATTAACAGGTAATGGGATCTTTGGTCTTTCATTCTCTTTCTGTGAGGTCACATCCTGGTAATCCAACCCAAAGGGCAGTAGTGTTCTCTTGAAACCAGCACCGCCTCCACCACGGCCACCACGAGCACTCATCTTATTCACAGGATTAAACAAGAGATGGTGATTTAACACTGGCTAATTTGATGTGGTTTTGTTAGTGAAAAGTCAAAATTTATTACCTGGAAAGAGTTTTCGGTAGGAACACTTTATGAGAGGTCACGTGATATCATATATAAGTAGTGACTTGTGCTGCTAGTGTGATGCTACGTCTAAGTATATGCTTTACTATATGCATTAGAGCTGTGTTTTGTGTCTATAAATATCAAATTATTGTATTTTTTTGGCTCTTCAAAAAGTTGTTGTTGTTGTTGTTGTTGTTGTTGTTTTCAATCTTCTAATAGATATTCAATGTCTTTATCATCATCAGGATTGTTGTACAGATTCTCCAAGTTCTCTTCTAGGATCTTTTGGTTTCTCTTGTTGACGGCTCTGGTTTTCTTACCCCAACCCCATGAGCCATTATCAAGACCAGTTGATTTGGCATCTGGATCATCGATCAGTTCTTTTAAACGTTCATCGTCTTTAACCAATTTATCAGCTTGAAGTTGTTGTTTAAGTTGACGGTTAGCCATAAACTTGGAGTATGATTGTCTGAGAAAGATATAACCACCGACAATGACGATCAGTCTGATGACTTGGAAGATGTCCATTTCAAGAATGGTTTTAGGAGCGTAGTCCTTGATGAATGATAAGAGAGCCATTATTAATCAGATTTTGGGTATATAGGAAGTAGGAGTTTCCAGTGAAATGCTGAATTGTATAAGGAAATGCGATGATTGATTGATTGCTTGATTGTTATGTATCGTGAAGACAACTTTGTCGAAATTCGATTTTGAAGCAGCGATTCTGTTGATTTTTGGTTGGTTGTTCGTTAAACAAAGTGTTGTTTGATTTACAAATTATTCGTATTTTTCCATTTTCTGAGAATTCATCAACGACTTTATACAATTTAACACTAACAAATATATATATATATATATGATTTATTGACTCGACTTTATATGGTGTACAGCTCTATATCTCGTCGTAATCACTCTCGAACAAATCCTTTTCTGGGTAATCTCCTTGTTCGACCATGATTGGCTTCAAAAATCCACCATAACCATCTTTACTATCGAAATACCTCACTTTATTGATAGAACCATCGTTCTTCCCTACTGGTTCGTCAAATTCGACACCAACCCACACAGTGCCATCAATCTCTATAACTTTACCCACATACTTGATCAAACCACGTCTTTCACCGTTGACATCATCAATAGTACGGAATCTTTGACCGATTCCCAAATTTTTAGCCTTTAGTTCATTCTGCTTGATGCTCTCTTGTTTTTTAATCTCATACTCTGGATCAAATCTACCGAGCTTCTTTTCCTGTTTCCATCTTCTCACAGAATCTGTTCTCTTCTCATAATCCTCGTCTTTTAATTCAAAACCAATTACATTGGAATCATCCTCCAAATCATGTAGTTCAGACACCGGTCTCGTGTCATTGACGTGTATTCTCGAACCGGGAACTATGCTCAACTCAGAAACTGTTGTTTGTGCCCTACTTCCTGTGAGATTGACACTTTCAGTACTGATATTACTGGCAAACAGTAACAACTGTTGGTCATCTGGGGGAATACCAGTCACGGTCTCGATTCTCTTCTTCAAGTAATCAAAAGACCAGGCAGTTGAGATCCTTCTCTCTGAACCTGTTAAGGACGACGTGATGTGCACGGTGATATCGCTCATTTGCCTCCAATCAACTGTTGCTTAAAAAAGTGATATTCAATACTGATGTTGGTGTTGGTATTGATGTGTTTATTAACCTTGGAACCAAATACAGAAATTTTCGCGGTGTTTCCTATTTGAATGGTTTTCCAGATTAATTGGAAAAAATGTACTTGAAAGTAGGTAAATTCACCAACAAGAGCACAGTTTCGACTATATAATAGAGTATCAACTGACAAAATGAGTGAAGGAGTAAGTTTGACGGTTATGGGAGATTACCGTGTGGTTTTTTCCGGTTGGTTTTCCCCTCATGATAACTAGATTAGTCCTTTTACTAACAAGACACATAGAACCAACAACAACAACAGAAAGACTCACAGCAACCGAATAAGAAGAGACATAATAATAATAATAATAATAATAACAACAACAATGGCCAGAAGATTGAACACCCAAAGAAAGACGTTCTGGTAGAGCTTGCCAAATTTCAAGATAAAAACGTCCGTGTGAAGTTCACGAATGGAAGACAAGGTACGTATCCATTGATAAAATAACTCTTATAATGGGAGAAACCTACTAACACATCATTCAACAGTCGTTGGTATCCTTAAAGGTTTCGATCAATTGATGAATTTGGTTCTGGATGAAGTCGTAGAGACTCTAAGAGGTAAGTACACAATTAGCAAATCACCACACTCATTTTAAGAATCAAAGACACTAACAATACAACAACAGATCCAGAAGATGAAAACATCCTCACTGACAAGACAAGACAACTTGGTCTGGTAGTTGTTAGAGGTCCTCAACTATTGACAATTGCTCCAGTTGATGGTACTAGAGAAATTGAGAATCCTTTTGTTCAACCACAACTTGAATAAACGACAACTCACTATTATCCAACTTAAAAACATTGAACGACCAACACCCCCTATGGAGATAGACCTTGTACCGTGTCATACTTCTGCCGAAATACATCTGTAATCGCCCAGATATACTCCTTTTATCTCGTTCCTAAGGCTTACTCATTTACCTTATCACTCTTACATAATCAATAAATCACGTGATATCTCATCGTCCGTTGGAGATAAAATTTTTAATAGATAACTGTCTTTGAGTACTATCAAACCTTTCATCAAGTGAATAAATACCGTTGTCAACGTCACTTTCCAGTGTTTTTCCAACTTTTTCAACCACTTTAACCATGTCACAAACCCCAGAAAATGTCATTCTGTTACCACAGACCAATCAATTATTGGGTTTATACTCTATAATCAGAGCTAAATCAACACACCGTTCTGATTTCGTCTTTTATTCTGATCGTATCATTCGTTTATTGGTGGAATCAGGTCTTGACCAATTGCCAGTCGAGAAGAAAACCGTTGCCACTCCATTGGGTGTTGATTATGAAGGTGTTGGTTTCCTTGGTAAGATTTGTGGTGTTTCAATTGTGAGGGCCGGTGAAAGTATGGAACAAGGGTTAAGAGATTGTTGTAGATCAGTTAGAATTGGTAAAATTTTAATACAAAGAGATGAGGAAACTGCTTTACCAAAATTATTTTATGAAAAATTACCAGAAGATATCTCTGATCGTTATGTTTTCTTATTAGATCCAATGTTAGCTACTGGTGGTTCAGCAATCTTAGCAACTGAAGTGTTGATCTCAAGAGGTGTTAAACCTGAAAGAATATTCTTCTTAAACTTGTTAGCTGCTCCAGAAGGTATTGCTAGTTATCATGAGAAATTCCCAAACATCAAGATCATCACTGGTGGTATTGATCCAAGATTAGATGAAAAGAAAAGAATTGAACCAGGTTTAGGTGATTTCGGTGACAGATATTATTGTATTTAAGTCCCCTTCTTAACAACACAATCATCATCATTATCATCATTTTTTCACAGTCGTTCATGCCATCATTATGTATTATAGATTATTTTGTTTGATCATTCTTTTAGTTGAGACAGTACATAGCTAAATTGCATACCAATTTTCTATAAACATTTCGTATGAATGATTTCAGGATTCTCTTCCCATTCAGCTTTTGACACCCACATTTTTTTGAATGTACTTAATCCTGCTAAGATGGATCCACCAATCCATGTACTGTATTTTCTTTCAGGTGGTGCAAAGATTTTGACTTTTGTACCTTTTGGTGTTTGTAACTTAAGTTCATTGATTAATCTATCACCAAACCCTTTCAAGAGAGTTGTTCCTCCACTCAACACTATGCTTTGATATAATGTACCTCTTAAGTCCATATCGACTTTTTGAATAGATTCATAAATTAATTCATGAATACCTTGTGATTCTGATCCAATTATTTCAGGTTGGAATAAAATTTCTGTAGATCTAAATCTTTCTGCACCTATTTCAATGATCTTCCCATCAGGTAATCTATAATGATCTATCTTCTCTTCTAGACTATCGTTGTTTCGACTGTTGCTATTACTATCAAAACTGAACGAAGAAGCTAACCAATCTTTTTCATCTTTTCTTGGATCTTGTGAAACAAAACAAGTTTTCTCCTTGATCAATCTAACAATCTCCTTCTCTGCACTTGTCTGTAATGAATACCCATTCTTCAATAATAACAGCTGTAATTGTTCAGTGACGTCTCTTCCTGCCACATCTATCCTCTTGATTGCATTAGGTAGAGAAAACCCATCATAAACAGGCACAACATGGGTAACACCATCACCTGAGTCTAACACAACACCAGTTGTTCTTCCAGAAGCATAAAGTGCAAGAACAGCCTGTATAGAAGGGTATAATGCGGGACAATTGAACGTCTCAAAAAATATCTGTGCACAACGTTCTCTATGTCTTTTTGGATTCAATGGAGCTTCAGTCAATAAAATTGGATGATCTTCGATATTTGTCCTCAGATCGTTCTGGAAAACAGAAGCCCATATCTTCTCCATGTCATCCCAGTTCTGTACGATCCCGTGTTCTATAGGATATCTCAACCTTAACAATCCTCTATTCTCTTGTGCTTTGTTTCCAATGAATGTATCTCCTTCCAGAGCACCTGCCATCACTTTTGAGTATTTAGGCCATCCAATCCTTTTGAACGAAGTTAGTATATATAAGTGTGGAGTTATATGATATGTACGTACATGGCTGGTGCATATGTCTTTGGCTTCTCTTCTCCTGCAAAACCAGCTTTGATTGTTCCAGATCCCTTTTGATGGTTAGTATGGATTGTAACGATCTTATAAGAAAGGAACTCACATTATCCAAAACTATCGGTTGGTTAAGAAGAATCGTATCTGATTCGGCCATCTTGGTAATACACTTCACGTCAATTGAACTTCTATTGACTTGATTTAAATGTTTACATTTATATTGTTTTGGGTTTGTTGATGTTTTCTCGCGTTCTCACGTGACATTCACGTGATCAAAATTAAAAAATATACAAGAATCACGAAATAAAACACTGTCTGGTCTGTAAATGTATAAGGTGATTAGTCTAGGCCGGAGGAGAGCAGTTGAGTAGAAGCAGCTGTGTTCATGGAAACACCGATTCCTGAAGTGAAATCTGAGTTTTTCAATGGTCTCACAAGAACTTCTTCTTCATCATTGATTTTTTTACCATTTTTGAAGTTTGTCTTGATGTATTCTCTCATGGCATTCATTGCAGCATCACGACATAGTTCTTTCAAGTCTGAACCACTCAGTCCTGCTGTTTTCTTCACTAAAGTAGGTAGATCAAACTCATCAGGGTCTAATTGTGAGTCTTTTAATAAAATCTTCAAGATACGTTCACGTTGTTCAGGCTCAGGCAAACGAACAGCAAATCTCTTTGGCATTCTTCTCAAGATTGCAGAATCTATATCGTTTGGTCTGTTTGTTGCACCAAGAACCAAAATTCTACCACTCGATGTCAAACCATCCCATAATGTCATGAATTCAGCTTTTAACATCGCCGTGACTTCATGATCCATTGATTGTCTTTCTCTAAGGAATGAATCTATTTCATCGATGAAGATGATACAAGGTTGTAGTTTCTGTGCTAATGAAAAGATAGCATCAACCATCTTATTCGATTCACCATACCATTTATCCATGATTTGAGACATTCTGATGGAGATAAAATTAGCACCACTTTCTCTTGCTAGTGCTTTTGCTAACATTGTTTTACCACATCCTGGTGGACCGTATAATAGGACACCTTTTGGAGCTTGTAATAATGAAGAGTGATTGAATAGTTCAGGACTGGAATTAGATGTTAGTACGAGGTAGGGGTCGGATGGAGAAGTATTGGAGTTACTCACACAGTTAAAGGATATAGAACACTTTCCCTTAGTTCATCGATGATGTTTTCTAGACCACCGATATCTGAAAGATGAGTTAGTAATTTCATGAGAGATAGCAATCAATAAATCATACCTTTAAATTTCACATCAATTTCGAATGGAGTCACGACAGACGCCAGAACAGCATTCTCATAATCGTTCAAATCTAGTTTCAATCCAGGGTTTATTTGTTTAAGTTTCTGTAATGAGGCATTTGCCTTCTTTTTAGTCTCTGATGATTTTGCAGCTGGACCATCCTGACCTATAAGATGAGACATCAAATAATACGCCGATAACGACGCCCCAATGAAGAGAGTGATGTCCGAGATGAGCTTGATATCTATCTTGTACTTGGACATGACTGATCTGTGAACTCTTTAAAGATTACTGATTGTGTCAAGAGATGATTCATTTTGGCCTTCGATTATCATTATTTTGAGCGCGAACATTTGTGGTGTCAGGGTGCTTACATGATGAACCTACGTAGAATATGTAAATATGACGTAAGCTGAGACACACGCACATAACCCTTTGCTTATTCCTGTAACGGGTTTCCTGCCTTAGATCTCAGCCATGCCTCCCCGTGTTCTGGGCAAAGAATTTTCGCTTAACAAAGTCTATTCGGAAGTTAGAAGCTCTTATTAATGCTGAACATCGGGAATGAGACCCAACAACAGATAGAATGGTCTAGAGTCTCGGCCGGGCCTGTTGTTATGGAGAAGTAGGATTTGGTGGAAATGTGTGTTCCAAATAGCCGGTTTGCAGAGGATTCGCTGGGAAAAGTACGTCGTATTTCGCTCTTGCTTTTGAATCGTGTGGTGAATTTAAGGTTTAGCACGTTTTGTAGATTTCCACCCACAGGCCACAGGCCACACAGCACGGCCTTCGCTGGAAAGAGCAAAATGGCGATGTTTTGTGAGCGAGATGTGTCTGGCGGGAGTGCTAAAAGAGGGTTTGATGGTGTGTGATTCTTTCTATTCAGTTGTCCGATTAGTGCTGAGATATATTGTTTATTGGTGGACTTATTCAGCTTTGAGTCAATAAAGCTGGTGATCTCATAATTTATGAACCCTCCACTAATTCTAGACAGACGTACAGTTTAATTTTAAGCACGGCCTTTGGCAGCTCAAACAATTGCCATTATAAGTCGACCCGCTTGTGGCCACGTCTGGTGCTCTGTCTGCACGAGAAAGCTTATATATCAAGTCAAAAGCCTTCGCCAAATTTGGCATACCAAAGACTAATTGTTCAATAATCACCTACCTTCCTCTTCTGCTTCCCACTACTCATCACTCATCACTCACCGCATCATCAGCACGTGTCGATCTACAAACAATGCTCACACGCGAGAAGGGCATCTCCAAAGTCATCGGTGCTCTACTCATCTTCACCATCTATGGCTTCCTCTATCGTGCAACATCTACAAACTACCTGATACTCTCACTGAACTCAGACTCGTTGAACGTGTTCAAATACTTGGAGAAGACGAGAAATGTCACTACTGAGTACGACTTCATCACCCCGGATAGCTTGACAAACAAGAAAGCTGCTCTTTTAGATTACGACAGATCTCACATCAAGTACATCTACCCAGAAGTCATAGAGTCCATCTACAACTCCACAGATCTCGATGCGGTAGAATGGTCAAGATACGCTTATGTACTCTATTCAACCTCCACTAGCCATATGTGTAACGCAATGATGATATGTGCTACGCTCAGGCATTACAACACAAGGGCAGAGCTTGTCATGTTAGTCAAGAGGGAGTTCATCACAGAACCATTGGAGTTCCCATACGAATATGAGACATTGACAAACTTTAGCAAGCAATACAATGTGACTTTGAAACAAACAGAGGTGATACAAAAAGGCGGTGATGATGTTAACATATGGCTGTCGAGTTATACTAAACTGATGGTGTTTAATGAAACTTCATATGAGCGTATCATCTACTTGGATAGTGATGCTTTGTTGACAAAAGGAAACCTGGATGAACTGTTCTTTATTCCACCTTGTAAAATGGCAGTTTCTACAGCATATTGGCACACCAAGAGAAAGTATGAAGAGATGGGATCTGAAAGGATCGAGGAGTTATACCCACCAAAGAAATACGGGTTTTATAGACCATTGACATACAGACAAAGGGAAAACAAGATTAACGAATTCATAAGCCAGAACATACAACCTTTCTTGAATCGCGTGAAGAAGTTGCCGACAAGTGAGATACATACAGGATCTCAACCCCCAACACAAAAAGAGATTGACAGCAAAAACTTCTACACGAATCTTTACAACAACCTACCAGACTACGTGACAAATGATGAGTTCGACTTAACAAACATAGTCATGGTTATACAACCTTCTCCAGAATTGTTTGAACTGGTACTGAAAGCTATTGAAGAAAAGAAGAAAGGAGAATTTGACATGGAATTGGTTCAGTATCATCTCTTTGACTTTAAAGATATCATCCCAAAACAAGAATCTCAATCATTCAAGAACAGAACAGATATTTCATACACTGAAAGACTTGAAGAAATTCCAGAGTTTTTGATCTTGCCTCATCAAATTTATGGAACAATCACTCATGAAGTCAACTTACACGATGATCACGTATCCTATATGGCTGATGCCCATGAACAGGTGTTTGCTCACTTGGGTTACAGAACCTCTAATTATGAACCTGCTTATTATCAAATTGAACAGATGGAACAACCGGGTGATTATTTCTTCCGAAACATCAAATACCTTCATTTCTCAGATGCTCCTATTCCTAAACCATGGTATGAATTCAATCCAAAGGCAAGCTATATGAATTGGAGAGTTCGTTGTGATTCCCATCCTGATTTCCAAAGAGATGACGTTGTTCAACCAAAGGGTCATATGCAAGATTGTTCAAATGGTAAAAATTGGGAAAGATCAGTAAAGACTTTTAGAAGGTTAAGAAAGAACATCTGTGGTCTAGACCCGATCGTCACTGATGAAGATACATACTATCAAGTGATCAACTAGGATCATGTTCAGTATACAGCTATGAAGAATTGCTTATGACGTGTAATCAAATTAGCTAGGATGAATTTTATGACGTCGAATGCTTTTAACACCGAGAAGTTGTATAAGCTACGAATAAAAACTGACAAATTATTAACAATAACGTTTGTATTGTGTAATTAAGCATATAAACCAAAAAGCACCAAATGGAATGAGAGCATCCCGTGTAACCATGAACCCCAGCGTGGAAAGACCACCACGTTTTAACAGTACTCCGACATCATCAATCAACCACCAGGGCTAACACCATTGATTTATGAGTGTTGCAAGTGATAACGTACCGACGTCAAGAGCCATTTTATGAATATGAAAGACCTGAATGTAGCTGAATGAGCTTACAAAAGAGTTTGTAGTTGTTGAGCAGGAGCAACAGGAGCAGCAGTGTTCAGCACTGGTGAGCTTGGTTTAGAAACTGGTGAGACGTTTGGAATAACGAATGGTTGGTTAACTTCAGAAGATAAGACTAAGAATTGCATTGTGTAGTGTAGTGTAGTGTAGTGTAGACTATAGAGAATAGATACAGAACACCCGGGAAATTATGGTGAAGAAACAGGAATCTACACAGGTATTTATACAAAATATCCTAAACAGTACCAAATCATTCATTTAATCATCAACAAGGTCACTGTTCCGATGCACTCCAGATTTTTGCTAAAAACCGTTACTGCAACTGTGAAAAAATGACTGATTATTTGCGTTTGAGCCGCCGCCGCCACTTTTTATAACCTTCCTTCTAGAATAATAGTGGGACAATCTGGGTGGGGGATCTTACGGGCTGGGCTCTCGCTAACTTCTAGGCAGAACGTCCGGTGCCTGGCGAAAAAGAGAAGCAGGCGCGGCTGGCATGGCCGGCTTAGGTGGGATTGATCATCGGGATTTGAAAATTACACTTTCGTTTCATTGGCGGCCACTGCGTTCCACCGGCGGAAACGACTGCAGCCGGGCGGAAATTACAAGGAAGGCCGAGGGAGAGAGAGAGAGAGACGTGACATGAAAAGTTTGCACTTGATATTTTGTGCGCTAATTAATTAATAACATTAGCTGTTCATGCCCCCACCGATCATTTGAAGAAAAGACTCATACAAAGAGTCATGTGCATGAAAAAATTCTTTAAATTTTGTGTCATACGGAAGTTTGTTAGTGATGAATTGTATGGCGTCATTCATTGAATACACCTTGCTATATGTTATTATTATAGCTTTGATTGTTTTGTGTAGCTAATTATGCGTCAATCTCGTCATCGTTCTTCACCTGCTTTGGGAAAGGATCTTTCTTACTGAGCACTAGCACTCCATTCGTGTGTGATAAGTATCCTTTGATGTATCCTTTGAAGATCAAGTTGGAGATGAGACATTCAGTTTCATCACTTGAAAAGATATCGACGTTTTTTGTTGCCAGGGAGTGATTCTTGGTATGATATTTGGAGAACTCAATGGCTCTTGTTATTAGATTGATGGATAAATGGGGATTCTGGTTGTTCCATAGAAACACTCTCTTAACAAGCTTCAATAAGATGTAACTTCTGAGGTTTTCAATGGCAATAAATAAGTTCTTTGTTAAAAACACATGCTCAAACCGGTTGAAGAACTTGTCAAATAATTTCAAATCACCTCTATGTAAACTAAAAGCCAAGTCAATGTATAGATCTCTGATTAGTGGGAACTCCAACTCGATCTTTCTCAAGTTGATAAGTTTCTTGGTGATTAAAAATTTCAATGGAATCAAATAGACCAAAATGGCTTGTTTATGCTTTGTGTCATACCTTGAACATAGTTGGTATGCTTTTTGGAACTTCAAGTATGCACTTTTGAAATCTATGTTACCACATGAAGTTGCACCAGAGTAGTAGAGATAAGTTATTGCCTGACTTTTTGATATCTTATTCAAATCTGGTAATTCAGCTTTCTTGGATGCCAACACTTTCTCCATATTCTTAGCTAGATCTCTATTCTGTAACTTGAAATAAATCTTTAATTCTAGACCAACAAAGAAATAGATTTGTGATTTCCTAGAAGTGTTTTGATCTTCATTACGATCGTTCAAACATAGTTTGAATGAATTGTGCACGATTCTAGCAGTTTGTGTTAAACATGTTTCCTGTTCAAGATCACCAGCAGCAAGTTGGGTCTGGGAATTTGGGTTCTTGGAGATGTAATAATCTGCCTTTGTAGCATAAGCGATCAGATTCTTTGTAAGATACATCAATGGTTCAACGATCCATACCGTTTGTGTTTCTGCAAATCTGTTAAAATACTTCAATACGTCAAGATACCTATCAAAATGGGCCTCGACATCATAGACTGTACAAAGACTATTGTTGAATTGGAAGAATGCGATCAATATCTGTTTCAAGATCTCATAATTCTTATGTGAAGGTGATAAAGATGACTTCAATTGATCATCTATTGAATCAGCCAACCCTTGATCAATAACGCTGAATCCTTTTGGGTTGGCCTTTGCTTGTTTGAGCACAGACACAACACCAGAACCATCTCTCTTGTGAATGTAGTATATCAAGTTGCTAACACTGTCCATTGGTCACAATCTCTCACTTCAAATCTGTGATTCCTTTTAGCGTGTTTGACTAGTTTTAGAAATAGCCAGAATAAGTAAATCCGCGAACTTGTTCTATTCGCGAAAATACAATGAAGTAAAAATGTTGTAAAAAGAATATTACATAAGCACACAATGTTTACTAATTTCCTATTTGGGTACATCACATAGTAACTTAAATTGTGTCTCATATATGAAAGCTCATCAAAATTTGAAGCTGTTCTTTGTTCTGCTAACAGTCATTACGAATTGAACTAGTGATAATGGACTCTCCAGGAAATAAAAGGGTGATATCCCAGTCAACAGGACTGGCAAAGTTCAATATCACTCAGAGACTGAACCACACTGAACAATTGAACAAAGAGTTCACTCAAATTGAAAAGACAGTATACTCGGAGCAGCAACAGTTAAGAAGTCCAATTGCAAGAAGAACATTGAATTCCAAAAAAAGTGGACTAGCATTGAATCTGAAAGGGTCAACGATAGTGTATTCACCTCAGACATCCCCAATTAGAAGTCATGATACTATCATGGAGAATAGAGAAGATGACAAGATGTTAAAATTAGCTTCAAAGCAAAGAGAGCTTTTAGAATATAAAGAACAGATGGCTGTTTTAAAGAAGAAGATCGAAGCCACTGAACAAGAAGTTAGCGATCTCCAAAGAACATTCAACAATATTACCACAACTGACGATATCAATCCTTTCAAATCTCCAGCACCAATTACTAGATCCACTAATAGACCTTTACAAGATCTTAACGCAAGACCATCCATCAACTTCAATAATTTGAAGAAAAAACTATCAATGCAACAGATAAACACTAAACAATCAATGGCCAAATTAAACTCGAATTACAATACCATAACAAAAGATACGAATATTTTAATTTCAAAAGGTTTGACATTCATGAACAACATCAAGAACGAGATCAAGCAACATACAGATGAATTCAACAATGATAAATCGAGGTATTATAAACAAGAAAACTCAACTAGTGTTTATAGTACTGATGATGATGAAAGTGATTATGAAGCAAGCGACGTCACACATTATGGATGTGCTGATACTAGTGATTTCGGTTTGGCTGTGAAATGAAAAATTCCCATAATTTATACATACCTATATACTACGATAAATACATTGCATGAAGTTAACTTGATGTAGTCGACGTTTATAGATTATCGTATCTGAAAAGAATTGAGGTGTTTCATATGAGGATGATCATTTCAATGATTGTGAAACGAGTAATTGGGTGATTTTTAAGGCTTGGTATCTAACTTCAGAATTTTTATGATTTAATAAGTTCATGACTTGTGCTTTCTTTGCTGATTTAGTTAAGATGTTCAAAGCTGTTGAATCGATTTTTAGGATTTTTTCCAAGTCTGTTAATAAGATTTTCAAACTATTTGACTGTTGATGTTCATCATCAAGTAAATTAATTAATTCATGGAATATCTTATAATTTGAATCTTGGAATTTTGAAAGGTTATCAATAAAGAATTCTTCTTTGTGATGAACTGGAGAGTTCTTGAAAGTTTTCAAGTGTAATTCTTGGGAATATTCATCGAAACTCGTCAGTTTATCAAAGATCTCTAGTGTTGTTTCTAGTAATGAATCTAAATCTTGAATCAATTCATCATCTGACCATTTTCTTTCTTTCAAGTTTTTCAAGATTGTGATGAAGTCTCCATTTAGGATCAAAAACTTGACGATTTCCAAGCTTGTATCATTGGTTTGATCGTTGGCATTTGTTAGATTAATGAAAATTGAAATGATCAATCTGATGATTTTCTCCTTAATTGAAATTTTCAAGATATTTAATAAGAGTGGGAGTTCTTGTAGATAAGATTCACTGAATTTTGATAATTGAGATTTATCGAAACTTAGGATCCAAATGATCAGTAAAGTCTTGTAACGAAGTTGAATCAAGTCATTTGTTGAGACAGTTCTATCTTCATCACTTGAGCTTAAGTTTTTGAATAAGGCAGGTAATAATAATTCATGTTTGGACCAGAATGAAGATCTGAATGATTTATTGGAGTTCAGTAGGTGTTCACTGATCAAGTTGATGGATAAGAATTTCAAGTTGAAGTTTCTACTTTGGATTAATTTTAGCAATTCATCAATGACATCTTCACCATCTTTACCATTATTGATCAATAACCAGATTGAATCATAAATAGCAAGTAATTTGATAACCTCATCTTCATTCTTCACATGTTTGTTTAAGACACCAATGACTTTATCAACCAATCCATTGGATACAACAACTTGTAAGAATCCTTCATAAGTGAACAAGTCACTCAAAACAACCAAATTAAACTTCAAAACATCGTTTCTCTCAACAGGTAAAGCATCATCACCAAGAACACTCACAACGGTATTCACAAACTTGAGCAATTCATCATCAGCCAATTTCTTATGGTTCCCATCGATAGACAATTTTTCTAATTCAGTCAAGACGGTGGAATCTAAAGGTGAGATTAACCCTGAACGAGTAAAACCTTCCCAAGGCAAAGATTTCGAGCGGATGGCCGCACGGTAATCATCAAGATATGTCGAGTCCAGAACCAATTCTTTGAATTCAACAGTCATTATTTTATCGAGAATTGCCGTTTTGGTATTGTAACTATAATTTCAAAATGGTTGTTTTTTACTTAGTTTTCAAAACGTTGTAAAGGGAGCTTCGTGATAAGCGCCTATTTTAGTCACGTGATAGAAATTCAATATTTCTTCATTCGCGCTGCTTCGCTTGTCCGTCGCGAGTTAAAATACGATAAAGAAACCTTTATCAAAACCCCACCGATAAAGATATTTTGGTGATTGTTGATTGTTGATAAAGATTAATTGACATGTTGATAAACGACTAGTGTCTCAGATAACAGATTAATGTGAAAACTACAGTTGTCAAGTACTCAAAAGTTAACTCTATTAAACCTTTTGATCAGTAGTAGAAAAGTAGGGCAACATATAAAATCAAGACTTGGAAAGGACGACGCTTTTAATTTAAAGGAATTTAAGCAGCAGTTTCTCTTTGGAACTCTTTGGACATATCAGCATCACTGATTTCACCCAAAATAGTTTCAACAATGATACCGGTAACTAAGTATGGATCAATGTTAGAAGCTGGACGACGATCTTCAAAGTATCCGTAACCTTCTTTAGCGACAGATCTTGGGATTCTAATGGAAGCACCTCTGTTGGCAACACCAGCAGAGAATGAAGACATTGAAGCGGTTTCATGACGACCAGTTAATCTTTGATCGTTATCAGTACCATAAAGAACGATATGTTCTTTATGACGTTTGGCCAACTTGTCAATAGCTTCATCAATGAATTTCATACCACCTGGTTGTCTCATTTCTTCAGTAGAAACGTTAGTATGACAACCAGCACCATTCCAATCACCTTTCAAAGGTTTTGGATGGAAGGAAATCTTAACACCAAATTCTTCAGCAACTCTGTGTAATAAATAACGAGCAACCCATAATTGATCACCCATTTCGATACCTTCACATGGACCGACTTGGAATTCCCATTGAGATGGCATAACTTCAGCGTTAATACCAGAAATATCAATACCAGCAAATAAACAAGCTCTGTAATGAGCCTCAATGACATCACGAGCGTAAACTTTACCGGCACCAACACCACAGTAGTATGGACCTTGTGGGGCTGGGAACCCACCTTTTGGCCATCCGTAAACGTTATCAAATTGATCAAATAAGGTATATTCTTGTTCTAAACCAAACCAAACTTTTTTAGATTTGTGGGCCAACATCAATTTCTCACATTCGTGTCTGTGGTTAAATTTGTTTGGAGTACCATCGTTGTTCCAACATTCAGCAAGAACAATAATGTTGTCACCTCTTCTGAAAGGATCTGGGTAATAAGAGACAGGTCTCAAGTAGACATCAGAATCATGACCTGGAGCTTGACCGGTAGAAGAACCATCAAAGTTCCATTCCGGTAGGTCGTCAATGTTGGCAGGGGATTTAGTCAAAGTACGACCTTTGGAACGAATAGAACCGGAACCATCAATCCAGATGTATTCAGCGATAAGCTTTCCTTTCTGATCCAGAGACAGATATTTTTGTAAGGTTGTGGTGTTTTCACTCATCTTCAAATTGGTGTTTGTTGATAATTAAACTAAAGATTAAGATAAATAGCAAAATTAATTCAAGCCAATTTAAGTGGTTTATATTTGGATGACTGATTTTTGACCCTTTAGAATTTGTCTCTGAAATAATTAAAAAATTTCTTTTTTGTACATTTGCTCAGAAGTCAAGATCTCAAAACGGTAAGTCCACTTGCGAAAGGACAGAAGGAGTTACCGTATTAGGTAATTGAGAGTGAGAAATGCGCATTTCCGAGGACACTCCTCCAGCCCGTCCCAGCCCCAAGGCCAAAAGTAGGCAGCCTGGATTCTCTAAATTTGGTGGAGCTGCTCATTGATTGGCCCGGGTGGCGGCGCTTATCGTCATCGCGATTATTGGCTGGGTCATTAGACATCTTTCTCATCAGCCCAGAGTTCAGAACTTACAGGAGCCCGCTGCCTAGATTGCTACATCAGCTACACACCTAGGCAGAGGCTCTAGGCGGAGAGATCTAAGAGTACAGTAAGTACATAGGGGGAAATTGACTACTAGCTACGCTATAGTGGGGGGCATACGTCAGATTGTTGTTATTCATGTTCATGTTCATGCTCATATTCAGATTCAGATTCTTATGTGAAGTGCACAACAATTGGCACAATAATCACAATCAGCAAGATGATGACAACAAGCACTAGACAGAATCGCATCTTCATGTCTTTCAACCACATCTGTTTTCTCACCCTGTTGGCACCTCTTCTAAAGCCCTGGGCACTCACAGCCAAGTTGTCTGCCTTGTCCTCGATGGAGTCTAATCTCTCTCCACTGCAGTATCTTTGTTAGTATTGTTTTAATGATATTCGTGGTTACCCAATCCGGGTGGTTCCATAAAAATGTTTACATACCGTTCAACCACCTTGTTGATGTTTTCTCTCATAATTCCCACCGTATCATCGATTTCCTGTATATGTTGTTAGTAACAATTCCTTATGATTGATCAAAAGAATACTTACAGCTTGAAGAGCAGCAGTTTTGGAATTTGAGTTTGTGTTTTGGGTCTCTGATGGGATATATGGATCATAAGGCACTGAAGAAGACATTGTAATAGTTGTTTATATGTGTATAGTGATGAAAATGGTGTTCTTGTGTGTCACTGGTTCGAATTCCGTAGTGATTTGGGTCAAAAATACAGGATTTCTGGTGAATTTAGGTTGGTTTTGGTGATGGTTTTGTTAATGGTTGACGTTTCAATTACTTTTGTGCTTTCAATTTTTTTTTTTTTTGTGTGTTTTTCTTTCTTTATTTTAGGAAATGTGATCAGTGATTTTCATTGTATAGCCTTGATATCTTAATCAGTTAAGAATCAAGTGATATGATCAGGGCAATGAGCTCGGTTAATAGATCCATCGGCCCAATAGAACAGACGATAAAACAGAAGCTTCTAGCAGAATTCAGTCCGGAACATCTGGATATCAAGAATGACTCTCACAAACATGCTCATCACGCTGGATTAAGAGGCGCATCGAATGTGACAGAATCACACTTCAGAATAGATATAGTCAGTGATGCATTCAAAGGGAAATCACAGCCTTCAAGACATCGTTTGATTTACAAACTGCTGGAACAGGAGATCAATGAAAAGGGTGTTCATGCTATACAAATGAAGACTAAAACCCCAGAGGAGTTCAGTAAATTGGCCGCTAAAGAACAATAACGAAATTAGATCTTACAGATGTATATATATACTAAGATTGAATGATCATTAGACAGAATAATTTATTTGATATGAGAATATGTAAGTGATAAATCAGTGCTCGGCTTCAGCTTCAAGTGATTCGGTGTATTCTTCCTCACTTAACAAACCTTCAAACTCTTCTAGTGGCTTTTCAATCTTTATCTTTGCTAACCAACCTTCACCTAATGGATCTTCATTGATCAATTGTGGTTGATCGTTCAATTTCTCGTTGACCTCAATGACTTCAGCATCAACTGGAGAATAGATCTCACTTGAAGATTTAACACTTTCAACACTACCAATGGAATCTCCACTGGCAACTGAATCACCAACTTCTGGTAATTCAACATATGTAGCATCACCAAGAGCATCTGAGGCATATTTGGTTATACCAACGAAAGCAACACCATCTGGATGTTGTGCGATCCATTCATGTTCAGTGGTGTATTTGACATTGACTGGACCTGCAGAGTATTTGAACACAATAGAACTAGCATTGATTTTGTTATTAGTGGAGATGGCTCTAAGGGATAATCTCAATGGTGCAAAAGTTCTGACACCGGTATTTCTAAGTACTGAAAACATCTTAAATCTTGGACAAAACAAACGTATCTATAAAGATCTCAAGAATAGATTGAAACGTCTGGAAGATTGAATCAATGGGAAAGTACAACAATCAATACCCTTTTTTTGGAACCGTCTTTTTGGTGTCTCTTCTTTTTCGTTTCCATGTGACTCTGTCAAAAAACGCGGCCTAAAACTGAAAAAAAAAATTGACTCTGAATCCTGGAAAATGATATTTCTCTTCATATCATACCCAATTTACACGTAAATACTGGCTTTAACGTATCAGAAGAAAGGGGTTGTTTAGAATATCATCACCGGCTTGTTTCTAACTCCAATTTCGTTGAATTAAAATCAAGAATAAGCGTTTTCGCGGGGCAAAAAAAAGAAAATGGACGAGTCCGGAGTCGAACCGGAGACCTTCTGCATGCTAAGCAGACGCGCTACCAACTACGCCACACGCCCGATTTTTATAATTAAAATTTTGGAGACCGATTAACCGCGTACGACCGCGAAAAAAGTGTTGCTCTTACCGATACCAACCTGAACAATGAAGATCAGCTCTGTCACTACTACTACCATCTGTCTTTCATATAGCCATTATCTCAGTCAATACTATTGAAGATGCCAGAAACTAAGTCAATATGCTAAACACTGATCATGATCTTTAAGTGGATATCACGAAATTCCATGAGAGTCCGCACATGATCAATAGTGAGAGCAATCATATTAGTCCTATAACGATTATTATTTGCCAATACAAGAAAGAACAAGGATACGGCTCAACTTACAGCTATTTGCTAATATTATAAAAGGGGTGAAATGTTGTATCCTTTAGAAACTCCCTTTGCTACTAAAATGAAGCTCTCCACATGATGGTCACAGTCTTTTTCAGATCTATCATTATCATAGTAGTTGGTATTATTGGGAAACTGGCCTATGATAATTTCATCATCTTCAAGGACTCACTTCCTTCATACAGCCACGATTCTGCAAATGTGGTCCTTGATACTTCGAATGAAACATGGGTACAGTTACAGATTGCGGAGTTGCTGAACAAACCAGACCCCATATCTCTAAAACCTTCTACTCGTCATACAAATAACGTGGAGCAAATTCTTCATGATGAAGATGTCAAAAACAAATTGTTAAGGAACTTTCAAGGTGCTATCCAAATCGAAACGGAGTCATTTGACCACTTTCCTGACCCACAGTATGACCTGGAACCTTGGGCCAAGTTCTTTAAATTTCATGAATATCTCAAAGCGACATATCCGTTAGTTCATGCTCATCTCACTCTTGAAAAACCTAATGGGGTCTCTCTATTGTACACATGGGAAGGATCAAATTCTGATCTAAAACCATTGTTGTTGATAGCTCACCAGGATGTGGTCCCTGTTGACTCACTGACTGTACATAATTGGAATTACCCTCCATATTCTGGTCATTTTGATGGTGAAGTGGTTTGGGGCAGAGGTTCAATTGATTGTAAGACCCTGCTAATAGGTGAGCTGGATGCTGTTGAACAGCTATTGAAAGATGGGTTTCGACCACAGAGGACGCTTCTCTTGGGATTTGGTAACGATGAAGAGATTGGAGGGAAAGGAGCAGCTTCTATCAACAAGACTCTCACTGAGAGATACGGCGATGACTCGTTATATGCTATCTTGGATGAAGGTACAGCCATAGAAAAGCTTCATGGGGAATGGTATGCTACGGTGGGAACAAGTGAGAAAGGATTTGTGAATGTCAATATCGCATTGAAAACAAAAGGCGGTCATTCATCTATGCCACCGAACCATACTTCAATTGGAATCATGTCCAGATTAGTCCATGAACTAGAAACTCATCCTTTTGAACCAAGACTCACTAGTCAGAATCCCTTCTTGAAAACTTTGCAAGAAATTGCCAAACACTCGAGGTACATCCCAGAACAAGTGAAGAATGATATACTACGTGCTGAGTTTGATCCAGTTGCAAATATGAGAGTGATTAAATACTTGCAACACATGAAGCCTGAAGTACTGAAATATCTAGTACAGACATCACAAGCTGTCGATAAGTTTCATGGTGGTGTCAAAGCCAATGCGTTACCAGAGTTCGTTGAGATGACTATAAATCATCGCATTGGTGTTGAATCAACACTGAATGAAACTCTTGGACGTGATCTTTCATTCATAAAGCAGATAGCCCAAGAGTTTGAACTTGGTTTGATCTACGAAGGAACACATCTCCTGCCTGTTGGTGAAAAAGGTTCATATTTCAATGTTACACTAGATGGTCCAATAGAGACATTACCAGTGTCTCCCAGTCATGGACCCGTGTGGGATGTATTTGCTGGTACAATCAAGCATCTATGGCATGATCTTTTGAATCAAACAATCCATATTGCACCTACTCTACTACCAGCCAACACTGATACGAAGAAGTATTACAAACTGACATCAAACATCTATAGATTCTTTCCCATGAGGATCGATGATCTATCCAATCTAGGTATCCACTCTGTCAACGAGCACACACCACTAAAAGCCCATCTGGACATTGTGGCCTTTGTGTACGAGCTCATCTTGAACGCCGACGACTCGGAATCGAAAGATCGCTCTGTTTGAAACATGACGTCAAGTTCATATAAATTCATATAAATCCATATATATCTACAATTAGCTCGGTCTAGAAATTCCAAAAATGGTATTAAATCCGTGTACTACTATCAATCATCGAATTTGTAATTAGTTATCCGTTATATAAAAAGAATGTCAATCCCATCTTTGATATCGCTTTGACTGCAAGACACTGATACAAACCCAATTACGACGTCGATCATGAAGGGATTGCTGGACGATACCACCACTGTCAAGAAGAGGTCGCATACGACATGGACTAAAGTTCTAGCAACAGCTGGTCTAGCAGCGATTCTTACAGCTTCTTATTCAATCATCGGTCATTATAAGCAACAATTAATTGTGGACTCCCACGTTCAATCTATCCTATCCAAGCCAGAAATAGCCCCATTGAGACCTCCAAGTTTTGGTACAGAACAAAGCAGTATCTTCAAGATCGTGAACGATGAAGAATTCAGAAACAAGTCATTACACAAGTTCGCTGGTGCTATTCAAATAGAGACAGAATCATATGATGATAATCCAGACCCTCGAGATGATATGCGTCCATGGATCAAATTCTACAAACTCCACGATTACCTCAAAAGGACATTCCCTCTTGTCCATAAACACTTGAAATTGGAAAAACCTAACGATATCAACTTGTTATATACTTGGGAAGGTTTAAACCCAAAGTTGAAACCATTATTCTTGACTGCTCATCAAGATGTCGTTCCAGTTGATCCATCAGCCGTCCCAGAATGGACATATGGTCCATATTCTGGTTATTTCGATGGTGAGAACATTTGGGGTCGTGGTGCTTTGGATTGTAAAACACTACTCATTGCTATCCTTGAGGCCACTGAGACTTTGATTGAAGATGGTTTCAAGCCTGAAAGAACTGTCATTCTCGGTTTTGGACATGATGAAGAAAGTGGTGGTAAAGGTGCTGGCTTCATTGGTGATACTTTGACTGAAAGGTATGGTGATAATTCCTTCTATGCTCTGGTCGATGAAGGTTCTGCTATTGAAAAGATCGATGGTGATTGGTATGCTACTCCTTCTACTTCAGAAAAAGGCCATGTTAATGTCGAGATTAAACTGACTACACCAGGTGGTCATTCATCAGTCCCACCAGATCATACTTCTATTGGTATTGTTTCCAAGTTGATATCATTGCTGGAAGACCATCCTTTCAAACCAATTCTATCATTTGAGAATCCATACTACAGCTTATTGCTTGAAGTTGCCAAACATTCAACCAAGCTATCAGAATCTGTGAGAAGCGATATCTTGAAAGCTCAGGTTGATCCAGCTGCAAAGGAAAGATTAACCGAATACATTGCCAGTGATCTATCTACAAGATACTTGATTCAAACATCCCAGGCTGTTGACATAATCAATGGTGGTGTCAAGTCAAATGCTTTGCCGGAATTTGTCAAAGTCACCTACAACAGCAGGATCTCCGTTGATTCAACCATCAATGAAACGATTGAACATGTACTGAAATACACCAAGGAGATCTCTAACCAATTTGACTTGGGTCTCTATTATGAAGACGAAACATTGATTGATCCAACAAAAAAGGGACACTTCAATATCACATTAGACAGTGCAATTGAAGCATTGCCAGTTTCACCAAACCATGGTGAAGCATGGGAAGTTTTTGCTGGTACTATTAAACACGTCTGGGGTGAGATCATCTTCAAGAATGAGACAGACATTTATGTCAGTCCATCTCTTCTCACTGGTAATACAGACACAAAGAGATACATCAACTTGACTCCGAACATCTACAGGTTCTTCCCTACTACGACTGGTGCTATCACTGACTTGGGAATCCATTCCATCGATGAACACATCAGTCTAAATCAACATCTGGAGTCTGTTGCCTTCATGTATGAGTTCATCCAGAACGTTGACGCTGCTTGAACAACTTATATAACAACACATCAATACAACCAGAATCAAGTGCTACTGGAGAACGACAATGTAATTGCCTTCCTTATGAAGTAGTACGAGGTTTAATTACTAATTGAAATCACATGTAACTTGAATATTCATATAAGATCATACACATCAAAATTTTATAAAACGAGTAAAGACTTTCACGATCAAGGATCCAGATCCCTTCAATGTTTGAGCCAAACTTTCTATATTTTATAAACTAATAGAAGAGTTCAGTATCTATTTGGAGGTGTCAACAACGTAACGACCTAAGATTTTTCCTTTTTCCATTAAGTCGAAGACGTTGGCTAATTCAGACAAACCAACAACTTTGATTGGTGATCTAACTTTACCTCTGACAAAGAAGTCAATGGCTTCTCTGGTATCAGCTCTGTTACCGACGTAAGAACCAACAATGTTGATGGATTTGACAACGTGGGTGAAGACTTCTGATTTACAGACGGCACCGGCTGGTAAACCGACTAGGACAACGGTACCAGTTGGTCTAACGTATTCAGTGGATTGAGAGATGGCAGCTTCAGCGACGGAAACGTTAACAACACCTTGTGGACCACCATCGGTAGCAGCTTGGATAGCTTCAACAACGTTCTTTTCTTTAGTGAAATCAATGAAAACTTCACCACCTAGAGAGTGGAATAATTTCTTTTTGTCATCACCACCATCAATACCTAGGACTCTGTAACCCATGGCAGTAGCGTATTGGACGGCTAGGGAACCTAGACCACCGGCAGCACCAGAAATGGCAACCCAGTCACCAGCTTTTAAGTTAGCGGATTTCAAAGCTTTGTAGACGGTAACACCGGCACATAAGATTGGAGAGATTTCAGCCAAGTCAGTACCTTTTGGAATTTGAGCAGCTTGGACGGCATCAGCAGTAGCGTATTCTTGGAAAGAACCATCGTGAGTGTAACCAGACAAATCAGCGTGAGCACAGTTAGATTCGAATGATTTTTCACATAGCTCACATGATTGACATGAACCATTCAACCATTTAATACCAGCGTAATCACCAATTTCGAAGTTTTTAACTTCAGAACCTTTGGCAACAACGATACCGGCACCTTCGTGACCACCGACTAATGGTAATTTAACTGGCAATGGCCAGTCCCCGTGCCATGCGTGTAAATCAGTGTGACAGACACCAGAGTATTTAACATTGACCAAAATCTCATTTGGTTTTGGAACTGGGACAGCGAAATCAGTTTCGTATTTCAATTCACCACCGTTTTCGTAGAAGACAATAGCTTTTTGGGTCTTTGGGATTTCTGGGGCAGTAGCCAAAGTTCTTCTGAAGAACAGAGTTGGTTTAGCAGCGTTTCTCAATTGAGTTCTCAACATTGTGTATATATTGGTTGTAAGATAAAGAGAAGGAAATGGAACTTATGGTCTGATCGAAAATAAGGAGGGAACTGAGTCTCTTTATAGTTGAAATTTTGTGGAGTGAGTATTTGGCTTGGTTCAGGGGGTGTAAATCCAATTAGGTGATTGAAATTGATTCAATTGGTGACTCCATTGGCTGGCGACTATGCTGCTATGCGGACTTCGAGATTCATCGATGCCATGCGCCAAAGAGACAGATGACATCGTACACGTTCGGAGTTTATCAACGCACGATCTGGTATGGTAAAAGAGCCATTGAAAGGCCAGTATGTAGCCAGATAGTGGCTCTATATAACTACATATATACACTAGCTCAATTGGCTCTTTACTTGCTCGTTATGCCCATGTTCATACGAGTTTTATCAATGGTCTGACTGTTTCGCTGACTCCTATTCAGCCCTGGACTGTGTGTCGCTGTCTTTAAATTTTCTGGGGAAGATCAGAGGTGGAGCCCGCGCCCCACCTCCATCAAACTTTCCTTTCGAGCCGCCCGCCAATTTTCAAAAAGACCCTCAACGAAATGCTAATAAAAACCACGCAATGGTGGGGCCCTCTGTCCAACGAATTCCCCTCCAGGCCGTTGTAATCGTTTATAAATTGATCCGTTTCCTTGTTTGTTGATGTTCAAGCTACTTCCCTCTCGTCTCAGCACCTTTCCAATGTTCAACAAAGGACCGTGGTGTTCCATGATCACTTCCAGATCGTACTACAGCGTTGTAGCGTTTGTGTCGAACTCCGAAGTATCCAAAACCATCTGCAGTCTAGCAGTACTTTTGTGCTTGCAGGCAATTGTCGCCGTCCTGAAATCGGCAGTCGCAGTCGCAGGACTTAGGCTTCGGCTCGTCAGATAACAACAAATTGGCCAGTCTAGCAGGGCAGATCAGGGGGCACAGAGTCAGAGACCCGCTCACTACCCAGCCCGTTCATTCATAGTCGCTTGCCGCAGATTAGAGACCACGTCAGCCTTAGTCCTTAAAACAGACTTGGTAGTTGGTATGGTCGCGCTTAAATGCGAGAAACGGAATCACAATTCACATCTACAGTTGTAATTGGTTTGGTTGTGAGAATTCGGACTGGTACTAGAGCAAGTAAATTTAGGACTCCACCGCCAATTCAATCCGGTCTGCTCGGAGTCTATGAACATGTGGTCCTTTCCAGCGAGAATTCAGAGGCAGGAGTCAGGTTGATTCGGAGAGAGTGGCTATGACGTTACCAAAACTGATCCTACGGCTGTTCCTAAGAAATCAGAGAGAGAGAGATGGCATTGTCTATACTGTGTTTGATGCTCACAATTGAGCACTGTCTTCAAGCTGATACAATATGATCTAGCACCTATAATGATGATGACTTGAATAAATGCTATCAAACTTGATTGAAGCTTAACGCCGTTTGATTCTAAATCCATGACGAGTGCAAAACTCCGGGCTCGTGAAAGATGACATTTTGATTTGTGGTGTTACGCTCAAGTCTGAATGCTCAACGCTCAACAAGTTGATAACAAAAAGCCTAGAAAAATTGAGAAACAAGGACGACACGTTTAGTACATGCTTTACAGGGGTGCTAATTTCCAATATGCCAACAATTAGGTATAGTTCTCAGAGTGGGAATAATTCCTCAAATCAACCGAGTCTAATCCACTACACTGATTTTGGTCGAAAACTTGCACAATAAACGTGTGATCTAGCTATCAACTATAGTCAATTGATCAAGCAAAGATACGATTGCGCTAACTCTGGAATCTACAGATACGATCATAACCTCAAATGTTCATATCATGACATTATTCTATGGGGAAAGTCATTATTTCATATAAAATCACATTAATGAGTCCAGATCATTACTTTGAAGTATCAACAACATAACGACCGAGCACTTTACCTTCTTCCATCAACTTGAACACTTCTGGAAGTTCAGACAATCCAACAATTTTGATTGGAGATGCAACTAAACCTCTAACAAAGAAATCAATAGCTTCTCTAGTATCTGCTCTGTTTCCAACATATGAACCTTTGATCTGGATTGATTTGGCAACTGCATTGAAGACAGAAGCTCTAGCAACAGCACCGGCTGGTAAACCAACCAAGATGACCACACCTGTAGATCTCACGTATTCTGTAGATTGTTCAATGGCTTTTTCAGAAACTGAAACATTAAGAACACCATGAGGTCCACCATTAGTTGCATCTTGTATATCCTTCACTATATCTTTGGATTTCGTGAAATCAATGTATACTTCAGCACCTAATTCCTTCACTAGATCACCTTTCTCAGCACCACCATCAATAGCTAGAACTCTCAATCCCATAGCTTTAGCGTATTGAATGGCTAGACTTCCTAAACCACCACCAGCTCCAGAAATAGCGACCCATTCACCAGCGGCTAGATCGGCAGTCTTTAAAGCTTTGTAAACAGTAACACCAGCACATAAGATTGGTGCAATTTTGGCCAAGTCAGTACCTGGTGGGATCTTAGCAGCTTGAACTGCATCAGCTGTAGCATATTGTTGGAAAGAACCATCATGAGTATAACCAGATAAATCAGCCTTTGGACAATTAGATTCAAATGATTTTTCACAAAACTCACAAGATTGACATGAACCATTTAACCATTTGATACCAGCATAATCTCCAATTTCAAAGTTTTTAACTTCAGAACCTTTTGCAACGACAACACCAGCACCTTCATGACCACCAACTAATGGTAATTTGACCGGTAATGGCCAATCACCATGCCATGCGTGTAAATCAGTATGACAGACACCAGAATATTTGACATTGATCAAGATTTCGTTTGGTTTTGGAACTGGGACTGGGATATCTTTGTATTCTAGAGGTCCTTTGTTTTCATAGAAGATGATAGCCTTCTGCGTCTTTGGGATATCGTTAGACATAATTATTATTATAATGTGTAAGTGTTTGTTTGTACGTCTGGGTAAGCATAATGAGGAAGGGAGATGATAGAGACAAGTACGGTGTTATATAGCTATTTAATTGAGGTCATCGCAGATCAGCTTATCGTGGTGTGATTTTGGTATGTGCGTTGCATCAAAACCTTTCGAGGGGAACAATAGTTAGCAGATTTCTCTGTTTCCTCGTAAATTTAACGGCTGTAGATGAAACTGTGGAAATTTCTAGAGGGAGAAGAGCTTAGAGTCAGTGACACGGCTAATGACTAGGCCTGCTTTCGGGCCGATCAATTCAGTTTGAAATGAGAACGAGAAAACTTTTGTTTTGAGAGACAGTTCACTGTTTAATAGACGTTGATAATATTAACTTTTGTTCATTACAAAGGTCTCGAGACAATGGTCACAAGCGGCGCGGGTCAAATAATATTATAAAGAGAGGCTGAACAACTCCGAGCGCCGATATTGCCAGCTTGATGAGCTGATATTGACCAGCGAGATTGGTGTATGAACAGCGCCTTAGACGAGGCACACACACACTACAGATTAGCCAATTTACGTATCGTTCAGAAGGTGTCAATCGTTGAATTGATCATCAGCTCGACGTTCGGCATTGTTCAATGACGTCTTTGTAGCTATTTGTAGGACAGAAAAATCACCAGACTAATTAGATGAGGTTCAAATCCCGGATATTCAATCCTGCAAGTAAACACAAAATAACTAGTAGTAACAAATACCGGTGATTAAATGGAAGATGATAATGATGAGCCTTCTGTTAATTTCATAGAGCTGGCAAAGGAGTACACTTATCTCTCTCCATTTCTGGACGATGATGGACGATATAGCTTCAGTTATGAGGGTCAATGTGCATTAACAAAAGCCATACTAAAACATCAATATGATATCGAGTTTGTTGTTTCCCAAGGTAATTTATGCCCTCCTATACCAAGCAAGGTCAGGTACTTGAAGATTGTGAACTCGGTATTGAAAGATTCGGGATGTTTGGAAGGAATTGAAGGTGATGTTATTAGAGGCGTTGATATAGGAACTGGTGCTTATGCGATTTATCCAATCTTAGGATACAAAATCTTCCAATGGGATATGACTGGTGTTGATATCGATGCTAACTCAATTAATCAGGCGAAGGAGATGCTCGAAGCCAACAATTTGTCTGACAAGATTGTGATACTGAGAGGTGATGAATACATTGGGAAGAAGTACACGTTCATGATGTGCAATCCTCCATTTTACGAATCAGATGAAGTGGACAATGGACCTATCAAACAGCCCCTCAATCGTGATACTGTTATTGGAACTTCAAATGAGCTTTCTACTAAGGGTGGTGAAGTGAAGTTTGTTTCTGATCTGATTGACAAGAGTAAAGATCTGCAAATTATATGGTTCTCATCAATGTTGGGAAAGAAATCATCCTTGGATCCATTGATAGCAAGATTGAAGGACGCAAACTTCTTGAATTACTTCATAAAGGATTATCAGATTGGAAGAACCAAAAGATGGATCTTGTTCTGGTCTTTTGAATACTATAGACCAATAGTCTATAATACGTACAAACAGATCCAATCCACTATGGTTGAATTCCCTATCAATCTGGAAAAGCTCAAACCAATACTAAACAAGTATAAAGTTTCCTCTGTGAAATACATGGATGATTCTGTGGAGATTATCACGGATGGTGATGTATGGTCAAGATCGTTCAGAAGAGGTCAAACGCGGAGACCTGATCAGATAGGCAGAACCAAGTTCATCATCACCAAAGATGAGATACATTGGGCTTATGGTCGCTCTTCATTCATCTTTCAAAGCTTTCATACACTCATACGGAAACAGATAAACAAATGATTACAGTTATACGATATATTTATCTATTTCTTGACGTCAATAGTCTTGATGACTCTTGCTGGCGCACCAACAACAACAGAGTTAGGTGGTACGTCTTTTGTAACAACACTGTTAGCACCAATGGTACAACCATCACCAATAGTGACACCTTGTAAGATTGTAGCGTTAGCTCCGATCCAGACTTTGTTACCAATAGTGACTTCTCTAGCCCATTCAACCTCGTTATCACATCTTTCAACAGGGTCCAATGCATGAGTCGCACAACTGATGACGACATTTGGTCCAATCATGACCCGGTCACCGATCTTAACTATTGAACAATCAAGGATTGTCAAGTTGAAGTTAGCGTAACATTCTTCACCGAATGAGACGTTGAATCCATAATCAATGTTGAATGGAGGTTCCAAGTATGAACCTTTACCGAATTGACCAAATATATCAGACAAATATTTGAAACGAGCATCCATGAATTCTTTTGGACTATTGAAATCCTTCAAGTAGATATCACCGTATCTTCTAGCAATGTCATGTCTTTCCAATCTGGCAAAGTTCAACTCATCAGCCCAACAGTTGTATGGCATACCAGAGATCATCTTTTCATAATCATCAGACCCCACAGGGACAGATTTTAAATTATCATAGGCGTATTTTATAAGTTCCTGGTTCTTTTCGGTTCTTTGAGACATCTTTGGTGGATTTGTTGGTTGAATGTATTACTTTGTAGTGTCTTCTGACTAGATGATATTAAGTGAGTTGTTGAGTTTTATTGTTCGCCAAACTTTTGTTACAGAGCCTATTGTCAACTTGGCGATATTTATTTAGCCGAGAATCAAATCGGGCATCTCATTAACGACCGACGACGCTGTATATTTATAGCAGTTATCTGAATGTGAGATCAATACTGGACTCATATGAATACGGGAATGAATGTTGTTTATATTACAAAGAATCTCCATCAAATAGTGTTTTATACTTATTCTGATTATGTACTTTCACTCTTCAGTCTATTCTGGATGCTTTCTCTTAAAGAAGCAAATGGCGACTTCTTGAACGTGGTGTCTTTCAAGACATCTCCAAACCTCGATCTCTCCTGTGCTTCTATCAGCTTCTTACCACTCTTGTTCTTTGCGTTCGGTATATTCTTCTGTTGTTTCTTAGTTGACACAAATGCAGTTTTACTATCCACAATATTTATACTTTGTAAAAGATCGATCTTCTTGATTTCTTTCTGTTTTTGTATGTTTGGTTCCTCTAATTTGGCAGTCTCATCAAGTGAACTTAGTAGATCTTGCATTTTTGGCAATAGCTCTTCTTTTTGTTTTCTCTTACGACGTCTAACGCTTGATTTGGAGATACCACCGAAATCGTTATTTTTATCACTTAATCTGTTCAAAAACTCTTGTTTCTTGTTATCCATCTTATCCTTCTTTGTGTCTTTATGTTCATGAAGAAATGCTTTAGGATCTTCAGGGAGGTCATATTGTTTAGGAGTTGTGTCTTTAGTGCTAGTTGACTTAGCAATGGCCTTAGCCCTCAAATTAGCTCTTTTTTTGGCAGCCTTTTCCACACTATTAGTACATGCACCCAATATTCAAACATATATCAATACATACCATTATAACACTTCAACCAACAACTTAATCGATCAATAAATCAATCTCATCTCATCAAAATGTGCCTAAAATTTTTATAAATATAAAAACGGCCCCACCGCCCGCCCGCGAAAACGTTCTATTCGCGAAATCATATAATGTCGGCGATGAAAATGGAAAAACCAGAAAAATTGACCTTCATTTTACTTTTAATTTGTAGTTCATTTGATCAATCAGTTAGTAGACAGATCCAGTCACAATGTCCAGATTCGCTACTGTCCTAGCCACTGCCGGTGCTCTTGCTCTTGGTTACGCCGTCTACTTCGACTACAACCGTCGTAGCTCCCCAGAATTCAGAAAGACTTTGAGAAAAGCAAAGAAGAACCATGAAAAACTATTGACTGAAGAGGAAAAAACTTCAAAATTGGTCAAAGTTGATGCTGTTCGTGCTATCTTGACTGCTTCATTGAAAGAAGACCCAATTCCAACTGATATTTCTGAAAGAGAACAATTCTTCATGACTCAAGTCGGTCTTGGTGAACAACTTTCTGCTCAACCAAATAGAGAACTAGAAGCTGCTTTAAGTTTCTACAGAGCTTTAGCTGTCTACCCAAACCCAACAGATCTACTACAAATCTACCAAAAGACTATCCCAGCTGAGATCTACGAGTACCTAGTGATGATGATTGCTATTCAACCTCCACAATCAGTTGCTACTTTCTTGGGTGGTGGTGCAGCTTCTTCTGCTGATCCAACTCTTCAAATTGATCCAGAAGATCAAGATTAAGTTGTTGTAATGAAGATATTTTTAATGACTATTGGTATAATTTTTTACATTGGAAGGATGGATGATTATAATGAAAGGTTATATATGTACATATTTGTATCGAAAGGGAAACATCACTCTATACTCTACACTATCCAGTTGAGATACGTACTAAATCGTTGTGTTCATAATCATATTATTATTATTATTGATCATTGTTTCGAGATTATTTTGGGACGTAACGAATGATATTTTTGGTCAAGATGAAACCATATGTAGTCAAAGCAGTGAAGTTGATCAAGTTGAATAACAACGAGACGCCATGTAGTTTACCAAACTGTTTGGTTAAAGCCTTGTGCTCTTCAGTATCAGTTTGACCTGCTTCTTCTAGGAGTAATCTTTGTTCTTTGATGCCTCTAGTCACAGGTAATAACCAAACAGAGTTTGCTAAACCACCGATAACAGCAGCACCCAAAGTGATCAAAGCATTAGTAGTCAATGCATATGGAGCCGTGAGACCAATCAAGACGGGAGCAATAGATTGAGCAAGGAAGTAATGTGGGAAGATCTTGTTTTGTAAAGCACCAAACTCCTTTCTTGACAGTGTCTTAAAGGCTATAGGTGAAGCGACATATGAATAGTAACCAGTACCACCCCAGCTATAACAAATGATTGTTAGTTTCACATCAAAGCGAGAAAACAAATAGTCAAACTCACATGAAGGACCAGACGAATAGATGAGCAGTTGGACGAAGCGCAGACATGTTGATTGAACTTATGAATTCGATAAATTTGATAAAATAGAAATCAGTTGATAAATTCATTTTTCATATAGTAATATTCACTAGCCACAATATACTGTGTACCCTAATTTGGATCACGCGTGGCTAGTGTCTTTGAGATGTGGCTAGTGCATTTAGAATACGAAAATGAGTAAAAATGAAGTATCAATTTACAAAGTTACAACCAAACATAATTTAACGAAAGACAGATGTCGAAAGGGGTCAATGCAGTGCTTAGTGCTATTTCTGAGTCAGTTAAAACACGGAAACCATTTGGAATCGTCTCCGGGAACCAATCTGGTGGTATGTATTAATAAGATACATTGGCCATATTACGTGATTTAACTAACAACATGATCCTCAGACCTTGATTCTATAATCTCAGCTGTGTCATACGCGTATTTCAATCATATCACTAGCTCTTCAGAGGCTATTGTTCCACTGTTGAATTTCACCAAGAAAGAACTCAGATCGAGAAAAGATGTCATCTTAGCATTTAACCGAAGTGAAGTCGATTCCAATAATCTATTCTTCGTTGATGATATCCCATATCTTCAAAGACAAGGGGCCAACAAGCTGATCCTTGTGGATCATAACTCACCACATGGTGCAGTAAAGGATACGTTTGCATCTTTACCTGTTACTGGAATCATCGATCATCATGAGGATGAAGAGAAATATCTTGATGCATCACCAAGAATCATCCAGACAAGTGGTAGTTGTTCGAGCTTAGTATTCAATCACTGGAACTCCAAGGATATCAGCTTTGATAATTCTGATATCATTAAGCTCCTCCTTGCTCCATTGGTCATAGATACGTCAAATCTTACATCAAAAGTTGAAACTCCTGATATTGAGGCATACGAGACATACCAGAAGATCCTTCATGATAATGGTACTACCGACTTCGATACCACCAGTTACTACAAAGAACTAAGAGAAGCCAAAGACGATATTGAAGGATTGTCCTTGCATGAAATCTTATCGAAAGATTACAAGCTGTTTGAATTCGAAGTCGGCAGCTCAGACACACTCAAGAACGTTGGTATATCTTCCATTGTCAAACCTATAGACTGGATATTAGCCAATACAGTGACTTCCGAAGAACAACTTCTGGAAGAGTCTAATAAGTTCATCGAAGAGAATAATCTTGACATATTGGTATTCATGACCTCATTCGTGCAAGAGGGTGTATTTCAACGTGAATTGGGTGTCCTCGGTAAGACCGAAAGTGACCAATTACTCGTCAAGCTGGCTTTGGATAACACACTCATAGAGGATCTAGCACTGGAAACAGTACCTACATCTGACGAGGATAGTGGGTTCTTATTGTTCAAACAGTTGAATGTGAAGTGTAGCAGAAAACAAGTTGCACCATCAATCAAGAGAGCACTACAAGTTTTATAGCTTGATGCCTTTCACTTGATATAAGCGGATGTATACTGTTACACACCCATAGATAGTCGATAGGATATATGAAGATGTGCAGTGGCCACCCACGAGTTTAGTGGAACGTGTAGTGTAGACATGAGTGAAGACTCAAGACTAGCCATCACCAGGCCACACACCTAATATATTATTTACTAACGTCAGTAGGTGTCATGTTGAGTACCTTCCCAGATTCAGATCCGTACGGATAATTATGATCTAGGCACCGGCAGCATCGAGGGTGTCAAATATCATTAATCCATCTATAGTCGGAGTTTTCAATGAAGGCGTCTACGGAGCACAGGGTCCATAGAAGGACCAATTACTACCATACGGAACATTCTAAACGAACACTCTGTGTAGTCTCCGGGGTGATTGTGCTGTATTGCAGTTTGTGGCACTTTGACATCATTGTCACGTTGTTTATTGCGCTTGAAAGTTGAGACTGATATTGTTAAGCAGAGGTCACCTGCCGCGCCGCCTGCGTGTTGGGTGGTGGAAGTTGCAGATGCGTGGCGCAACAAGAGACTGGGATCGTTCCACCCCCAATTCTCAAAAGATAAGCACAAAGACGCCCTAAAAGTCCCTGAGGCCCTTCAAGACCCCCTTAAAGCCCGAAATTCTGCAGCATGAGCACAATAAAGCCCGCGAAACAAAGAGCAACCAAGACCATATAGTCTCATTAGGAAACAACAGGCTACATAAAACAAAATAAACTAGAAACGGCAGAGGGATCAATTATAAAAGCACAAAACTTTCCCTCTTTCTTTTTACATCATGGTTCTTGTACTACATTCAACCAATTATACTCCTAATAATCAATACTTTTAATCATAATGAGAGGTTTAGTCTATCATGGCGAAAAAGATGTTCGCTACCAAACAGATGTGCCAGATGTTAAAATCACACACCCTACAGATATCCTTGTTGACGTCTACTACTGTGGTATCTGTGGTACTGACTTGAAAGAATACTCATCATCCCCAAACTTCTTTGAGAAAGGTGGAGCTCCTAATAAATTGACTGGTTTGAAACCCCCATTATGTATGGGTCATGAAATTGCCGGTGTCATTCTCGAGGTGGGATCTGAAGTCACAACTGTCAAAGTGGGTGATCAAGTCGTCATCGACCCATCTGTTCACTGTGTTGATAAATCAAGATTCCCAGATGTCAAACATAAGCACGATGCAACTTACAAATGTAATGAGTGTCGTAAAAACATGACCAACATTTGTGTTCATTTGGCTCTTTCTGGATTAGGTGCTCAACATGGTGGTCTAGCTGAAAAATTTGTCACAGGTGAACATCATGCCATTGTCGTTCCAAAGAGTATTCCAATTGAAGTTGCTGCTTTAACGCAACCATTAGCAGTCTCATACCATGCTGTCAGAATCTCCCAATTCAAAGCCGGATCCACTGCATTGGTCATTGGTGGTGGTGCTATTGGTCTTGCTGCCATTTTGTCATGTTTTGGTTTCAAAGCTTCATCAGTTGTTTGTTCTGAACCTTCGAAGATTAGAAGAGATAATGCCGAGTTACTTGGTGCTACCGCTTTCGATCCTTTCTCGACAGATAATCTTGATGAAGATTTGATTAAATTAACTCCTCATGGTCAAGGTTTCGATTACACTTTTGATTGTTCAGGGTTCGAATCCACTTTACACACCGCCATCAATGTCACTGCTAGTAATGGTACCATTGTCAATGTTGCAATCTGGGGTGATAAACCAGTCAATTTCTGGCCAATGTCAATCACTAAACATGAAAAGAGATTCATGGGATCCATGTGTTACACCAGAGAAGATTTCGAAGGTGTCTTAGCATGTTTTGAAAGAGGTGACATGGATATTGAAACAACGAGAAAGCTTATAACCACAGTCGTTGATCTGGAACATGGTCTAGAAGGTGGATTTGAACGTTTGATGCACAATAAAGATACAGAGATCAAAGTTTTGATTACCCCAAATAACCATGGTGAACTGGAACACGCGAAGAAATTCACTGCAGTCGTCGAGTCAAAGAGCTACTTATAGCAATCAACCGAAAGTGTATCAGATGAGGGCGCATAGATGAATAGATGTGCTTTTCAAGAATGATACACTTCAACTGGATAGAAACAAATCGAATATTTACGGAAAAAAATCTTTGTCAGAGGTCTAGTAGTAAGACTTTTTGTATTTAATGGGGCTACAAGATAACATTTCAGCTTCCAAGCCAACCGCAATAGACTTTGAATGTCCTACAAAGAAATTAAAAGTCGTTTAAAAATTTTCGCAAAAAAAAGTATGCGATAGCCCGGAGTCGAACCGGGGGCTCAAAGATGGCAACTTTGAATTTTACCGCTAAACCACTATCGCCTTTATGAGCTAGTTTGGCGGCTGAAGGGTCGTGGCATATGTCGCCAAATCACGTGACAGTCACGTTTTGGCGCAAAATATCGCATTTTTGTTCAAAAAGGGTAACGATTTTCGTAAGACCCTGAACATCTCAGAAGTGAACATCAGACACGTTTTTTGCTAAGAGCTCGTATAGATAATAAGCACACAAGTGAATCCATGCTTAGTACCCTCAAAAGAGACAACCCAGTTAGATCAACGGCTTTTTCTCTAAATCTTATCGCTCCAATCAAAGACTTTTTCCCTCAAATACACCTGTATACAGTGGCACAAAAACACCGAAATTTTCGGGATTTCTCCATGAATATCACGTGCTTTGATGAAAAAATCATGTCAAAATATTTGATAATAAATTTTTTCATTGTGCTGCTTTAATGTCTTTCTAACGGAACAATCATACCTCATTCCATTTCATTTCTGCATCATAGGGACAGCCGGATACACCCGTGACATACTAAAGGGTTGAATCTTTGGACCTTCCCTCTTTCCCTTTCACCTTCAACCCTCAATAGATCATTTCATTCATTATCTTGACATTGACAGCTTTCACAATCTTGCAATGCTTGATCTCACGAAATTAACGAACTTACGCCGCAACGAGGATAAACTTGAACTATTGTTCATCTTCACATTCAGTTTCCTCGCTCTCATTGCATTGTCCACCACCATTGTTTTCATTCCTATAATTCAAGATCCTAAAGCATATATACCAGGCAACTCTGATTATCTACGAACGGTTATATTATCAACATTAAGTTCATTCATCATAAACTGGTCGTACAGAGGTATTTCAAAGATCACAATTATCCTGAAGGTACCTACAGAGTTTTTTCTGCTTTACATATTAGCATTGCCACAAATCCATGAAAAATCAAGAACTTTTTCTGAATTCAATCTCACTACAAGACAAGCATTTGCCTTCGGCGTTGTCTATCAGGCTCTTTCATTGGTGTTCTACTTGTATGATGAAGTGAAGCTTCTGAATGAGTTGGAGGAAGAAGAAGAGAAAGATTTGGAACATATGAACAAGGTTAATGAAATACGATCGAAATCAACTTTATCAAACTGCCTGCAGGTAAGGAGACATTCAAACACTCTCAGAAAGAACCTTTATGTTGAATCATACAAAGGTGAGGGACTTGACTATAAAATTGACGAAGAAACACCTATATCGGACCCAAACCAAGATTTTTTGGGAACCTCATCAGAGTTGCTATTGGAACCAGTGAAATCAGTATCGAGTTATGGTTCAATCACATCGTTATTCATGTCACAATCCAACAATCAACAATTGAGAGAACTTGATACTGAAAGCAGACTTGAATTGAAGAGAGCTCTCAAATATCAATCATTTTTGATTCACCTCATATGGATTATTTCCTCAAGCATTTACGAAGTTGGACTTGCTTTGATTCTTTCTTTCCCATTCATTTACGTTCCTGGTCTAACGAACGGCCATCAATTCTCACCAGTGGTGAACTACTACTACGGGAGGTTATATCTTTACGCATTGGAGATGGTTATCCCGTTAACCTTCCTTGTGAGTTTGGTCTACTACATGCTCTATAGAAGCTTCTTGAGCGTCAATGCATCGGTGTTTGTATATTCTTGTGTCTCGGCAATGTTCTTTGCATCCGGCTGGTATTTCTCTTGAATATTCTTGATTCACAGATCACATAATCACTCAGCCTCCATTTTTAGCGTTTAAAGTACAATTTTGCATCTGCCAAATGCCAATGTTCCCGTAAAGGTACGCTTTGCTTCCGAATTTGGCAATCTAGGTAAATTTGGCATTTCACAAATTCTTGTCAAGGGCCCGCCCGAAAAAACCTAAATATGTAAATAAACAAATTAGATGAAATTAGTGATTAATTCAAACAATTAAACTTGCTGTTTTTACCTCAAAGTTACTCCCACAATGAGCACACTCGACGGTACTACTCCACTGTTGTCAAACTCTGGTAGTTTGCACAGAAAGGACTCCAAGAAAACAAACATGTCTACTTTACTCGCAAATGCTACTCTTATTTGGAAGTCATCTCCAGTCAATTGGTTGTTAATCTTCGTTCCATTGGGTATCGCCTCTGAATACTTACATTTCGGTGCTAATGCTAACTTCTGGTTGAACTTCCTCGCCATCATCCCATTGGCAAGCTTGTTGGCCTTCGCTACTGAAGAATTGGCTAGTCACGTTGGTGAAACCCTTGGTGGGTTATTGAATGCAACTTTCGGTAATGCAGTTGAATTGATCGTTTCAATCATTGCTTTGAAAGATAACCAAGTCCGTATTGTCCAAGCTTCGATGTTGGGTAGTATTCTGTCCAATTTGTTACTAGTCCTTGGTTGTTGTTTTGTGGCAGGTGGTATTGGAAGAGTTCAACAACAATTTAACCAGACCGTTGCTCAAACAATGAGTTCTTTAATGGCTTTAGCTACTGCAGGTTTGTTGATCCCAGCTGCTTTCCATGCTTCTTTACCAGACAAGAAATCTGATGGACCAAATGATGAGAAATTGATTCTTTCTCTATCAAGAGGTACATCATTGGTTTTGTTGCTCATTTACATCCTATACTTGTTCTTCCAATTGAAGACCCACAAACAATTATTCGAAGGAATCAAGGAGGAATTCCGTGATGGCCACGAAGAAGAAGCTGATGAAGAATCAGGTGTTGCTGCTGAGGCCGAAGACCATGAAGGTCTGTCCTCATTCGCCGCCATCGCCACCTTGTTTGTTGTCACCATCTTTGTTTCAATGTGTGCTGATATCCTAGTTGGTTCAATTGATGAAATTGTCGAGTCCAGTGGTTTGTCAAAGACATTTATTGGTTTGATTGTCATCCCAATTGTTGGTAATGCGGCAGAACACGTTACTGCTATCGTCGTTGCTGTTAAAGATAAGATGGACTTGGCCATTGGTGTTGCCATTGGTTCTTCTCTTCAGATTGCCCTCTTTGTTACTCCATTCATGGTGTTGGTCGGTTGGATCATTGATGTCCCAATGAGTTTATACTTCTCAACATTCGAGACTGCAGTACTCTTTGTCAGTATGTTGATCACCAATTACCTGATCCTGGATGGTGAAAGTAACTGGCTGGAAGGTGCTATGCTATTGGGAACATATGCTATTGTTGCTCTTGCATTCTTCTACCTACCTGACATTGAACTATAGACACTCTATGTGAGTTGACTGCACTGCGTGAGTGAAAAATCGATCGAAACTTTTAAAAAAATGACGAATGAAGACGCCCATGATCACTGCTTCGGTTCTCTGTAGACGATGTACAAGACGTAGAGAGAGAGTATGATCGTTAGTGGGATAGCAAAGTCGTTCATCATTGATGTATACGTATAATCTAGTGGAAATCCTATATCTCAACGATCCATTTACAAATTTAGCATCAACCTCGAGTGACAGACAGTACGGCCGTTTTGTGCTCGGCCGTAGTGATTTGCCAGCTAGCTGATTGATTTGAATTCTAATAAGCGGCGGAGCATGTACCTCGGTTCCCGTCATCATGTGTCCCAAAACTCGATCTCTTTCTCAAAGATTGGGGGATGTATCGATATGTGCCTTCCCCAGTGGGTTAACACTGAACATAGCCCTTCCACTCCACAAAGTCACACTTTCATCAATAATCAGCCAGCTAATGGCACTTGTCCAGCGATCGAAACATAAACAGGACAAATTTTAAGAGCGTTGTGCGTTAGCTTTCTTGTTCCACCTATTTTTGATGCCGACTAGCTCCAGGAATCCCGGGGTATTTGATTAATAACTGGGGCTCCTGGTCCTGTTACAGTCTATAATAAACCACCACATCACATCGAGTGCTTGAAAGTGAAACAGTCCATCCTTGGAAGGTGCTTCCCGTGTCCATTATATCCCAGGTCAAGAGAGATTTGAACCTCGTTCAAAGAGACGTTTTCCTTAGCAAGATCGGGATTCGGGAGTCGTGTCGGTAACAGTTATCTATCATGGCATATTATCTAACAAATCTGGCTTTGTTCACTCTTCAGTCTTCACATTGTTGCAGTTCTTCATCAATAGCTGCGACAGCCAAATATCCAGATCATAGACACTTATATACTGTATAGTACTGACTACGGCTGATTGTCATTGGTTTTGATAGTTTCATGGTTCAACTGGCCAGCTTATGAGCGCAGAATACTCTGACTGCCTCAATTGAATCTTGAACACAATACTGAGTGCTGCATTCGCTTCATACTCTCACGAGCCGAGCCGCTAGTTCGCTGGTAACTTCATGAGGTAGAGGGAAGGAACAGACAAACTGCTCGCCAGTAGCATGTGTAAGCTGGGTCTACTGGGGAATGACCTTACTGTTACATAGCAGTAGTGGACAGCGGTTGCATGCTCATACGCTCAAGTGCTGGCGCATTTAATAGTACACGTTCCAGGCGTATGTCCTACAGGCGTCTGCTATCTATTCCACACACTATGTTTGGAACTCATAACATCTGAGAATTCAATATAGGCAACATTACTTGAGTCAATACTCCACAAGTCATAGATTGCATTTGTATTGCCGAGAGTCCAGTACTGACTACTGAGTACTACTGATTAAACAAGACTATTTTACGACAAGGACCCCGATTTCAAAGCGGCTCCTTCAAATGAGCTCCATTGTTTGTCGATCAATTTGAATATAGCACTGAATTGAAGTGAAAGAACGAACCGCTTACACTAGATCAAACGCATCTTCCACGCTAGGTGTAACGGGACACTAAACACATAGACGTAGGCTCACCTAAAATGCCAACTCCCTTGAAAATTTCAGCTGAGGCCTGAATCTGATGAGCCGCTTTGTCCGCTTTGTCCGCCCAGTGAAAAGAAACGGCGGTACTCCTGCATGCCTCGATTGATTTTCTGGGGTGAATCTCCAGCGTTCGCTCTACACTCTACATACAGTATCTACTATCAGCTCTCTACAGAAGGTCAACAGAGCTAAAAACACAGTCACAGATCGTAGAGCAGCAGGTACTTGGCTAAGAATGATCAGCAATAATAGATAGCTCAAGTCTCAGTGTACTCATGTAAACATATCAACCATAAAGTGATCAGCGCCGACAGTGCGCGATAGTTGGAGACAGTACAAATCCAATAGCTTCATCATCACTTAACAATACTTTGCTCATGACAGGGCATGAATCAACTGTTGAGCCTGCTTTAACACCTACGTATTCTATTTCCCAGCTGGCAGTAACCGGTCAGTGGTAAGCTGTTCAATGCCCAGTTCACTCATAATGCTATCATCTTTCATAAGTCCGCGTACGCGTAATGATATGGCAACTCGAGTCTCGACCATTGGTATAGATAGATCGCCAGTTAATCGCATCAATCCCACAGACTTATTCAGGGTACCAATACCTATAGTTCGCACTGAATTGGTGGCAAATCGATTAAGCCGCCGCTATCTGCGGCTGTTAACTGTATACCTCTTATGACTGGTCAGCAATATGTTGGGGTCGTTCTGACATGATCAATCGCATCCAAATATTGGATTACCGATTCAAGTTACAGCTTCCAAAAGCACTTTTGGTCCAAATGCGGGACAAGTTTTGGACGGGCATGGCGAAGTATTGATATGCCAAAATTTACCATTACCGAATAATTCACGGACATGTAACTGGAAAGTGTCATTCTGGGGGTTGAAAAATGAAAACCGTCAAACCAAGAGATTTTTCGGAGTAACCTCAAGCACGAATTACTGAATTGAGGCATTTGTCTGTCCCATTGACAAAGGATTTGTCCCAAGTTGATGACTGTGTCGTCCATCCTAATTCAGTAAATTTACGCCGTGTGGTTTATCCGGGGAGCGGGGTAGCATCTAGACACGAAGCTCCCCAGTCCCCACTCTCCAGAGACCCAAACTGAGATATGTCTCCCCCTGCGCAGTGGCCACTGCCTAAAGTCTACCACTTACCGCTTAGAAGCCCTGAAAAATCCCAGACGGAAAATCAACGGCTTTCCATGGAAGCTAGTGATATTTTTTGGAATAATCTATACTGGGACAGGCTACATGAGGCTAAACAAAGACAACAAAGTGACAAAGAGGTGACAACAGAGCAGCGCCTTTATATCCGGGCTTCTTCACATTTCATGGATTCCGATAACTTGTATCAAATCAGAACAAAGACGCTTCGACTCTACATAAATTAAACAGTGAACACCTTACATCTTTGACTTTACTCCTTCAACTGCCAGCTTTCCTGAAAACCCGTAAAACGGGTTTGGAAGGTACAGAAACAAGCACTAAAAGGCATGGAGAGCTGCATATATCCCCAGCTTTTATTGGCTCTTGGACGTTGTCCTGGATGAGAAGTCCATGCCCCATGGGACACCACATGGTCGCACAAATATAGTTGGACCTCAAAAAAGTCTTCGTCGACTTCTAGTTCCGTCCTTCATATAGCCATTGTTCAACTACATGCTCGTGAGATTGAGAAAGAGATATTCAGTTCAACGTCGGTCCTTTTTGTCCTCTGCCCGGTGGTACTACTTAACGTGCCGTCTGTCTGAGCAATGACTTTGTTATATGATCTGATGGTGACCCGCCATAAAACTAGCCGCTGGCCGAACCGTGCCATTAACAGATTCAGGTTTGTGTTTAGTTTCTTTTCGTCCCGTTTGTCCCATTTTTCACAGTAATTTACCCAGGGAGTTAGGACTTTGGACAGAAAGGAAAAAAAAAAATTCGAGAAGTGCATGATTTAGCATTAACCGAGAGAAAACAAGTATAAAATCAATCATATTTTCCCTTTTTCTTTTTTCTCTCTGTTGTTGTGTTCATTAGCTTATATCATCACCATGTCTGAAGGAAGCAAACCTGACGTCTTTCACTCAGACGACATAAATTCAGAGTACTTGGATGATCAACCAGGTAGACCAGTTGCTCCAAGCTCCGGTTTAGAAAGAGCTGCTACTAATGACGCAACTGCTCACCATCCTCCAAGAATGCACAATCGTCTACAAAGATTTAGATACGCTTACAGAGAACCATTAGCTGAGTTCTTTGGTACCATGCTATTGGTCATGTACGGTGATGGTGTTGTCGCTCAAACCAAACTATCCGGTGGTGGTAATGGTAACGCAACTACTATTGCTTTCTCTTGGGGTACTGCCGTTTTCTTAGGTTACGCCGCTTCTGCTGGTATATCTGGTGCTCATTTAAATCCAGGTGTTACTTTATCATCTGCTGTTTTCAGAAAATTCCCATGGAGTAAAGTTCCATCTTATGTTTTTGCTCAGTTCTTTGGTGGTTACGTTGGTGCATTAATCATGTACGGTACTTATTACCAAGCCTTTAATGATTTCGAAGGTGGTGCTGGTATTAGAACCGTTGTTGGTGATACTGCTTCTGCTGGTGTCTTTTGTACTTTCAACCAACCTTTCTTAAGTACTGGTGGTCAAGTTGTCTCTGAACTTGTTGCTTCTGCCTTATTACAAATCGGTATCTTCTCCATGACCGATCCACACAATGCTCCATTAGGTGACATGTTCCCATTCGGTTTATTCTTATTGATCTACGCCATTGGTTCCTCTTACGGTTACCTAACTGGTTATGCCATCAACTTTGCAAGAGATTTCGGTCCAAGATTGGCTGCTGCTACTGTTGGTTATGGCTCTGAGATGTTCTCATTCGGTCACCACTACTTCTGGGTTCCAATGGTTATTCCATTGGTCGGTTGTTTGTTAGGTGGTTTCCTATATGATTTCTTTGTTTACCAAGGTGCTGACTCTCCATTAAACCAACATGATTTCGGATTTGGTGAAACCAAAGAAAACTTACAAAACTTTAGATTGAGGGACATGAAACCACCTTATAATGATATTGAACGTAACCAAACCGCTCAAGCTTAAGGTTGATCATCTCCATGCCCATCTCCCCTCACTCTTTCAAAACCATATAACAGTTTAACAACGTTATTGATGATTTTATGCTAATATCTTTTTTTGTTCATTTATGATTATCATTTTAATCAGCTATTTACGTCTTCAAGGGCTAAGCTCTTCTTCATTTTGTTACATAATTTGCATGTTCACCATCTTCTTTTTTCTAAACAAATCATAAAATTCAAGAGATCAAAGACAACGGTGTTCTATATCCACATATATATGAAGTACCCTTTTATATTTAACAGTTTTGCATTTTTATTGACCATGATACAAATGAAAACATATTACTTATAACAACTAGCCGTAGTCTCAAATCGCATTCTACAAAATGGTATTGTCGTGACTATTTGTATTTCATTAAAAAGATTCTGTTTTCATTTTTATCTCGTGAAGAACAAGACTATGATACAAAGAGATATCAAAGTAGCCAGAATCAATGCATCTCTTCTTCTTCTGGTGTTGATTTTGGAGATCAAAACGTTCAATCCTGGAACTCTGCTTACTGAATTCATGATTCTATTACCAGCATTGTTCAATGTATCTCTTTGCCCCAATAATGCTTCTCTTGTTTCGTAAGCCCTACTCAATAGGTCATCTGTAATGTTGTTCAATGTGTTGGCTTTTCTCGATTCATCTTGTATATAATTCAATTCATCCTCCTCTGAGTTCCCCAGTTTGTTGTTTCTCTTCTGTATATCTGATTTCACATTGAATAGAAGATTCAGCTTATTACGTTCTTCCAAGATAGATGAGCGGATATTAGCGAAATTTGACCAGTTTTCTTGAAGAATTTCCTTGTGTCTTGACAACTGTTGTAGTTTTATGGTTGATATTGGGCTGTCTGACTCCGAGATCCGAGTGAGATTACTCAAAAGCTCTTCTCTTGTGTGTAATTGGGTCTCGATCTGCTTGTCCAGTCTTGTCTCCTCAGCAGTGGCACTTGAGCTCGAACTGGTAGCATAGCTTGAATATTTCGAGAGAAGGGTGCTTGTTTGATTCTCCAGCGACACGACTTGGGCTCTGATCGAATTGAAAGTGGACATTGTGAGTTTTCTCTTCTTGAATCTGTGTGAATTTCAATGTTTATCTGATATTTTGAGTTCCGTGTTAACAAAATAACAAATATCAACTAAATTTTGGTGATCTTTATATAGTGCTGAAAGTTACGCACCTCTTGATATACTTCATCCAGGCAGGTAAAACAGCGTAATTTTGAGCACCTACCAACTAACTAACGTCAAACAGTTCATCAACTCTTAAAGAGAAGATAGTGGAGCCTCCATAAAAGCTGAACCAGTTCACCAGATAATCATCTAAATTGGAGTTCTGTAATACAAGATCGGTATCACAAGGATGTATGAACCAAAAACTTCCCGAATCCATCTGTTTCAAAGACAATTGTAATTCATTAGAACTATGGAGTGTTTTAGATAATGACTCTTTGGAGAATGAAAGCTTTCGTGTTTCAAGACCTTCTATTCCATTTAGGTCATTTGTTGAAAGTTCAAATGTTCTGAAGTTCAATGTTGGGCATTGATAGTTGGCACTGTAAATGATCAGGATCTCAATATCTAGACTTGATGATTTATGGTATTCTGCTTTCAGTTGATTGTGTCCATTATCATCTTTTAGAATTTGGATATTGTCCACATTGGGGATTCTAGCCATCATTGATGCCAGTGTAACAAGCTGTTTCTCGAATTGTATGAGTGTGATCATATCTTGTCATAAAACTGATCACTCAGGTTTAATGAGTGTATATATTATTATGCATAGAATGGAGAACTAGACAGAATTTCCATTTTAATGATATTGTCTCAAAACGCTACAGATTCATGAATATAAATTAACGTTTTTGGATTTATCAATGACCAGGATAAATATAGTATATAAATAACTAGTTCAACGTACTATGCAACTAAAAGTGTTTCTCAGACCTTCTCTATGTCAACTATGTTCTTTTTGAGATGAGATGGTTAAATTAACTCAAGCAAAAGCCAATTGTTTCTTTATTTCAGCAATGGCTTTACCTGGGTTTAAACCTTTTGGACAAGTTCTTGTACAGTTCAAAATGGTGTGACATCTGTACATACTCATAGAGTTTTCCAACATTTCTTTTCTCACGCCTGAAGCTTGATCTCTTGAATCAATCAACCATCTGTAAGCTTGCATTAGAACAGCAGGACCCAAGTATTCTTGTTGATTCCACCAGTATGAAGGACATGAAGTTGAACAACAAGCACACAGGATACACTCATAAAGACCATCTAGTTTTTTACGATCAGCGATTGATTGCAAATTTTCTTTACCATCTTCTGGAATGGTATCTCTTTGTAAATATGGTTGGATGGATTTGTATTGTTTGTAGAAATGTGTTAGATCAGGAACTAAATCTCTGACAACGAACATGTGAGGTAGTGGGTAAATTTTGGTTGATTTTGATGGATTTCTGTCAATTCTACATAGACAAGCCAATGTGTTTCTACCACCAATGTTCATGGCACATGAACCACAAATACCTTCTCTGCATGATCTTCTAAATGTCAAAGTAGCATCTTGTTCGTTCTTGATTTTAAGTAGGGCATCCAAGATCATAGGACCACAGTCGTTCAAATCGACTTTGTATTCTTGTAATGAAGGTTTTTCTTCTGGCTTGTCTGGCGACCATCTGTACACTTTGAAAGTTTTGATGAGAGGAGCTTTCTCGGTGGTTGTAGCCAGGCCTCTTATGCTAAAGACGGCTGATCTGGAGACTGCTGCAGGACTGATTCTTCTGAGCACGTTCATGATTTGATGTGGATGAATATTGAAATATAGCTAGTTGCTGGTGGAAAGTAAAATCAATAACAAGTTTGGATTAAAAACGAAACTCACTCTTTTTATGATTATTGTTAGCAAAATGACTTTTCTATGTAGGTCATCGGTTCCGGTGAAGGGTATTGGTACGGGCAGCATGCTCTTAACTATGGTGAAAGCTCCGGGCCGCGTAAGCAAGCTCAATTTTCGGCGCGCTGATTGGCTGGAAGGCGAATGGTTACGCAGCGATGTGCTTTACTGTCGAGTGATTCTCCGGGAAACATCCCAACACCTCCCGTTGCTACTGAGTAAAATGGCTACAAGAGGGAAATGGTTGACCGGGATGAGAGAATTTGGGTGTGTTGTGAGAGGAGAGAGGCTTGTTGCAGTATCTTGTTAAGAGTATTGTTGTTTTATAGAAGCTTTCAATAGCGATTATTGTTTACCGTTTTATTGCTTGGTGTCTTATGAAATGACAGTCTCAGATGACTATTAGTCAACCAAAATTTGCGCTCTCATTGGCTGGAATTTGATGACTCTGGGGAAAGTGAAAATTTTTGGAGATTGTTCGCGAATTATTAACCGTAGCCCGACTTGGAAATTTAGCCGGGATGCGGTCAATTCACGATTAGTATTGTTAATGTCTTATTGTTCGTCATTGATACAGTTGGGAACTGACTGTTATCGTCTTCGTCGGCAGGTGCATAACCATTTATTGAAGATTAGCTTATCTGGCTCACTCAAGATTTACGAGTGTCTTCAAGGTTGGTAGGTCTGGCATGAGAAGAGTCTTTTTCATCATTATTCAGAATTGACTGTATTTAACCGGGTCAGGTAGTGCACACGACATGGCTAATATGATAAATATCATAGACATAATGCACATGGGGTATATATAACAATTCGGTGCTCTTCATTAGTTTTGCCTTCATAATTTGATAGTGGGACAGCTGTCTAGTAGCGACAACAGCCCCAGCTTGCAAACTATACATCTCAGCAAACTATACCATCACCTCGGCATAATTTTGACCTTGCAACGCGAACTTCGACTAGGTGCTGCTGAATCGTTTCTTCCCACGATCAAATCAGGCTATCTGGTTGCGCTATATCTTGAAATACGGTCTGACCGGACAAGCAATTACTGATCAGTGTCTATTATCCAACTTCTGTACAAGGAACAGGGTCGATTGAAGTATCTCTGAGTCTAGCTACATTTCCACAACGTTGATTCTATCCTGCTATATGTGGTATTAATCCATCAATAATGGCTGCCGTATGTTCTCATTCTTGATACGGGTGGTTACTAGTTCATGACAAGGAAGATACCTCAGTAGTTTTGTGTCTAATTGGTACTACGTGGATTAACGATCGGTTCTGAAATATACGCCTGTGAGTAACAATTACTATGGTAACAAGCGTAAATTTCTGAATGACGTTAATTGCTGGCTGATATATCAGCGCGTGGCTATACCGAATTTCATGTTGGTCTGTCAGACGTTGTTAACTCAGAAAGTGTCTATAAAACTATCAAGACCTCATCTCCAATTCACCCTTTTTCATCTTTGACACCCATTGGTCTATATAATTACTTTGAAAATGGTCAACTACAGCTCATGGCAATCCGAACTTAACGATGACGTTTTAGTCTCTGCTTTATCAATTCCTGGTACTCACAATTCTGCTGCTTGTCACACTGCTCTTCCATCCGTTCAATGTCAAGATGCCTCCGTCACTGATCAATTGGAGAATGGTGTTAGATTCTTGGACATTAGAGCCTCTAAAAACGTTTTAACTAGTGAACCAGATGAACAAAACGATTTGGTTGTTATTCACGGTAAGTTCCCAGTCAAATTATTAGGAAACGTTTACTTGAAAGACGTCTTGAACGATGTGTACGAATTCTTGGAGAAAAATGACAAAGAAACTGTCTTTGTCAGTATCAAACAAGAAGGTAATGGTACTTGGGACAACGATAATGATGAGTTTGGTAACTTGATTTGGGACAAATACGTTTCACCACAAAAGAACCGTTGGTATTTGAAAACTGGTGTTCCAAGATTGGGAGAAACCAGAGGAAAGGCTATCTTATTTAGAAGATTTGGTGTCAAGAACGAAGACCGTAAAAGAGAATTCGGTATTGATGCTGCTTGGTGGCAATACAACTGTACCCATGACGATCGTGGTTCACTTCAAGTCCAAGATTGGTGTGAATTGAGTAGTGGTGAGGATATCAGTAAAAAAGCTCAATATATCAAAGACTTGTCTAAACTAGCCATTGATCACAATGCTACAAACTCTCAAGACCCAAAATTATTTGTCAATTTCTGTTCAGGTTCTAACTTCTTCGATCCAAACTGTTGGCCATCCAAGATTGCTACTGGTCTATCTGACAACGGTATCGAGAGTGCTTTCGGCAAAGGTAATGGTATCATTATCCTAGATTACGCTGAGGCTGATAACTGGAAGCTCTCAAGAGAGCTAGTCAACAAGAATTTTTGATTCCTTGTAATGTTATTACCTTATTTGTGTGTAAAACAAACAATTGAACTGTATTATGATTTTTGAGAGCATGTAGTTATATACAGCAGAGATTACGTGTGGATAACAATAGAGGGCCCAACAAAACAGTATTCGGATGTATTTCCGACTTTATTCTCGACAAAACCCGTAATAACCCCAGACTTTGTTGAACAATCGACAGTAATGACGAAGGGACTATTTTGTGGAGAAGGTCTTCGAGAAATACGGCTTGTGAAACAGCAGCAAGTGCAACAAAGCTACAACAAAGGGTCTTTTCGGGTACTAACGATAAGCGAATAACCCAGAAGCTTCGTCATGTAGCGATCACCACCTTCTATATAAACAACCCTCGAGAGAACCACTTTCACCACTCACTTTATATATTCTAGTGACTACCGCTTATCAATCGTATACTAAGAAAAGGCCATTACCCGGCTGTACCGCTTAAAACAGGTTAATTTCCAGCTGGGCCTTTTACTTTCCCACAAGAAAAAGTGACTGAGAATCGGAGAGGTGGTGCCTAAAATTGTAACGAACAACTAATTTCTTGACTTTACAAGAATCTCAGTCAAATAAGTTTCCCAGTACTCTCAATCACTCTGTGTTGATTAACTGTCCAGTGTTAAGCCCGCTGTTTTTACCACATCTGTCGCCGACTCGCTGTTAAGATCACTCTACACCTGTCATGGTTCTCATCGGTGGTGTCAAATACGCCTGCGAGCGCTGTATTAGAGGTCACAGAGTCACAACTTGCAATCACACAGACCAGCCCCTGATTATGATCAAGCCAAAGGGCCGTCCTTCATCCCAATGCAAACACTGCAAAAACCTCAGAGTCGCCAAAAATGTGCATTCTTCAGGCTCATGTACCTGTGCGAGAAGTAATGGTGGTGGTGGTGGTGGTGCTACTTCTGGTGCTAATTCTGGTGTCAAGAAGAAGAAGTGTGGTTGTGAATCTGGAAAGTCGTGTGATTGTCATAAGAAGAAGCTCTCTGTTTCTTCAAATAGAAGTGATTCAAACTCATCATCCCATAGTGATTCGTTACCAGTACCCAGCTATGATAACGTTGCTGTTCCCGTCTCCGAGAGTGCCAACAATCCCAAAAGAGTTGGTGAGGTCAGTGTTCCTTTCAATGAATACGTTCCAACTCGTTCGAGTGAAATCGGTACGGTGCTGAATGAGAAAGCGGTGGCTGGGTTCTTTCAAGACGTTCCCCTTCCTTTTGAACCTGGTCATGGTCTATTGGATCTATTTGAAAAATCTTCCCGCTCATCTTCCCATCTAGCATCAAATCATTATAATGCCTTTCCATCTACTGGAAACTATCCCTCCAACAAGGAAATCAACCAGAATGACTTTGACGTGTTTCAAAATATAGTGTTGACACCTAATTCCGCCACAAATCAAACCTCAAAGGAATCTTCCCTATTCGGATCAAATGATAGAGGTTACAATGGACAAAGATCACATCATGATACTTCCTCAGTCAGTGATAACATTTCTGAACACTCTGCACACTCATACAACTCCAGCCATACTATCCATTCCAACTCCAACAGGGGAAACTCGTTGATCTCCAACTCCGATGAGTACAACTATCAAAACCCTTCACAAAATAGTCTCAGTCAACAGTCTCAAAATCATAACCAAAACCAGAACAGACAGCCCTCCGGTTTATTTGGTACCTATCAAACATATCATCAAAACAAAGACACCAAGAGCACCACCAGTAATAACAACAATAAAACCAACACTAATGATAGCACAGTTGAGGTCCTTTCATTAACACCGAGCTTCAATGATATTATTCCAGACTACGATACATATCATGACAAACCTCACGCCAAATCTCAACAAAATGGGGTTTCGATCAATGGGAAAGTTTCTGACTATGAAGGGTTTCATTACACCAACACACCCGCTACGAATAGTGAATTATTGAAAAGTCTGAATATCAACTGATGACTTTAATCAATTCTTCCTTGGCTCAATCGGTACTGCTGCTTTAACCACGCCATATGACTATGAGTTAGCGACTCTTTAAACTGCCTAATTACGATTTACCACATGCGCATTACATAACGTTAACATGACTATTCAAAACTGTAGACATATTGTTATTGCTGGTTCTGTCTCTGAAAGCTCTTTTTCAATACTTTCTTTCGTAAAAAATTAGCTGATGGTGTTTGAGGGTCTGAAACATGATTGAGTCTTGAAAGCTTGTCACGTTCCCATGGTGTGAGTTTGACGCTAGCTGCGGTTTCACCTGGGATTGGACTTTGTGTGGTATCAGCACTATCAGACTTGGACGGCGTGGATGGAGCCTCCTTCTTGTCCGTTAATGAGATTCTTTCAAGTCTTGAAGTCAAATCTTTATTGCTTGATTTTGGTTTGGATACCAGTTTCACTGGTGTGGTCTTTCCACTATGACTGAACTCATCTTCTCTATCATCAGATGCAATTTCTGGTTTGGAGTCTGGATTCTCGTCATGGAGGTATAAAGACAATCTTTCATCATCAATCTCAAGTATTGACAGTTGATCATTAGCTTGCAAAACACAAAGTCTTAATATGTATTCCAGTAAAGAAAGAGAATTTTGAGTTGATCTTTTCGAGTCTGTAATCTCTTTCAGGTTCCTCAATTGTTTCTTCTGTACTTCTTCTTCGTCCTCGCCTTCATCACTGTCATCCTCACTATATTCATACAACTTCTCAAACTCTCCTAAAGCTAGCCATTCGATCCAATTCTCTTCTGGATTGATGACTTCATCGTCATCATCAGCACGAGAATCATTCTCCCTCAAGCCTTGTAACGTACGGTTTATCTTCAAGACTAACACCGGACTTGATCTATCCTCCAATTTCAACAACTTACCAGAAGCACTGAAGAATAATCGTGTGATTATACTTATATCAATCTCGACGATTTGGGCAGCTTCCTCTTCTTCATCATGATACCTTCCATCGTCAAAACTTTCAGCGATCCTCAAAACATATTCATACTCTAGTGCCTTGGATCTCTTCCGCCAGACTGAGACGTTTGCCTTTGTGAAGTTCTCCTTCCAGCTGATCTCACTTGACCTATTATTCACCGTTCTACCGCGATGATAGAATATAGAATACAATGTCATCACAAAGTTAGACCCAACTTGCACTTCGTCTTCTGCATTATCTTCACTTTTGAATGCATCATTTGACTTATTCACGGCATCAGAAGCCTGAAGAAGTCTTCCAGGAGACACCTGAGATGATAGTGATCCATTCAAGTTGGCACCTGACGTGGCCAAAGATAGATTTATCAATGGGATAGCTTCTTCAATTCTAGATAAAAGATCCAGCATATAACTTTCAACTTCAACAACCTCCACTTTCGAAGCGGCCAACTCCTTGTTCAAGATTTCTTGTATTTTTGTATCGAACTCATCAATCTCAAGCTTCAAGTCCTTTATTAACTTCAATGTACTGAATAGATTGGTGTTTCCTCTGGCAGCAACCAACTTGATCAAATCAATAGCGCTTGACACGATCTCAATCCTGGTTTCTAATCTTGATTTGGTTCTGATGAATCGAGCACGGTCCACACTGCTCACTGACTCAAGTGGAACTTTCTCTTGGATGAATTTGGATACGGACTTCACAGCATATGCTGAGGCCACTGATATACCAGATCGTATGGCAAACGTTACAACTTGACTTCCAGCCTTTTGAAGAGTGTTGTTAGTAATTCAGTTCTATAAAATTGGTTTTTATCGATAAACTTGCTTTAGAGAGAAGTTCGTCCATTTTTGGGCAGTTTTCAGTCTTTGAATTGACTTTGTTATCAGTTTGTTAATTTAGAGATGAGCTTTTGCATTTAGCTAATTTATAATTTTACGAGAATGTTTATGTATGAGTTGCTATAACAACCAGAATTACAGATTTGATAAAATTTATATGTATTGTCTATACAAATATCAAATGTGTGAGATGTACTGGAACACGTAACTGATGTCGTTGAAAGCTGCCTCGTTCTTTAATAAGTGATCATTCGTGGTCTTTAACATATCATGATTAACATGGTTCCAGGTGGTAGCATCACCATATAACATGGCTGGAGCTTTTATCGTTTGCTTTCCATCTTCCTTGTCACATCTTTTGCAACCGAACGTCTCATGAGTATCACACACGGTCTTTTCATTAAGCTCGAATAGTTGACGTAAGTTATCGGTGGAGAACAATCTCTCGACGTCTTCCTTCTCATCAACCACACATGAACTTAAACTCATCTTCATTGATTGTCTCTGGAAGATTTTCTCTTCAATACCACCAGTGGTTATGAATCTATATATGAAACAATCCTTCTTTTGACCATCTCTCCACACTCTTGCCAAAGCTTGTTGATCGGAGGCTGGATTCCAATCAGGATCAATCAAGATAAGTCTATTAGCACCAATCAAATTGATACCACATCCACCAGCTTTAGAACTTAGCAAAAAGACGAACTCTGGACCTTCAGGATCATTGAATCTATCAACCAACTTCTGTCTCTTATTGATGTTCATCGTACCGTCCAATCTCAATGATCCATAGCTGTTGTGTCTGCACATCTTTTCTATCAAGTCTAATGTTTGAGTATAATTTGATATTAACACAATCTTATCATTGGAGCTACTTCTGATCGTTGCTAAGAATCTCTCCAAGATTGCAAATTTACCTGAGTGCCATGTTTGAATCTCTCTGTTTCTTCCTCCTGCTGTTATGGAGTTGACATAGTCATCAGGGATCAAGTGGCCAGCACCTTCAAAATCTTCTTCCAGGTCAATCAAGTCTGGATGATTACAAAGCTTCTTCAATAGTCCAATGGCCTTTAATGGTTGTGATCCCACACCTCTGAGAAGTTTCTTGATATCAGGACTTGTGATAAAATGTCTGTAAAGGTCCTTTTGCATAGGTGAAAGATTAACAAATATTACATGCTCATATTTGCATGGAAGATATTTAGACAAGATATCGTTGGTTCTTCTGATGATGAATTTTGAGACAATCACGGACAACTGTCCTAGTTTCTTAGTACCTGCTTCAACTTCTTTATCCGTTGCGTCAGCATCACGACCTCTCAAGATTGGAAGCTCGAAGTTTTTTCTGAAATCGAGTCTAGAGCCAAGTAAGCCTGGATTAGCAAAACTTAACAATGAGAAATATTCTGAAAGATCATTCTGGATAGGTGTACCTGATAATATGACCCTTCTTTTACAGTTCAAACTGTCCAATGCAGTGAAAGTCAATGATTCACCATTCTTCAATCTATGACCTTCATCAGCTAGTAGCAACCCAATCTCAGTATTCTTTAAATTATCAACATTTCTTCGTAGAGTTTCATAAGAGATGATCAACACAGGCTTGACAACGTTTCTACCTTTCGCCAATGACCATCTAGTTATGGCTTCATGGACATCACCTGGTTTTGTGGACTTACCATCAATTGCCAATGGAGTCACTGCACCTTCACCTAACCATTTGACCAACTCATTGGCCCAGTTTCTCACTAGAGATGATGGACAAACAACGATACACTTGTCAATCATTTTCTTCCCTCTTGGTCCTTGTTTCAACAATGTCCACATCAAAGTAATACATTGTAATGTCTTACCCAATCCCATTTCATCAGCCATGATACAACCTTTTGCTCTTGGATCAACGAGTCCCGTAACACATTTGAACAAAAATTTCACACCTTCAACTTGATGCGGTCTCAATGTTTTGGAAAGTTTTGGATCAAGCACAACTGGAACATCTGGAAACTTCTTCTCAGCTTCGTTCGGATCTTTGCATATTCCTAGCATCTCATTTAATGACTTATGAACGTTTCTTCTCTTGGAGGATCTCTCAACGACTTCTTCCACTGGTACTTCAATTCCTTCATCTTGAGCTTTGGCAGCAGCGATAGCCTTGTCTAACGCTTCTAGATCGTCATCACTGATGATCTTCTCGATGGTTGGATCATAAAGAACGAGTGCGGTTTCATCACTAGGATCATGAAGAGGTCTGGGTACGAATACTGGTTTTCTTTTTGTACCTAGTGGTGGAGGAGGAGCAGGTGCCATCGCTGGTTTTGCACTTAGAGGACATGTGAAAGATCTTCGGAGCTTACTTTCAGAATCATTAGCCTCGTTAGTTGGTCGTCTTAACGCGTTCTTCTTCTTTACGATGAGATTTCCATCTATATCAACTATTTCATTCTCCTTATCTTCACCGTCTTCACCCGCCAATGCATATGTTTTAGGACCTTTCAGTCTAGCAGCTCTCACTGATTTACCGTTCGTAGTGATGGCACTTGACCGAAGCTTGAATGGTACTTTGAAAGGCTTCGATAACCTTATTAAAGGATCAGTCACCGCTCTTGGTCTCATGCTCAGAGGTACGCCAGCACCGGTTCCATATTCCTGAAGCGGTCTTTTAGGCAGTTTTCTAGCCATCTTGTAATCTTTCGCCACTTTGTTCAGTCAAATCGGTGGTTTGTTTTGCTTTGAATGTTTTGTTTTTGATTTGTTTGTTTTGATTTCAAATCACTACACGTGACAAACGCCAAAGCGTGACGCGTACTACGCGCTGAAGCAAAACCGGAGTCATTCGTGCTGCTGGATAATCTATCTAAACTCGAGATATTTGTGGTCGATCTCACAATCGATGTTATCGGTGGTTTCCAGTTTCGATTCCATTCGCAGAATCTCATTATATTCCTCTTTTCTCACTGGTGTTACACTCAAACGACCTCTTTTCACCAGTGACATCTCTTGAAGGTTTGGATTGTCTCTCAGTTCCTGTAGTGAGATCTTACTCTTGAGTCTTCTTCCAAAACTCACGTCCACACACCACCATCTTGGAGTTTCTGGTGTGGACTTTGGATCGTAATAATTGCTGGTTTTATCAAACTGTGTGGAGTCAGGATGTGCTTCATTGGCTACTTTGGCTATACCGACAATACCCGGTATTGGTGCGTTGGAGTGATAGAACAGTAAGATATCGTTCTTCTCCATGTTCAGCATGTTGTTCTTCGCTTCGTGGTTTCTGACACCATTCCATTCCTCCTGCTCCACTTCCAGCAGTTCACTGAAAGGAAACGCGACATCTTTGCCGGTCTTTGGATCAATCCTACTCAGGGGTTCTGATTTGATCAGCCAGTACCTCACACCATTGTTATCGGTATCTTTAGGAAACTCTGCTTTTTTTTTTTGGTTCAGGCTTGATGAGTTTAGTGACATCGATTTTGACCTTTATTGCTTCAGGTTTTAAAGATGTGGAGGAGGCTTTTGGAGCTTTCTTTTGCACTTTTCTCGGAGGCATATTGCTATCTGTGGAGAAGGCTGTAGTCTGGATAGACAGCAAGTCAATGGAGATAGAACTTGATGATGAGGGGTGATTCTATCAACGAGTATTGACATCACATCTTCGAGGTTTGTTAGCATTATTTTGTATCGGTTCGGGTCACAGTGACTACCATAACAATGTAAGACATGTTCATGTATAATTAATTATATATTAAGAGGGGTGAACTATAATCCGTAGTTCTCATTGGACAGTGTATCATCTAGATTCTGCAGATCAGTGTTGTTCAAATAGAGATTTGGAAAAGCAAACATCTGTTGGAACATATTTGAGCTTTTATCCAAATCAACATCGGACAAGCCATGATCGTACAGACCAAGCTGTGAATTCAAGTGGTGTGTGTTCAATGGAGGCTGGTTGTGCAAGAACTGGGCTTGTCTGTCAATAGCAGGGTGAGTTTCTGGAGTTGGTGCGACCAAGTTCTGTATACTGGACCGTTTGACCGTGCCACCATTTGATGAGTCGTGTTGGAACGTATAAGTTGGAGGTGGATGTAGTGGCTCATTGAAGTTCTGTGAATTTGAGCGTCCTGTGTCATATGCTTCCCTATGGGATGTGTTGGTGTATTCTGTAGAGCCGTCGGGTATGAAGCTTTTAGACTCGGAGGTGAATGTCAGAATCTTGTCATGTAGATTGATCTCATTATCCAATGCTGTTGTATCGAGTTTATCGAAGTTGTTTCTGTTGTGGACAGAGATTGCAATCTTCATAAAGACTTTCAGGAAGTATGAGGTGGAATTGTAAGTCAACTTATCGTTATGAATAGCACAATATTGATTCAACTTTTCAAGATGTATTTGACTAGCATCTAACAATAGTCCCAGATCGGTCTTGGAAACATCAGAGGTAGGATCTTCAATGATACCCGTGATCAGAGAAAAGAATGCAGAAAAGAAGAAGAAAGAGATGTGATGGTAGAATAATGGAATGAAGTTCTTCATTCTGCAACAGAGTTTTATCAACGACCTAGCAGCACCTAGACAGTTATGCATCAATTCTTTTTGTTTCGGAGTAGCTTCTGTATCATTACTGATAGATACCAGGTTATCGTTAACCCATGCCCTTTTGAATGCCATTCTGTTGACAAGCATCTTCAAGAGGTAATATTGAATATGAAGAGAGACAACCTCGAACTTCTCCGGTAGATCTAACATTTCATCTTTTAATGGACTATCTGGTCTTATGCATACAGGAACTGTGTCTCTGATCTTTTCAATCTGCGTGTTTAGCTTTTCCACTGTCGCCATCACCTGTTCAGGTGTTCTACCAATCAAGGCTGATGCACTGAACAATGCGTTATAAGCTTCGGATGAGAATCTGATATAATCGGATTGATGTCCAAATATCAGAAGTTTGACTGTCTGTTGTCCAAGTTTTGGGTTCTGCTCCATCAAGGTGTCTCGATCATTCTGATTGCTGAGATCGAAGTTTTCACTTTCAATCAATGCTTTTGAAGTTTTTGTAAGTCCATCAGATATGAAATCAAATCCACCACTAGCAATACTATGAGTGACATCGGCATCATTGATAATTGGTGGCTTTCCGGATCTCAAGCAGCAGTCTCTATCAAAAGCATAGATGTGGAACCATAAACGACGTCTTTTACTAGCTTCTACTTCGCTCAAACCATATAAGGCCTCGGATCTGTGGAGTCCAAGTTCCTGAGCATATCTAACAGCAGTCGAGATAATCATATAGCTCACTGGTGGGGGTGAAAATTCAGCATTCAAGACCAAAATGAGAATACCTTGAATTGTCTTGAGATCTTCACAGAGAATTGAAACCTTATGGTAGTAGGTGATAGCCATGTCAAAGAACGTTTCATGAAGATCGCTCAACATTGCCATTTGTGCACTATCTGATGAAACACCATTTTTTTCCATTTTCAAGAAAGATCCTAGTGATAACATGGAAGTTAAGATTAAAAATGCGGAATTACTCAAACCTGGTGGATGAGGATGCTCAGGAGTTCGAGTCGAGTAGTAGATATCGAACAGTTCATTAATCTCTTCCCTTGTTATAATCAACGTACAACCAGAGTATAGGAAAAACTCGTCAAGTAATGGTTCAACGATATCTCTTGGTGGTAAGGAAACAACTCTCAAGCGATCAACAGACTCGGTCCATCTTGAGACATAATGAGTCATCACCGTGCTGAATCTTCTATGCAATGAAATGAACTTATTGATAACAGTAGGATCACCAGATCTTTTGGCAAGCCACTGGATTCCTTTAGCACTCAATAATGAGAGAGAACTTTGAGCTCCGAAATATTTCTGATTATCCGGGGGTCCAGTTTCATTTGATTGAGCAGACCCTTGAGCGGTGGTCCCATCATCATCCTCATCCTCAGATCCGTACTCGGAAGGAGATGAGGTTTCATTTCGACTTGGTGGAGAGCTGTTCATCTCAATCTGTCTCGAGCTACCTGGATCCAATTTATCAACCAACGTAGTCAACAGTCCCTCCAACTTACTCATTCTGTTCTCCAGGTTACTTATAGCGGATTTCTTGGTGATCTTGTCTGCGGGTTTCCTTCTCTTCTCGACGTGTTTGTATTCACAGCCGGTATTTGTTGTTTCGCATCTGGAACATGGCTTCTTCCCGTCACACTTTAGCTTTCGAGACCGACATACGTCGCAAGCTCTCACTGTGCGCCTCTTGTTCTCAGCCTCAGCCTTAGCCTTAGCGGCGTCTTTCTTCCCTGCTGACATCTCCGTTTTCTGTGTACTGTGTATGGTGATCCTTAGAAACAGTAGGAGAAGTGAAGTGAAGTGGCGTAGCTAATTGTTGATATAAACAATGCTTCGTTTAATTTCGATCTTTTTTTCTGCACTGCGAAAATAAAGTACAATTTTGGTCAATTAATGACACAGTTATATTGAGAAGTATTCAGTAAAGTCTCTTGAAAAGTGCCTAAGTTCAACTGAGCACTTTACTCTCTGGATTTGATCTACGTATAGCGACATTGAACTAGACCCTCAGAAGAACCATTCAAAGAGACGAGGCCATATAACATCTCTCACTAAAACTTATTTTTAGCTTCAAGTTACAGTGTGAACCGGCTTTCCTCGAAATAGAGCATATTCGAGTCTGTAGCATGGTCAAATGTCAACACCAACCATCATTAGTAGAGTAGTGAATCCAGTAGCCTCATAATCAATCAGTACTACTTCCCTTTGTCCATTCATCAATACATTTCGTACCCTCAAATCTCTATCAGCAATACCACACTCTCCAAGTACCCAAAAGAAGTAAGCAGCTACCTACATTATTTAAGAACAAGCTCTAGCCCCGTACCTTCGTGTCATCTCCATGTACTCACTTATTTTTGGTTTTTGAAGTTATTAGTTATTAACTCAGTTATAATATATATATATACGTAACCTAGGTAACCAAAAATATCCTTCATCCGTCCATTAAAAAAGAAAAAAAACCGATCTGGATGATGGAACGCTATTTTCTGAAATGAAACATTCCTATCAAAACAACGCTCGAAAACAACAACAAAGCATAAAACTCAATTACAAATGTCCTTTTTCAGCTCTATCAGGTACGTAACATTGCATCAGATGATTAAGTGATAAGTTACTAACAATTCGTCTGGAAATAGAGGTTTCGGCAGGAGCTCTAAGAAAAATAAACAGACAAAAGACCAGGCATCTCTATACTCTGGTACTAATGGCTCTCACTTATCACTTCGAAGATCGCATTCACCAGTGAAGAATCCACAGAGCTCGAATATCCAGAAGTTCCAACAGCAGCATCAATCGCTACCGCAACAGGAGTCGTCATCCAATGCATCCCAGCCTGTACCTTTATTTATGTCTGAACCTTTTGTAAGAACAGCTCTGGTGAAAGGTTCATTTAAAACTATTGTTCAATTACCAAAATACGTGGATCAGAATGAATGGATAGCACAAAACATATTTGAAATCTTCAGCAATCTGAATCAATTCTATGGGATCATTGCAGAATACGTCAAACCAGAATTATTCCCAACTATGAACGCTGGTCCAAAGACAGATTATCTATGGGTTGATCAAAATGGTAAGACTACACAACTACCCGCAAACCAATACATAGAGTACGTCCTGAGTTGGATAAGCAACAAGCTGAATGATCAAAGTCTATTCCCTACAAAGTCTGGTGTTCCTTTCCCTCCAAACTTCAACAAAATCGTCAAGAACATAACGAGACAGATGTTCAGAATCTATGCTCATATGTACTACAATCATTTTGACAAGATTCTAAATCTATCGCTGGAAGCACATTGGAATTCTTTCTTCGCACATTATGTATCATTCATCAAGGAGTTCAATCTGATTGATGATACTGAGCTGGAACCGTTACTGCCTTTGATTGACAATTTCAAACAACAAGGAAAGATTGTTTGAGACCTAACGACTTCAAATATAGAAAACAATTACGAACTTTCGATTGACCGTTTCTCATTCAAATGCAAATCTTCATATATTGTAGTATAACTTTTCTTGTTTTTGTCTATATACAAGGGACATTAAAATTAAACCTCATCATGATCATGAAAAGAAATATTTACTATTTCTCAAATCCTCAACATCAAAGTCACCCTTTGGTGGGATATCTGGTAGTCTCAAAGGTGCCAAAACACGTAATTGTGAGGTGGCTGCCTTTTTAACAAGTTTTGGTTCTTCCTCGATGCTTTCTGGAGTTTCTTCTGATTCATCAACTTCTATCTCTTCAACTATGACCTCACTTTTGCCTTTTCTACCTGCCTTCTTAACTGTGAAAGTTTCAAGATCCATTTCATTAAAGACACTGACCGTTGTGACCATCGCTTCACCTTCTTTAACTTGTTCAGGATCCTCACTGTCCAGCAAGGCTTGTCTTTTACGTTCCAAAAAGATTTCATCTCCAAAATTAGAACGTCTTCCAAGTTTCTCTGAAAGGTCTTTTCTAACAGCCAGAATTCTTTTAGCGGCTTCACTTTGTCTAGAGATTCTAACAATACTCATGAAACCTTTGTATCTTTGATCGAATTCTTCCTTCAGCCTAGCAACAAGATCAACTTCATGTAACTTGATGAATTGTTCTCTAAGAGCTTCGTTCATGGTAGCCACATCACCAGCATGAGTCCAATATGAATCATGAACGGAAGCAAAATCAATACCGGCCTTACCACAAGCAATTGCACTCATCAGCATATGAGTAGCATCTAAAGAATGGATGAAATTTGGAGGGAATGCGGCCATTTGTTTTCTAGAATCAACAGGATTGATAGCAAATGGATCACTAATATAAACTGTTTGTAAATTTGTATCAATCTGTTTTCTCTTCACTGTACGATAAGGTTGAACAATCAATAAATCTAATGGAGTGGTCCAGATGACACTAGCCATGTTTGGAATACGTTCCCCTTGTTTGATCAACTGTTTGGAGTCCATATCGATTCTAACAGAGTTTGAAATTAATTTAGCACATTCAGCTAACCAATCTTGAATCAAATGAGCACCATGGAACAGTTCTCTAATAGATTGGAAAACGTGTTTGGTCAAATAGACACTGTATCTGTAAGTTTCTTCGCCAGGGAATAGATCCGCCAATTGTTTATCAATCTGGGCTGTTGCACCAACGTATGTCACACCGTAAACATTTGTCATAACTGTTTGCTTAACGACTTTTCTGGTGATCTTATCCTTAACAGCAATGGCAATTTCATCACCTTCATCTGCATCTTTCAGCACTCTTTTCTTCACTAGGTTAGCAACAAATGTATAAACATCTTGTGGTCTCTCAGCTGGGACCAAGTTGACTTGTCTTGCACCTTCGATATCACCACCAAGTGCAGCATAATGCTGTAGACCATTACACGTACCATCTTGATGAACCGGTTGATGAGTCAAGAACTTGGTTGGATCAGGAGATCTCATGGCATCAGCAAGTTCGAAGATAGTGGCTAGTGCTTGCCATGGTTTATCAGCAGTCACCCACCAATCTTGATAACCTAATGGATCATCGGCAGTTTTGAACACTTTATCCATGTTATCATTGGCAAATTGAATTCTTTCTTCTAATGGTGCCTTATCAATACCGAACAAATTGGACAAATGAATCTTCAACCAGTCTAACCCTGATTCACCTAATGGTTTACCCTTCCAGAAGATCAACAGACCTCTTGATAAATCATTACCTAAATGGTTCAAGTTTGGACTCAATGGGTAAGCACGTCCTCTAAAATCCAGATTATGTGGGAAATACATCTTTTCACCAATGAATGCTCTAGCGATTTCTAATTTATAATTAGCATCACATCTCATGGATCTGTTACTATAGAACTCATTGTTCAATTTCTTCACATCGTTCTTCCATTTAAAGATAACACTTGGATCTGATGATTTTGCTGGAGGTTCAGGGATGATCAATTCTTCTTGAAGTGGTGGAATATCCAGAAATTCCTTCCCGGTATTCCATAGTTTGGACATCACATTGATGACACGTTCATTGATAGTCCATGCTGTATTACCAAGCACATTCAACCCATCATAAACTTTGTCCAGCTTATCACTTGAAGCTTTCAAATAGGCCATTTGTTCAGGGGAGTCTTTTGATCTAACCAAGAATCCTTGGGAATAGACATATCCACCTTTATTATAAGCGGTCCAAGGACGTGGTTTGACCAACATTGGTAAAAGTTGAGGGTTAACTGTACCTGTCAAAGCTTCAGATGATAGTTGTGATGTGATTGTTCTATGCACTTTCAAAACACCGACTTTGATACTGTTTTGGTATTGATAACTATGATAAAATGCTGGGGCAATACCGGTGACGGTTTTGTTTGTTATTGGATCAACACCTTCAACTGGCACTTTGGCAACGTGCATCAACATTGAGATTAACAAGGAACCTATCTTGACTTTGACTTCTTGATCCCACATGACAAATCTGTTATCTTCAAATTTATCAGAGTTAAATCTCCTTATGGCTTTAGCATACTTCTTCAAGTTTGTTGGATTCTTGACATCTCTAAAGATTGCAGCTTGTGATTTCAGCAACTGTTCTGATCTGAATTCTAGTTCCAATGCATTACTCACAGAGACAACTGCTCTGGCTGTTCTCATACCTTCTGGACCAGATGCATTCATCTTCAAAAGTTCTAGAATGGTAATAGCAGACATCTTTCTGGCAGACAATAAACTGAAATGTTCAGCGTATTTGGCTCTTTCAGTATGTTGTTTCCTTGCAGGTTTCGATAATTGGGAAACATCAACTTCATTGATCTTCTTACAGAGTTCTATCTCTTTTTCAATCAATGGTAATAAATCTTCCGACCATCTCCATAATGTTGCGTTCAGTGATTTTGACAAACTCAAACTCCCTGTTGACTTCAATTCATCAAAGTCATGTTTCCATTTCTCTTGAGCGGAAAGCAAAGCTCTATTCTCTAACAATCTTTGTCTTTCCTGATTGAAGTTATCTAGTGCTTCATCGAACTCATCTCTCACTTCTAGTGGCAATGACTTATAAACTTCAAAGAAGTTCACTTGACTTTTCTCTTGATCATTGATGAAAAAGTTCATTCTTTCTTTGATCTTCTCATCCAAGTTTTCAATCAATGCTTTGTTGAGATGTGGTTTTAATGCTAAAAGTGTATGTCTGATGGCCTTCATACTGAATGTATCAACCGGAGTTAAAACATCGACATTTGGCTTCTCGACAGATTTTGGGATGCAGTTTGGGTCATCACTCAAACTAGAGGATTCTTCGGCCTCATCAAAGACATTTTCGGTGATAAGGTCTCTGTATTCTGTGGGTATGAGGGATGGATCAAACTTATAAGTGTCAACTAATTTCTTCAAATTTTTGACACCCAAGACTTCAATGTTTGTGAATATGGAGGAAAGCTCACCACCAGCTCTTTGAAATCTGTCCATCAGACTCATTGGATCTATGTTCTCTTCTAGACTGGCATTAACCAAGATGGAATAAGTTTTACCATTTGGAGCAACACCGAATTTTCCAGACCATTTTGAAACAAATTTCTCTAGCTCTTCTAAAGTGGCTTTTGAAGACCATTTCTCTAGGTATCTGTTAAGATCGTTGATGAAAGGAAGTCTGTCTTTGGTGATCAAAGGTTCCAGTGTATCTAGGATGTATAAAGCTCTATCATATTGTTCAGACTCCAAGCACAGTTCTAAAAGTGTCCAAAGACGTAAGATCTCTCCAGAATTACTCTCTCTAAAGACGCCATCGAACGAGGAAGAGTAAGTATTCCCCAGAAGCAGTTTGTCTGAATCAAAACTTGATCTTTTCTTCTCATTTCCAATCTCTAGCGACACATTTTTCAGTTCTTGTAAAGGTGATATTGTAGAATGAGACTGATGTTCTGCGAGCGATGAGTTCCATCGCATGCACAGCTTCGGCACCAGATGGGCTCTTCCTTTCAGTGTTTTTCCTCCGTTGCACACTGTCCTCAACATCTTTTCTTCACCGGATCAACGTCACTCAAAAAAAACAGCTTAAGTGGATATTCAAAAGAATCAAAAGGTGTTTCACACAGAGACCTTTGACGTTTATAAACTATGTGCAAAGAAAAGAAAAAAATTATTACAAAGAAAAATCTAAAATCGCCGAAACAGGTAATTTCCACATCCGGCATTCCCATAAATGTTCTCCTTCATTTCGCGAAAAGAAGCTTTCTGGAATTGATCACTAAGAAAAACAGAGATAGAGGCAATTCTATCAATTAGAAAGTAAACAGCAGTTGTCAGTGGAAAGTCATGTGGTCGTACCTGTTCGGTGGCTCCAGTGCCAACAGCAAAGACGCGCCTAAGAAGGCCATCATCAATCTCAGAGAACAGATCAACATGCTCACTAAGAAACAGTCCCATCTATACACACAGTCCGATGAACAGGACGGGCTCGCAAGAAAGTTCATCTCTAGCGACAAGATCAAGGCTAAGAACCACTTAAAGCGCAAGAAGCTCTACGATTCCCAGGCAGATAAGATCTCTTCACAAATAGAGGCCTTGGAGAACCAACTACGTTCCATCGAAAATGCAAACTTGAACTTGGAAACTATGAAAGCTATGAAGCAAGGTGCTAAAGCTATGAAGCAAATACATGGTGGTATCACTGTCGATAAGGTCGATGAGACCATGGATGAGATTAGAGAACAACAAGAACTAGGTGAGGAAATCAGTGATGCTATAGCTAGAGCCACCCCAACTGATGGTATCGATGAGGATGAGTTGGAAGAAGAATTGGAAGCATTGCAACAACAAGAAGTTGAAGAGAAATTACTAAACAGAGGAAGTAAATCTAGTGCTAATCAAGTACAACTACCAGATGCTCCAAATACTAGCATTAGAGAGGATAAAGTTGTTGAAGAAGAGGAGGATGAAGATGAGAAAGCTTTGAAAGCACTACAAGCTGAAATGGGATTATAGTCTCTAAGCTAGTTACATCATGTCATGTTGATTATCGTTGTCTTTATTTGCTTTGATGGGTTAGTATGATTTTTACGGCGTGGTGGAATCTTGAGGATTTAGATTATACGATTTTTTTTTTAGGTGTCATTAATATGTTTTAACTTTTATTAGGTAACTCCATGTAGTCAAATTAAAGCTCTATCAGTTAACAAGGATCCATAACATGAAGAATACAATCAAGACACCAAATATCTTGAGGAACAGCCATCTATTATTGCTGATACCGTTGAAATACTTGAGTAACTCTCTAGAAGCACCTTGAATGTTCATATCTATGTCCTCCACGTTATTATCAATTCTTTGAATGGTTTCACTCTGTTCACTAACCATTGTGGCTAACTGTTGAAACAAGTTACCAACTTCATGAATGGTAGACTCGATCGTTTCCACTGCCAAATTACGATCATTGAGGTATTGTGAAGACTGCTCTTCCAATAACAATTGTTGCTGGTCTTGAGGTAGTGCTAATAATGCGGCATTCTCATTGTTTGTAGATGATGGACCTTCAAAGAGGAACGGGTTATCTGAAACAATAGGCACTCCTGATGCTGTTGTCAGACTTGACGTGTTCTGTATAGTGGAATAGAATCTTTCCTTCCTTGATTTATTCTCCATCTCATTCTTTTGTCTTGTTTGAAGTACCTCTTTAAAATTACCACTGACATTCTTCATCTTTGTATTTAACAATTGAACAATGTTCTTTGAGTTCGTCTTGAGCTCCTGGTTGTTCCCATCGACACCGGTTTTCATGTACTCTTGTAAATTGGTCAAATTCTTCTCTATTTTCAGTATATCTTGCTTGATAACATATGTCAATTCCGAGATCTCGATAGGTCTGTCGTCGAATAGTGGTTTCTTTTTGGCTAATAAGGCAAGCTTACTGAGAAGTTCGGAGGTATGCGATATGTCCTTAGCGATTTTGGATGCTCTGAGCTGGAACTCTGACTTCTTCACAGCCGGTGGTGTTTGTTGTTGTTGTTGGTTATTGTAGTGCTGGCTGTGTTGTTTGTTTGCCTGCTTGTTGAACGTGCTCACGCTTTGCTGGAACTCCAGCGTTCTGTCCTGGATATTCTGTGTGTGGCGTTGGGCATATGTCGCCATTCTGTGCACTTCCTGATTGTGAAAAGCGTTCCGAACAATGAATTCTGCGCTTGCCTCTTGTTCATTATGTGTCGTTTTCTCAATCCAATATAAACACAAAAATAGCCATTTGTGGCCGGATCTGAACAATATTCACGTGATTTTGATAAAGACTTCCGGCAAAAAAATGTGGTCTTTTCCAGTGATGAGCTTAAGAAGAAAAAAAAAATTTACCAGACACATTTAAGTGAAAGTGTAAAGCTACAAAGGAACCACGGTCACGATGTCCAAGAGAACTGCTGATAACGAGGCCTCCCCTAGAAATACGGCCTCCAAGACCGGAGCCGGTGCTGTTCCAAACAGTGGAAATGTCGAAGAACCATCCACCATTGGAGATGATGTTGAGATGGGTGAGTTCGGAGACCAATACAGTGATGAGTACGAAAGTGAAGATGATATCGTTGAAGTGGACTCAAGTGGTGAGATAGATAACAATGATGATGACGAACTACCTGATGCTCAGGAAATCATCAAAAAAGATGAAGAATTAGACAATAACGAAGAATCAACACTTTACCTACCTCACAAATCAAGACCTCTAGGTCCTGATGAAGTCCTTGAAGCTGATCCTTCTGTTTACGAAATGCTGCATAATGTCAATCTACCATGGCCATGTCTAACGGTGGATATTCTACCTGATAACCTGGGTGACGAGAGAAGAAGTTACCCAGCTTCTTTATACGTTGCAACTGCTACACAAGCTGAAAAAAAGAAAGATAATGAACTTTTAGTATTGAAATTGAGTCAATTGGCTAAAACATTGGTTAAAGATGACGAAGATGATGATGAAGAAGACGATGAAGATGATGATGAATTTGAAGGCGATCCAATCATGGAAAGTGAAACATTACCTCTACGTGATACAACCAATAGACTTAAAGTGTCTCCTCATGGAGCTCAGACTGGTGAATATTTCACAGCTACTTCAAGTGAAAACGGTGAAGTTCTCATCTATGATTTAAGTTCACAATACAAAGCATTCGACTCTCCAGGTTATGTCATACCTAAAACTGCCAAAAGAGCTACCCACACAATCAAGAATCATGGAAATGTTGAAGGATATGGTCTAGATTGGTCTCCATTGATCAACACCGGAAGTCTATTATCAGGTGATTGTTCTGGTAGAATCTTCCTAACTAATAGAACTGCATCAAAATGGGTCACAGATAAAACTCCATTCACAGTTGACAACAATCAATCCATCGAAGATATTCAATGGTCTAAAGCTGAACAAACAGTTTTTGCATCATGTGGTACAGATGGACATATAAGAATCTGGGATACTAGATCTAAAAAACACAAACCTGCTATCTCAGTTGTTGGTTCCAAGACCGATATAAATGTCATTTCATGGTCTGAAAAGATCAATTATCTATTAGCCAGTGGTGATGATGATGGTAAATGGGGTATCTGGGATTTGAGAAACTTCAAACCAGGTTCTGTTCCATCTCCAGTTGCACAATACGATTTCCATAAGAGTGCTATCACATCAATCAGTTTCAACCCACTAGATGAATCGATCATCGCTGTCAGTTCGGAAGATAACACTGTCACATTATGGGATTTATCAGTTGAAGCTGATGATGAAGAAGTCAAACAACAAAAGTCAGATACAAAAGAATTGGAAGAGATTCCACCACAATTACTATTCGTTCATTGGCAAAAAGATGTCAAAGATGTCAAATGGCATAAACAAATCCCTGGTGCTCTTGTGAGTACTGGTACTGATGGTCTTAATATTTGGAAGACTATCAGTGTTTAATTTCAGCGAGTTGACGTTATACATGTCCAATAGACAAACAAAATTCATAAATTCAACGTGAGTCTTGTAGCATATTTCATGGCAGAGCAGATTGGTAAGATGTCGCTAATGGAGATGAGCTTATCAAAGGTTTCTCTCCTTTGTAGAACTTGTCATAGTAAACTGACATTATCAGAAGTAGTCCTTGAAACGTAGCAGCCGTCAAATAAGGAAGCCACGAACTCCAATGAGCCCCGGGTTTTAGCATTAGCGTCGATGTCCAAATAAACCCACCAGGTGTCTGAATACACATCATCAGCACAGACAACACTCCAGATCTCTTCAAAGAGTACGTAGTCCAGAGCTGTGGAATGTATTGAACAATTGTGATTATAGTTGACAAGACCCCAAGAAACTTTGCATACAACATTATCGAGTTTTGAGACAACCAGAAATAGGCACCAAACAGGGTTACTAACATGAACAAGAGCCATAGTTGTATCTGTCTCCATGTTTTCACGATTCCCTGATAATCGTACTCAGTGTCTGCTGTGAATTTGACACAAAACCATGTTATTAGTAGTGTGGAGACGGCTTGTAAACCAACTTGAATGAGTGAGATCTGTGAATTAACACACTCAAAGGGTGAAAGTTCCGAGCAGCATGGTATCGACAAGAAGGACAGTAATATCAGGTTTGAAGTGGCAGAGATACCAGCTATTGATATCAACAATAGAAAAGTAGGCGCCAATCCAATTGAGGACCGTGTCTTCACGATGTTGTAGTATTGTGGCAAATAAGATAGAACAATCCCCACTGCAATGAAGACAGATGCAGAGAATGTTGACTTCGATGGATCTCTGTAAATCTGGCAGTTTTCACCCATCTTTATCAATCCACTTTGTCTCCTATAAAAGAATTAAAAAGCGCACAGTCCCATAGCAAAACTGATAACAAACGAATTGATTGTTTGACAGGTATGCAGAGTCATTTCCATTCGCGAAGTCACAAAAAGAAGTCAACAATTTTGAAGTCTTAACAGAATTTTTGACTCTGTGAGATGAGCTGGTACGCGCAGCATCATACACCTTTGTTTTTTTTTTTTCTTCTTTATTGACGAAAAGCCATTCATTATAAGACAAGTCATTGCTCGTTGTTTGTGTTCCTCCCTTTAAAATTGCTTATCATGCTTCGTTATATCTCCACCAAAAGGGTGATTTCCAGCAGGCATTCCAGACTCTTTGCCACTCTGTCTGGTAAAACACTGTCCCAGAAAGTCAGAACTGATGCTTTTGAGAAAATCCAAACCATCAAAGCTCAATATCCTGGTTTTAAACCAACTTTAAAGATTATTCAAGTCGGTTCTAGACCAGACTCCAGTACTTATGTCAATATGAAACTCAAAGCTTCTAAAGAATCTGGTGTTGATTGTATCATTGAGAAATTGGACGAGAACATCACCGAATTTGAACTATTGAATAAAATCGATCAAATCAATGAAGATGACTCCATTCATGGGTTATTAATCCAATTACCTTTACCAAAACACCTAAATGAACCGAAAATCACAAACTTCGTGTCGGTTGATAAAGATGTTGATGGATTTGGTCGCTTCAACATTGGTGAACTATCGAAGAAAGGTGGTGAACCAAAATTTATTCCATGTACACCTCACGGTTGTATCAAACTATTGGAAGAAGCTGGTGTTGATATTGCCGGTAAGAATGCTGTTGTTTTGGGTAGATCTGATATTGTTGGTATCCCTGTCTCGACTTTACTTCAAAAAAGAAACGCTACCGTTACAATCTGTCACTCAAGAACTGAAAACTTACCTGAAATTGTCAAGAACGCTGATATTGTTATCGCTGCCATTGGTAAGCCGAACTTCGTCAAAGGTGAATGGTTGAAAGAAGGTGCTGTCTTGATTGATGTTGGTATCAACTATATCCCAGATGCATCCAAGAAATCAGGCTTGAAACTAGTTGGTGATGCTGATTTTGAAAGTTGTAAACACAAAACCTCTTTCATCACTCCTGTTCCAGGTGGTGTTGGTCCAATGACCGTTGCTATGTTGGTTCAGAATGTTTTTATTGCTGCTGAGAGACAACTGCAATCAACACATGAATCTCCTAAATTTACTCCATTACCATTGACTTTAAAAGAGCCAGTTCCATCAGATTATGAAATCTCAAGTGCTCAAACTCCAAAATTGATCAAAGACTTGGCTTCTGAACTAAAGTTGAAAGAATCCGAACTTGAATTGTTTGGTCATTACAAAGCCAAGATCAACTTGGACGCTTATGATCGTTTGAAGGATCGTGAGAATGGACACTATGTCTTAGTCGCTGGTATCACCCCAACTCCATTAGGTGAAGGTAAATCTACCACTACCATGGGTCTAGTCCAAGCATTATCTGCACATCTGGATATTCCAGCTATCGCTAACGTGAGACAGCCTTCTATGGGTCCAACTTTTGGTGTTAAAGGTGGTGCTGCCGGTGGTGGTTATGCTCAAGTGATTCCAATGGATGAATTCAATATGCACTTGACTGGTGATATTCACGCTATCGGTGCTGCTAACAACTTATTGGCCGCCGCAATTGATACCAGAATCTTCCATGAAGTTACTCAGAAGAAAGATGAAACTTTTTACAAGAGATTAGTTCCTGTTAAGAAAGGTAAGAGAACATTCACAAACTCAATGCTGAGAAGACTGGCCAAATTGGGTATCACCAAGACTAACCCAGATGAATTGACCCCAGAAGAAGCAAAAAAATTTGCAAGACTGAATATCAACCCTGATTCAATCACCATCAAACGTGTTGTTGACGTTAATGATAGATTTTTACGTCAAGTCACCATTGGTCAAGCTCCAACAGAAAAAGGACACATTAGACAAACAGGTTTCGATATCACCGTTGCTTCAGAATTGATGGCCATTCTTGCTTTGTCCAAAGATCTACATGATTTGCAACACAGAGTTGGAAAGATTGTTATCGGCTCAAACTATGATAATGAACCAGTCACTGTTGATGATCTAGGTGCTGCTGGTGCCATCACTGCTCTTTTGAAAGATGCTGTTAAACCAACCTTGATGCAAACTTTGGAAGGTTCTCCAGTGTTGATCCATGCTGGTCCATTTGCCAACATTTCCATCGGTGCCTCATCTATCATTGCTGACAGATTGGGATTGAAATTAGTAGGTTCTAGTGTCCCTGAGCAACAGAAGGGTTTTGTTGTTACTGAAGCTGGTTTCGACTTCACAATGGGTGGTGAAAGATTCTTGGATATCAAATGTCGTGCTTCAGGACTTGTTCCAGACACTGTTGTGTTGGTTGCCACTGTTAGAGCTTTGAAGCTACATGGTGGTGCTCCAAATGTCAAACCAGGTCAATCACTTCCAGAAGAATACTCACAAGAAAACTTGGATCTAGTCAAAAAGGGTACTGCTAACTTGGCTAAACAGATTGCAAATGTCAGACAATTCGGTGTCAATGTTGTTGTTGCTATCAATCAGTTCAAAGATGATACACAAGCTGAACTAGACTTGATCAAAGAACTATCGAAAGAAGCTGGTGCTATAGACGCTGTTGAAAGTAACCACTGGGGTAAAGGTGGTTCTGGTGCAGTTGAGTTAGCCAAGGCCGTTGTTGAATCAGTCAAACACTCCAAACCTGAAGAATTCAAATTCTTGTACAATGTTGAAGATTCGGTTGAGGATAAATTAACCTCCATCGTCACCAAATTATACAATGGTAAATCTATCAAGATCTCTGAAAAAGCAGCTGAAAGAATCAAAACTTATACAGAACAAGGTTTTGGTAACTTACCAATCTGTGTGGCTAAGACACAATATTCGTTATCTCATGATGCCAACTTGAAAGGTGTTCCAAGTGATTTCGAATTTCCAATTAGAGACGTCAGAGCCTCAATTGGTGCAGGTTATTTGTATGCTTTAGCGGATGAGATTCAAACCATTCCTGGTTTACCAACACATGCTGGTTATATGAATGTGGAAGTTAGTGAAGATGGTGAGATTGAAGGTTTGTTCTAGAATTATAGATATAGAGTGATAATGAACGTGCTAAATATAATATGACATAAATTGTAGATTTAATAAATAGTAATAAATATATGAATAAATAAATAATAAATAGATGGATACATCAATATCCTTTGAGGAACTTTCCAACAAAAGAGCTAGGCAAATGTTCATCAGAGGAAACAAACTTGGTGTCACCTTTACCTTCAAAATAACGCATAACATGAGCGTGTTGTTTCCAGAAATTGACCAACTCCTGAAACTCCATCTGTCCCTTGGCGTATAAGATATTGTTGATATTCAAATCTTTTTGGAATCTATTTCTCTCAAACTCTTGTCTAATCTTTGTTCTCACAGTAGCAACAGGCATATCAAGATCATACAATTCAATGAAGGTAGGGGCGTGTTTCAAGTATCTTCTGTACAGTGACAGTACTCTTTTTCCCAGTTCGGCATCCGACACGCTTCTTCTGGTCACCTCAGCAAATGCAGTAGGCAATGTTGGCATCTTTAGAACGTCTTTCACAACTGATTAAATGAAGTGTGTCTCCTTAATAAACTGGGGATATCTGTAAACAATCTTTCACTAGCCGTATTTTCGCGAAACTTTGGGTTCGTATCACGTGACTATTTACAATAAACTTGTTCTAGTTGCCATAACTCAAGTATGCAGTTTAACAGGCCCAGACTTTGTCATATCTCAATTTCAAGCAACATATCTCATCATATGCTTTTCTTTTTGCCTAATCTGCGTTTTTGAGAAATTGTATTTTTTGTGCTCATCAATATGTCGACCTCATGTTTTACATCTCATAAGATCAAACGCTATCAATACAACCAATAAATTTTCAATTCATTAATTTGAGGCAAACGGCACTCGGATCAGATTCATAATCACTCCAACATTTGATACGTCTACTTTATCTCTCACAAAAGTCATTTTTGAGCGAGTTAGGCTACAAAAAATGGGTGTTGTAGTAGGTCCGAGGTGATTTGCTATTCGTAATCGTTCAAAATTCTCATGCGGCGTTCACATGGAATATTGCAGCCATCTAATACTATCGACCGATCAATGTTGCATCTGGCTTATTACTTGCGCAGGCGTTCATTATTCAATCTGCGACTTCCACTCTTTGTGTGACTTTTTCAGCTAATTTGTAGAACTAGGTCTTTTGTCTTTTTCTGTTTTAGGCTTTGCCGTCAAAAGTGACACATAATTTGAGCTTATTTGTGCTGCAAATTGCAAAAACACCACAAACAGTGGCAAACCTTCGTAGTCAAGATCGCAAAAATTGGGTGATCCGTACATATGTTCACCGGTATTCGACCATCCAGAGAAGGTTTTCTCAAGTCGTATGATTGAATTTCAAATTATAAGGTATGTGGTGTATGTCTATCGCCTTATTGAGCAAGGTGATGGACTTAGGACAATGTGCATCTGACAATCATGATAGCAGTTTCCAGCTTTCCAGTGGATTGTGGGTTTTCGTAGATGTAGCGCATCTAAAATTAAACTTATTCAATATCTAGTTTCAACTGTCGACTTGCATAAATGAATGGTATAATGAAATTCGACTTACAAAATTCGCTTTGTAGTATAAGCTTCGATTTCAGACTCTTGTCTGATTGGCAACATTTGCTACGGTTGGCAATGGCACAAGGTTTCGATGTCCGACATCTAATTTAGAGCAGCATAACCGTATGGAGCTATATCTTTTTTATTATCTATGTGCATGAGGACTTTTGTAGAAGCGTCAAAGAATAATCTCATGGAAAGCTACAATCGAATATATAGAAAACTCCTCATAGCCATCATCATATCTCGAGCAGTATCTTCGTATAATAGTTTCTGATCCTCTTCATATTCTCTAGGACCCTTTAGCCACACATCACGGCCATGAAGGAAGACGAACTAGCCTCTGGAATCGACCAGAGCAGTGAAGAAAGCCCTCCAAGAGACAGCAGCAATATATTCATTGCCAAGCCAGAAAGGGCCTACCACAAAGAGGGCTCAAGGAACACTGTCAGTTCCGGGTCCACCAACACCACTAACACCAATAACACCATCATCTCTGTGATCCCGGAAGGTCCAGCTTTTGTGTCAAATTCTGAGACTCCAAAGCCGAAGAAGAGCAGGTCGAAGAAAAAAACGTCTTTCCCAGACTACCTTCTCCCAAAGAACTACGATCCTGAGGCTTCAAATGGACAGAGGTTACGACAGTACAAAGAGTACAGAGACTTCTTACTGACATACTATGCTGAAGGTTCTTTGGTCTATCACCCAGCTCAATATGGTGACAATTTGAGTGACGATGATATCTCCATTCTCACGCCCGATTCAAAGGACTCATACTACACCAAAATTGATAAAGATGGTATAAAGATTGCTGCTCGCTCAGTCACAAACTCAAGCTCTGAACAAACTAGCAGTAACGGTGAAAGTAGCAGCAATGGAGAAGCCAGCAGTACTGGGGGAGGTAGCACTGGGGGCAGCACTCAGAGCAACAGCAGTCGTAACAGCAAGTTCAATAGGCAAAGAACCTTGTTGATTGATAGAGAGAAAGGGTTGGGGTTCAATGAACATGTTGAAGCTGAGCCTTCAGATCAATACCAGAATTGCGATAAGATCAAATACTTCCTGGCCAAGATTCAACTGGAGAAGGAACTAGAGAGAAACAGACCTAAGAAGACGTTTGAAGAGAGGTTTCAACAACGAAAGGAGAATTTTATAGAGCTTATGGACTCAAGCAAGACCAAGAACTGGCTCGTTATGGGTGTGGTAATAGCTATAGTGATATTCATTTGCATCTTCTTCCCAGTCGCTCAAAGACTGGACTTGTTTGGTCATCATGAGCCAGTCATGCTTGTTCGTGAACATATCTCCGATTACGTCTATCCTACACTGAGTGCCATCAGAACATCTTTGGTTGATCCAGATACACCTGTTGGAGCCATGTCCAAGATGAGTAAAGATGGTGAAGAGTGGGATTTGGTGTTCTCTGATGAATTCAATGCTGAAGGTCGTACATTCTATCCTCATATGGATCAATTCTGGGAAGCTGTTGATTTGAACTATGCTGCTACGAATGATTTGGAATGGTATGATCCGGATGCTGCAATCACCAAAGAAGGAACCCTTAATATCAGAATGGACAACTTTCAACAACATGACCTCAACTATAGAAGTGCAATGTTACAAAGTTGGAATAAAATGTGTTTTACAGAGGGTCATTTGGAAATTTCTGCAAAACTACCAGGGTCTTCACATTCTGCCGGTCTATGGCCTGGTTTATGGCTCTTGGGAAATCTTGCAAGACCAGGTTATATGGCTTCAACTGAAGGTGTTTGGCCATACAGTTATAACGAGTGTGATTCCGGTATCACGGCCAATCAGTCAAGTTCGGATGGTATTTCACAACTACCTGGTCAAAAACTGAACAAGTGTACATGCAGTGGTGCAGATCATCCAACTCCAGGTATTGGTAGAGGTGCTCCAGAGATTGATATCCTGGAAGGTGCACATTCAAGTGGTCAATCAGTTTCAGGTGTTGCAAGTCAGACTTTACAAATTGCACCATTCGATATTTGGTATATGCCAGATTACGATTTTGTCGAGCTGTACAATGTAACAAAGTCCAACATTGCAGGTTATCTGGGAACACCATATCAAGAGATGCTATCAACTTTAACGACAATCAACCAAACGTGGTACCAGAACGTGGTGGATCCTGAGAAACCATACATAACATATGAAGATCAAGAAACTCACTATCAGACGTATTCAGTTGAGTATAGAAGTAAATTGAAAAAAAGAGTTGATAACTACTGTCGGTTTTACGTTGGTGAAGAACCAACTTCCACCACTTATGCTTCAGCTTTACACCCAAATGGTAACATTGGATGGAGAGATATTCCTAAAGAACCAATGTCCATTGTTTTGAATCTGGGTCTATCCACTTCATGGTCTATGATCCAGTGGCTCAACATTGTGTTTCCTGTTGTATTTGAGATTGATTATGTGAGGATCTATCAACCGAAAGGTATGCATCAATTGACTTGTGATCCTCCAGATTATAAAACACACGATTACATCCAAAGCCATCTAAATGCTTATATGAATCCAAATTTGACTAGTTGGGAGCAAGCTGGTTACACGTTTCCTGAGAATAAACTAACATCAAAGTGTAAACATTAGACATGATATATACATTATGCAGATTACTTTTATTGCATTGATCTGTGTACTTTTATTCTTCATCTGAGTCGCCAAAGTCTTCTTCTTCGACAATGATGTTGTTGGGCGGAGGCGGTATAGGCTGTGAAAGAGGTTGCTGCGATCCTTCAAGATCAACATCATCGAATTCATCATCGTCATCATCATCGTCATCATCGTCATCATCATCCCCGTTCTCTTCTTTTTCTCTCTGTGCCAGTTGCTCATAGTAAGCAGCAAGTGTATCCTGAGCTTCTTTGTCCTCATCAGATATGACAGGTGTAGGGTTAATAGCCGGTTTAGATGTTTGAATAGACTCAGTAGCTGGTAATTCAGGTTCAGTTTTGATATCACTATCAGCTGCAATGTCGGAGGATGTTTCTGGCTTGACTTCAGGTTTGACGCTTTCATCGTTATCCAGTTTACCCAACGCTTTACCAATTGTACTTTCTTCGTGCCATGTTGGCAATGCATTTTGTTTTCTTTTCTCGTCTTGTTCCAATGCTTGTTTCTCCCTTTGTAGATTATCATCATTTGTAGTAATATCAACATGTAATGTAGCCTGGGAACGTGAACCAGCGTTGATTGAACTTGAGTTGTTCAAATATGAGTTACTGTCAAACATCTTCTTTCCTTTACCAATGTTTGAAACAGTGTATGTTGCAGCAGATGAAGCTTGAACTGGGATGATTCTGGCTAACGAAGATTCAAAGTTATTCTCAGGAATGGTATGATCATCAATTCTTCTCAGATAATCAATTAAAGGCTCTAACTGCTTCATCAGTTTGGAGTATTTGATCTGGTTCTCTTTTGCGATTTTTCCTGTATCATCCTCAATCAATACTTCAGAACACAACGAGCACAGAAATTCATTCTTCTCATAGTTCAACAGTGCTATAGCATCCAGCTGTGAATATCTTGTCTTACAAATGGGACAGATATAACCTTGAGGATTAGCATCAGCATGTAGTTCATTTTTAACATTGGTGACCAATGCATGAACTTTCCACTTGATAGAGTCAATGGCTTCAGTATGATGAATATAATAGTATGTTCTTGAGATGGGTCTGAATTGATTGCCCTCTTCCTTTTGGACATGCACAGTCAACAATCTATCCTCAACCAACTTGTTACAAAGAGATCGAAGCTCTTTTCTTTGGATTCCTAATAAATGTGATAGATCATCTTCAGAAACGACCGAGTGAAGTAAGATGGCATCCAGAATAAGGACGTATGGATTCCCGTAAAACCCTCTTGCAACGAATCTTATCAGAAGCCTCACTGTCTCGTCCATGGCCAATTACCAAAGTAGCTGTGTCGCTGTCACTAATTCTGAGCAGCTAGTTATTGGTGTTCTTTATTGTTTTGGTGAATTTGTTTGGAGGTCGGCCGCGAATTTGCGCCACTTTGATTTCGAAGCTTTCGCAATTTGCGCAAAAACGAAAAGTGAAAATGTTGCGAAAATCCAAATCCAGAAATCCTCAAAACAAAACCCTCGAGTTTTGAACTTCACCTTAAGAAGACTGGTGATAATTTGGCCAAACTATTATATATTTGGATGTCTCTAAAATTAGTACCATTTGAAGTGTATACTACAGTTGTTGAGTACTTCACTCTCATTTCATGCTTATTCTGTATCAAAGGCTTCTAATTTGTCTAAATTCTATTGAAATTTGTTAGCGATTGAGCAAATCTCGACAGATCCCAATCGCAATCGGGACGTTCTATAAAAGTACTAAAAAATATCATTGTACAACGAGTTCTCAATGAAAACGTTCCAAACTTAGCATACATAACCATTGAGTACTACAGAAATATATGCCATTAATTTAGAGTGAATATCACTTGTATTTATTGAGTTATTATATTTTCCCACTATCTGGTACACGGTTATTCAAAAATAAAGTTTTTTACCGGGTACACCACACTGTTCTTCCCGCTATGGAAGAGCACTTTGAAAGGTATGTTAGAGGTTTGGCTGGTCTAAGTTATTATCCCCGTAAGAGAGCACAGAAGAGACAGAGAGAATAAGAAGAGATTTTGGCACAAGAACATTGCTTCTGCCATTTGTTGACGTGTCACCAACAACCTGTTTATCAATAAACATCAAAGGATTACATACTGCTTTCGTGTAGAAATTAATTAACACAGGGAAACCAGCAAATGGTATTTGAACTGACAAACAAAGAGCTAGAGGACTTCCACAGAGAAGGATGCCTGTGTATACCGGATTTTCTCTCTGAAGAGGAGGTCACCCGTGTCCTTGACCACACCTATAAACTTATCAATGACTTTGACATATCGACTCACCCATTGACCAAATTCACAACTGGGACCAAAGCCAACGAGGATCACATTGGTGATGATTACTTCATCAACAGCTCAAATAACATTTCTTTCTTCATGGAGCCAGATGCTTTCGATTCAGACAACAAACTTACAAAATCGAAAGAGAAGGCAATAAATAAAATAGGCCATGGATTACACCACGATCCAGTATTCAAAGAACTTACCATAAACCCCAAAACAATTGAGATTTCATCAAAGTTAGGATTCAAAGATCCGAGAGTTATTCAAAGCATGATAATCTGCAAACAACCAGAGATTGGTGGAGAGGTACCAAGTCATCAGGATGGTGTTTTCTTATACACTGATCCACAGACAGCAATTGGGTTCTGGATAGCTTTGCAAGACTGTAATGACCAAAATGGATGTCTCAGTTATTTGCCTGGAAGTCAAAAGACCACTCCAATCTCGAAGAGGTTTGTCAGAAAGGATGAAGGTGGGACAGGATTTCTATACTTGAATGAGTCTGAGAAAGAGACATACAAGAACAGCGAGGAGAATTACGTTAAAGTGCCTTGTAAGAAAGGTTCATTGATTCTGATCCATAATTCCGTGCTACACAGATCTAACAGCAATCTTTCAGAGAACTCAAGATATGCTTATGCTTTTCACATCATTGATGGTGTTGCTGAGTATGATAGACTAAATTGGCTTCAAGTACCTTCTACAGGTGGTACAGAATTCACAAAACTTGTGTGATGTTAGTCTATAGCTGTTTAGTTAGTTGATCTTCTGGTAAGATAACAACCCTTGTTTAAAATGCTCAACAAACAGATCCAATGTTTCAGAATCAATATCTTTCGTAGTTACGGCAATAAGTAAGTTCAAACCTCCATCCGGGGTAGATGTAGCACTCAAGGAAAACGTCTCAGATGAAGCACCACCATTAGCTGAGAAGATCAGATCATCAACCTTCAAGACATCCCTGGAACTATCAGTTGAACAGTCAAGCACACCTAGATTTGAAAACAATGTACCGTTTCTTGGTCCACCCATCAGATCATCATACAAATTCTTATCCATGTTAACGTTATTAGCAACGAAATCTAATGTAAGCATCCCCATATTGTATAAAAACTTTCTAGCTTGATGGAGATACTTGAGATAATCACTGTAGTACTTGATTAGAGAAAAATCAACTTTCTTGACTCTCCAAAAGAATTTATGCACACCAGAAGTATTTGCACCGTACCTGAATGGAGACGAGTCTATAGAAGATGGGATCATCTGTCTAGCGTCACCTGGAATGGAGATATCATGGATACCAAATCTAGGGTTGTTCAATGGTGTGATGTGTTCATCCACTGATCTCAACCAAATGGCCTGAATATAAGGAGTCAATGTCAATTTTGATGATGATGTGCTATGGGAAGCTAACGTATCTTTGATATTATCAATCTCTGAAGGTGGGATGTTGATCAGTCTATAATGGAAGTCATCATTTCTATCGGGTTGATGTTTCGAAGAGTATCCAACCTTCTTGAATATGACCAGATTGTAAATGTATTCTAGGAAGTATATGTATGGTGGGGCATAATCGATAACTGAGTCCAGACGTGGTGGGATTTGTGGTAGCAATTCATGATCCTGTTTGTAATTGAAGATATACTCTGCTGTAATGTCTTTTACCTTTTCAGGCTCACTCAGAAGTTCATGGATATCTTCAATAAAATTCTTAGCAGAAATTCCATCAGATAAACAGTGATTTGAGATGAAGACAAGTGTATGAGAGTCTAGAAATCCAATCTTCCACAACAGATCATCGTCTTCATAGGACCAAAAGATCTTGGTGTTGATGTATTTCAACTGTTCAGCCTTGTTCTCCAGCTCCAGCAGCTCCTTTGGGAATTCAATCAGGACTTGATCAAGCGACAAAGTATCATGAACTCTGATATAGTCGTGAATAGGTCTTGGCTTGGACAGGTCTGAATATTCAGTTTTCTCAACACCAGCCAAAAGAATAGAGTACTTGAGCACCAATGACCTCAATGCTTTAGACAGGAGTTCTGTGTCTGATTTGATGTCCTTGTTGAAATGTGCCACCAATGCGAAATTTTTGTACATCTTTTGACGCTGCCATACTGAGAAGAAATTCTCTATCGAACCCATTCTTCTGGCATGTCCATTGTTGATCTTGAACTGCAACTCTTCGCTGATGGTTTCGGAAGCCATCTTGGTTGTGAAGGTATGTGAACGGTTTTGACTCTGTTGAGTATTGAAGTGTGTGATCAATGGCTTTTACGTGTGGTATTTATACTAGATCGTAAAATTACGTGAGATAGCTATAGACTGTATGGTGTCGTTTAGATCGTTTAGCTAATTATATAGCTCGAGATGCACACATATTTGTACGACCACTTCGTAATCGATTTGTTCTTCGAGACGCGGCAGAATTGTGGAGTTGGCCGGTACTCGGCAGGTGAAGAAAGAAACAGCCGCCACAAACCTTGTTACAAAGAGAATTGAGAACGCACCTCTCAAGTCTCATCGTTTAACAAGACATCGCTGATCAAATTACGAGGTGCGACACCCGCATTGAATCTCAAAACTTACATAAGCAAATATATTTTAATACCCTCATTGGGAAACTACCAAAAGAGGATAAGTGTAAACCCGAAATCAAAACAAACCATGGCACAATTTAAGCCCTTTCAGTTTGCTCAAAGTCCTGTGAAACTTTGCTTCTGACGACTTTGTGATCAATTCCCTCCATCTTCAAGAACAAATCAAAAGTGTATCACACTCAGAAATTGTGAACGATGATGGTCAAGTCTTATAACAACCAAAGTAACGCTCACAATGGGAACAATAACAGAAAGAAACCATATAACAATCAGCATCAAAATCGCAACAGAAAGAACTACAACTCGAATGTCTCCAATAACTCCCAGAACCAGCTAACAAAAGAGAAGAAACAACACCCTTCCATCACAAAGATATCAGACTATCAGCAATCAGTGGTATATGGCACACTGGACTATACCCTTCCTACCTCTCTCATCAAGGCACAGGCTGCTACAAAACCACAATCACCTTCACAACAAGTCATAAATGAACTACCAAAGTTTGTGGAGAGACCAGCTGCTCTATTGATCAACACCAAACTCCACTCGACTTACCTTGAATCCTTGAATGGTACTACAAACCCTTTTAGATCCTCAATGGACATGAACGATCCTGCAGTTCAAATAGTTCTTTCAAACAAGTCGAGAGCAAAAACCTTCAAGCTGGGAGATAATGAAATCGACATTTACAACATCTACAGCATCAACAAGAAACAACCTGCCAAAAAGCTTGTGAATAAGCTATTGACCAAAGAATCCCTGATTTCTACACCATTGAAAAGAAATAGAGATGAGCTGATTGAAGTCAGTTCATCGATCAAGAAGAACAAAAGAATGTTTGAACTTCAACAACAAGAGACCTCGATGATGGATACAACCATGGAGTTGAGTTTTGAAGGCAAGGCAATGGACAGAAGTGATTTAGTGAAATTAGTCGACAGCAGTGTTATTATACCTGATGAAACGCAGCAACTTGATACCAACGACCATCAAAACTTACATAACGACAACTTCTTCGATACCAAGAATCTGCTGCAATACACTGACTTCAGCTTCGAATTCAGATCTTGAGTTTTCCCATTTCGTTTTCATCACTGATGCTATTGGACATTTGCTACCGTACGACCATGCCTTTCAACTTTTATGTGCTATATTAAAATCTTTTCCTCAACATACCTGGATAATTGCTTCTACCATGATTATTGCTACTCTGAAGTGTCATCAGTTATCAAGTCGAGGAATACAGATCTGTTCATGAGCGCTGCCTATCGACATGATGTAATATTACACTTTGTGCTCTAATATACAAATTCCCGTTATGATATACCCAAAAGACAATTTTTACTATATGTACATGCCTTAGTCTCGTCCCTGGGAAACAAACAGAATATTATTACTTTTGATTCGTTCTCTTTTACTGTATTATCATCTTTATACCAAATCTCCGATGTGTTTCATAGTGCTTTTTCAACAGTGAAACCAGGATCGCTCTTTCTTAGCTTAGTTTCAGTAGATTTCTTCAGTTTGCGATCAACGATATCAACGTCAATGATTTCTTTCACTTTCAGTATCATACCAGCAGCACTTGGAGTAATGGCTCTATAAGAAACGGATCCAGTTCTCTTCAAACCTAACTTGGTCACTGTATCTTTAAATCTTTGTGGAAGTGCTATCGTAGATCTCTTGAGTACCACTCTGTAAAATGCCATGATGTGTGGGAATTTTGTAGCAAATAAGATTGTATTCTTCCTGTTCAACCTGGTCAATATGCCCGCCAATTTTTTCATGCCCAATATAAATCGTTATTAGCGCGAACTAACTAACCGCGAATTTTTTTTAAAAATCTAGCCGGAAGTCACGTGAAACCATTCAAGTTCCGGCAAAATTACTGACACATAATATTGAGCAGTGTGCCAGTGAACAGGCTGATGAACCTTCTGATGGCAGTATCATCTGAAGAATAAACAATGTCACAAGATGATCAGGTTGTGAAGAGAGCACTTTATGATTTACATGAGGGGCTTGTGTTCATCATTGAGCTCACCGATACTCTTTTGATCATGGATCCAATGAGCGGTCAGAGCCATCTGGAGATCATACTTGAAGCTATTCAGGAGTCAATGGCACACTCAATTATCACATTACCGAATACTGGTTACGGTGTCTATCTTTTCAATGGATCTCGAACCACGAAAGGCTGTAAAGCTGGTATCGAGAGATTGTTTGGTCTACAAGATCTGAATCCAAAGGATATGAAAATCATTCCTGACATACTTGAAGAAAGCATCCGTAAAGACGAGGACATTGATGAGAGACCATTTGTTCCACTGGATATTAGATTCAAACCTGCAGAGAATTCCATAAGCGACAATCCGCTGGATGACGTGTTACGTGTTGTTCAAGATGACTTTTTGACCAAGAAGGAATTTCAAAAACTTTATAACAACAAGAAGGTGTTCCTCTTCACTGATAATGATGAACCAATTGATCCAACAAACTCAATCCAAAAAAACATTTTGAGAAACACATGTATCAATTTGGATGACAGTTATATCAATATCTATCCATTCTTCATCTCAACTGAACACAAACCTTTTAACAATAAGCTATACTCTGAACTCATGTTGTCTAACGATGCAGTTGATTCCCTTACACAGGACACAGATAACGACACATTGATCTTTGATGGACCAAACACAAAGCCAATTGATGTGAAATATATCAAGGAGCGTATTTCTACGCGTAAAGAAATCAAGAGAAGACAGTTGGAAACAGTGATGGAATTAAGTGAGAAAATAGTGGTTGGTATAAAAGGTTATTCTGTGTTTTCCCACGAGCAAGCTAGAAGGGCTAAATATCTATATGAGACAACCAATCTGAGAAAGAACGTCTATTCGAATAGAAGACTCATCAACGAGAAGACTGGTGAAGAGTTTGAAACCACCACTCGAGTCTACAGAACTGGCACAGGACCATCTGATTATGTTAAATTGACTGAGGAGCAAACAGCGGAAATGGGGAAGTATCATGATTCAAAAGAGACCTTTTTGAGACTTTTGGGGTTTAAAGATGAAGCATCAGGAGTGAAACTTCATCAAAACCTTGTCACATCCTCTTTCATAGTTCCTGATGAGGATGCAGTTTCCGGTTCGACTAGAACTTTGTCCGCTCTCTACAAGAGTTTGTTGAAACAGAAGAAAGTGGGAGTATTTTTTGGAAAGACCAGAAAGGCTGGCCAGCCCGCATACTACTCCCTACAGCCATCACAGAGACCGTTTCCAGAAGGTTTTTTTCTCATAAGACTTCCATTCTTGGATGATATCAGGAAATTTCCTGATGGGTTTGAGAGCTCAACGTTATCTAAAGAATCAGCAGCAGATACACAACTAAAGAAGATCACGAGGCTAATTCTGCTACAATTGAAGTTGAAGAACGGCTACAAACCAAGTGAGTTCAAGAACCCAACTCTTCAACAGCACTTCAGAGTCTTGCATGACTATCTTTTACAAGTTGAACAGGACCCTAACGAAGATCAAATAGAGAAAATACTGAAGGATGACGACACTCTTAACAAAATTCATCAAGTGAGACAACTTGTTGAGAATTCTCAACTTGATGAGAGCAAGAGTAGAATCTACAAGTATATCAAGGAGTGGAACAGATTGCAGAGGGGAAGTGTATAGCTGGCTAATGTTAAATGCATGTTGTATGCTAATCAATCCTATATCGGTACACACCACATCGTGAGATTTATATAGCGAAAATGAAAAAGTCGAAAAAAAAAATCAACAGCTGCAAAACTTGGTTGATCAGATACACCGAGCAGTCGAAGAATCACCATAGAACCCGCTAACAAGATGATGAGATCTACATTGAGGCTGAAGTTGACCAACAATCTTTTTTACACCACGTTTGCCGTGTGCTTCGTGACGGTTGCCGGTTCTTCTGTTGTTCCTTGTCCAGCTCACAGTATAAATAACGAAGACGAAAAGAAATATCTACAGGAACACGTTGCTAAGAAGCAGTGAAAGTAAAAAAGGGACCCAGCGTACTTTGCGGGTCATTTAATGGGTTAAGGTTACGAAATTGTCATTTGTTTGTTGTTTATTTGATTTATTGGGTACATAAATTCGGTCTATTTATTTATGTTGTGTGTCTTATTGGTTCTTGTTAATAAAAATTATAGCCAATCAGAGCACTGGAAATTCAAACTGGAGATTTTAGTAGAAATCCTCGAAATTTTGTGAAGTTTCTTTTTCCAACCAGTTCGCGAACTTTCTCAAAAAGGTTACCCGGAGATCGGGCAAAACGTCGAATTTTATTCTTAGGTGAAGAGGGTCACTCACTTATATAGCTGATACACCTTTATAACACACAATAGGTTTTGCCAAAAACATCACACATCTCACGTCTCTTTACATTTTCGCACTACTACCGTTCGAACATGTCTGACCCGGATAACGTGTACGAGTTCCAGGATGACTCACACATTGCCATCGATATTCCTCAGCAGGAAGCACAATCTCCTGTCTCTCAGGCTAACCAAGAAGTCGACGAGTACGATCCTTCTGCCGCATCCAACGCTCCCCATGTAAATTCTACCGAGAATGATGGCAACGAGAGCGACCATTTGTATGACTCCCTCGATGAAGATGAAGAAGAGAAGAGACTCTCTGAGAAAAGCAGTCAAGAAGCAGAAACAAAAGCACCAACAGATACCTCACCAAAAGTCGAACAACCAGTCACAGTTAAACAGGACGACGGCGAGGAAGAAGAGGAAGAAGAAGACGAGTATGACCCAACCGCTCTCGACGAACCAGCAGATCCAACACCAACTCTCTCTACAACAAAGGCCGAACCAGAAACCGTCACACAACCAGAACTAGAAGCAGAAGAAGATGAAGACGACGAGTACGATCCTATATCTCCAGAGCCGACAACATCTCAAGTAGAACCGCAACCTTCAGTTGCTGTAAACAACTCCAAACCGTCTGATAATATCAACCAGACGCCAATCTCAGAACCACCAACCACTGCAACTCTCACTTCAGAACTAACAGCCAAACTATTCGCTGACCCAGAATTTATCAAGTTATCATACGCCGATCAACAGAAGAGGCTTCTCGAAGAGTTCAGCAAACTGGCCAGTTCTACTCCGAGACCTGCCCCAGTCGCTGATCCTACAAGGGCTCAAGAAAGAGGTTCTCACAGGCCTGATTTCGATGCACCAATGTCTTTGGAAGAAAGACAAAAGTATAACGCTTTTGCTGATAATGAGGCCAAGTACAGCAGAAGACACAATTTCAAACCATACTCAAGATTGTACGTTGGTAACTTACCTGCCAACTTTTCTAAGGAGAACATCTACAGAATGTTTAGTGTTTATGGTAACCTGGTACACATATCAACTAAGAACACATATGCTTTCCTACAATATGAAGACGCTGAATCTGTGGTAAAAGCTATTGAAGCTGAGAAAGGCATCAAACTTTATAACAAGGATTTGTATCTTGAGGTTGCAAAGAACTCAAAACCTGATGCTGGTGAGCAAAGAAGAAACGACTTCAATGACTCAAGAAAAAGAGACAGAAACGATCATGGGTCTCAACAATCACAATTTGATGGTGGTAGAGGTAATTCAAGATACGGGAACTCTGGATATGATGAACCTGTGAAAAGAAGACGTGGTGGTCAACTTGACGTTCAAATTTTTGTCAAACAAGCTGCTGACTCCCAGTACGCTAGAGATGCTTCAAGAGCTATTGAAAATGTTGGACTTGAAGTTGATGTTGAATACTTAAAGCCTGGCCAGATGCTTGATCAAAAGATTAGTACTGCTGCTTACTCCGGTATCATGAGTGTTGTACTGGTGAACAAGAACAGATCGTTAGATGTCTTTGTCTATGAGAATACCCCAGATGGTGGTATAAGATTCGATGAGTACATAACCATCAGTGTGAACGATGCTCTTTCATTACTTTCAAGAGCCAAAAAACAACGCCAACCAACCAACAGAGTTGGATCATCAAGTTATGCCAGTAATGTTTCTCCTGCTCAATACAAACCTCAACCTCAACCGGTATACAACAATCCCCCTGTTGCCGATCCTGCTGCTCTTCTACAGTCTTTAGGACCACAGCAATTACAAGGGCTCCTAGCATTGGTCCAGGCACAAGGCCAACAACAGGCTCCACCAGCTTATAATCCATATCAAGTCCAACCTGCATACAACCAATATCAACAACCTCAACAACAGGCACCAGCTTTCAACGGTGTTGATGTTGTTTCCCTGTTGAGCAAATTACAACCTCAAACACAACCTCAAGTACAACCTCCACAGCAATTTGACGGATACAACCCATATCAACCACAACAGCCCCAATTACAATCGCAACCGCAACCACAGTCACAAGCACCTGCACAACAAGCACCTGCCTCTAGCGTTGCTTCTCTTTTGGCGTCATTGACAGCTTTGAATCAACAGAAATAGCCCACTGTTTAGTACAGCTTCGTTACTGATATAATACATGGCAAGATTCAATCATAGTAGCTTTACGACATTTTCATCAGTTTTCGTTTATTCATATAATCTTTCATGGTATATACACCTTGCTGAATCCTTCAACACTTCCCCTACAACAGACACATATTCTGAACCCTCTAACACCGAGATTTACCCTGCAGGTTTCACACAATGCGAAACACTTGCAAGGCCACAAAATGATTGATCTCTGGTTTGTTTGACAGACAACACAGGGTGTTTCTTCAAAGTCTTCAGGGTCATCGGCATGATTGTGTCCTTCGTGGCTGTTGGAAAGTCGTCTGTTCTGTAATATGACTTCTTTCAATAAGTCGTCTTGATTGATCTCAGCATATTGACTTCTTGTAATCCTTTGATCTTGCAAGAGGTGTGTTCGTAGACTGTTCAAGTTAGAAAGATCATCAAGACTAGTTGGACTAATCAGTTGAATGAGATCTTTTGGATGGAGTAGTTCATTTAACGGCAATTCTTTTTGTAAGATTGTTGGTGAAGCCTCTCTGATTTTAGAACCTCGTTGAGATTCTCTCAAAGCTGCCAAAGTTGGGATATAGTCAGTTGTTGGCTCAGTATCATCGAAATCAGAATCAAACTCTAGCGGATCAACGTCACTCTCTGATTCATATAGGAAATCTTCAGAATCATCAACAAATAGACCATCATTTGAGTTGATTGTAGTTGTGCCTGATCTTGGAAAGAACACAGTGTCTGACATGAATGGATTCACTAGATCAGATGTATCAATGAAGACGTACTCCTTCTTTGGCTTCTTTTTGTATCTAGGAAGTTGCTTCAGTAACAACCGCCACAGTGCTCTCATTAACTTCAACAAATTTGAGAATTTTCTAAGTAAAAGCCACGAGTTCGTCACAGAAACATTGGTGCTGGTACTTTTTGTGACCTTCAGCTTGTTGGTGATTTCTGGGTTATTGTCAACTTTATTGAAATACCCACTTAGCAAATGTCCAGTTCCATCACCATCACTTTTTTCAAGATACGTCTTGGAACTTGAGGTCAAGGATGAGTATTCGTTGACATAGTCCTCATTATCAACTGCTGTGAAGATTATAAAGCCAAATCTCATTAGAACAGAGTTGAAATCATCGTTCAGCTGGAGATTCAAGGAGTCTTTCAAGTTCTTCATCATTGGAGTATAAGTTAGCTCATCACTCGATCCATTGATCCACACAGCAAGCCCATAGATGGACAAACAGAAACTCGTAATTCCCAGTACAGTTAGCTGTGGTATGATGGAGATGATAACAACCCATGGGAAATAGATTAGGTCCCCAGTGTATATGTTGTAAACGTAATATGACAAGAATAAGACACCCATTATTGTAGATGGGATCAATTGATACTTCTTCATATTAGTCAATCCAAGTACTTGAATAATAAACTGGTTCGTCAGTGAGAACGATAGGACAACCAATAGTTGAATAGGTGGTGTTTTTAAGAACTGCGACTCTTGAAATGCCAATGATTGTTCAAATAGGGTTAAACCGGTATCATTAGATGGCAATTGACCTGAAGCAATCGAGACAAACGTTTCGAGGAACTGAGATAGGCATAAAGTTAAAAAGATTCTCCACAGAAGGACATCGACTCTTAGTTTAGTCAATGGTTGATCAGATACATGTTTGTTAGCTTCTGTCATAAACTTTCTCAAGCCTGGGGAATACGCCGTGAATTGGAGTAGCACCTCACCAATCATATTGAGTACGAAGTACAACGCCAGGATTCTCAAAGCAACTTTAGCGGCCGAAGAAGGAGTTTTTCTTCTCGTGTTATTGGTAGATCTTGAAGAAGCAAACACTATAGTTCTGTTCAGCAAAATAGCCATGATCATGCAGACCCCGGCGTACGGGCTAACAAAGTAGTTGAAATTCAGCACGGCCCTGCTGGCCTCCAGATCCTGTAACTGCTGCTGTAGCTCTTCACTGGAAATGTAGTCCTGTAAGTTCTGGATCGATCTCTGCTGCTGTTGGGACATGTCCATTATGGCATTGCTCAGTGCTGAGAACAAGCGCGGTATCAGCCACGACGAGTTTGCAGGCGCCTGTGATCCACTGAGCATGCTGTCTGTGAGGTTCGACACGTTCTCCACCAGCGAGTCCATTCCGCCTGAACTCTTCTCTGTCTCTGTTCCTGTGCAGCCTCTTTGAGGTTCAATGAGTGGATTGGCTCTCCTATTGTACCTAGATAGATATGGAAATACAGAACGAGTTCGCGGTCGGTCAATTATGGATTTCGCGGGTTTGTCTCCATTCACAGCTTTCATTGCAAAACAATAACAATCACCACCACGAAACAACAAGATAGAAAACTGTGAAGTGCTGCCGGTGTGTGTCTAGAACGATGGCTACTAACGGTAATGAGTCGGCTCATGGATTTGGTGAAAATGCAGTGGAAACTGCTCTCCTAGAAAAGGCGGTAGAGAAGCCAGTACAGAGGAGAAAACCTAAGAAGAGCTCATCTACTCCAACGGCAAGTGGTAAACAGACTCCAGATCTCGCAGAGAGAGGAAAATTCTTGATCCATCCTACTCTGGGAAAACTTCCGAAACGTGCTACAACCAATTTGGATGCTGACGGTGAGGAGGTCTTCTGTATCTGTCGTAAGCCAGATAATGGAGAGTTGATGATTGGTTGTGATGGATGTGATGATTGGTATCATTTCAAGTGTGTCAAGATCGCCGTCAAGTATCAACAGCTGGTAGCGAGCTACTTCTGCCCATATTGTGAAATAGAAGAGAAGGGAAAGACACTCTGGAAGAGAAAATGTCGGATTGTTTCTTGCTTTAAGTCAATTTCAGGAAATGAGTCAAAGTACTGTTCAAAAGAACATGGATTACAGTATATGAAAGATGTACTGAACAGATTACCGACACCAGAAGCTGATGATATGGAATCTTTGGACAAACAGAAGCTGAAAGAGATTGTGAAGTTCAGCTCAAGTTTGGAAGCTTTCAAAAGTATAGGTGATGCTCTTCCAGAACCTCCAATCGTTATTGATGGGAACAAGGCGATACAGAAGATAAAAGAGGAGAGAGCTGAACTAAAAGAAAGCCGAATCTCACAGATCAGGAAGAAGAAGTTACTCATCAAAACGAGAGAAAACCTAGATATTTTGAATGAGAGATTAAAAGCATTGGATCAAACAACCATAACATCTAAAAAGAAGCCCAAAAAGATGGACATATGTGGGTTCGATAAACTTTTCCAACGACAACAGATCCCTTTAGATTTCAATGAAGATCAACTTGCTAGTAAGGATACCGACTCATTGGTGGCTAAATATACACAGTTACAGCAGAATGAAGAAAATGATACAGGGAAAGACATCGAACCAGCCATCTGCCTATTAGAAAAGAAGAAGTGTCTCAAGCACAATGGATGGCAGGCGATGAATCACGATCATATTGCGTCCAATCTACGCGCGATTGACTCCAAGATCGAGACACTTGACCAGAAGCATACACGGTTGGTCAAGACATTGAAAATTGATTACTTTGAAGGTTCTACCGCTCGAACTAGAACCCCAGTATAATAGAAAGTCGATACACGCAGGCCAGCTCTCCATGAATTATAATGCCGTAGCCGTGAAGCATGTCCCATCTCTTGTACATTTCTTTTGAAACATCTGAGCGTACGTCCCAATATCATTTGATAACAAGCTTGGTTGAATGAGGTGTAGAAAAGCAGATGTTCACTTGGAATAACGGCATAACTAGTACTAAGTGCTGACTGATTATTCATTTATTGAGGTTCAGGCATCATACAAATAGAGAAGTAGTTATCAAATCGAGATCAAAAAGAGGTTTTAAGTATACAGGTCAAAAGGAGCTCTTCAAGTTTTCTTTCATATTGAGATAAAAGACATTCCAGTATGGATTCTCTGGTAGACGAATGGCGAACATATAGACAACGCGCAAGACATTAGACAGACCATTTCAATAAAAGTCGTGAGCGACTTTATATGCTGATTTTCCGTTTTGTCACTCCACCCATCAATATCGTTTAACATAACACCACTTTTTGCTAAAAGTGTCAAAAAATGCCAAAAGTGTCAAAAGTGGTCTGGTTTACACGTCTAGACTCTTGCTTGAAGCCCTCGTTCCTCGTACAGAAATATCTGATAGGAACGAGGCTGAAATCCGAAAGCTCGGTCTGTTCCCTGAAGTGCCGCCAATTCTAGGCACCAACAGATGTGTCAATCTGGCAGATCTTGCTCATGACCTGATGCTCTTACAGGAAACACCCGTTTCTTTCCAACTAATTATAAATACTTGCTAGAGGTATGTCTTGGTATGTCGTTCAAAGGATCAGAACCTCAACCAGACATGACTCGATACAGCTTTGAAGATACATATATCAGTCACTATAAGATCATCGAGCTCATAGGGACGGGTGCCTACGGCTTGGTGTTCCTCGTACAAGATACAGCCACGTGCCAGCTTTTTGCGATGAAGGCTATTGGCAAACGGTTCAGAAAGAAGTGTGACAAACAGAGCGACTACCTTTCAGAGTTGCTCTATCGAAACTTATCAGCCCTCCAGAACTTGCGAACTTACAACCTCTCATCATTATCACAATCATCGTTACTAAATGATCAACACCCATTCTTCTTGAAAGAGATCATTATTCATCTACAGGTTCACAACCATCCCAATGTTGTTACCATACATGAGGTGCTGGACTCACCTATTGCTGTGTTTGTGCTCATGGACTACTACCCTGAGGGCGACCTGTTTTCAAACGTCGTTGACAAAGCCAGATACATCAACTCGAGTCTTCTGCTGATCAAGAAAGTGTTCATTCAGCTGGTCGATGTGATTTCATACTGCCACTCCAAAGGGATATATCACTGTGATATCAAGCCTGAGAACATCCTGTGTGCTTCAGATGGGGAGCTTGTTGTCATTGGTGATTTTGGTCTAAGCACAACTAATAAGTTCATGGGCTCACACGTATGCGTTGGATCATCATACTACATGGCACCTGAAAGAGTGCAGCCCATAGACTCTGAAACACCTGCAAATATTGATCTACCGTTTCCTTCTGACATGGGCGACCTATGGTCATTAGCCATCATATTGATCAACTTGACATGTATGAGAAACCCATGGAATAAAGCCTCTTCGGAAACAGATAGAACTTATAGGGCTTTTGCACAGAAAGAATCTGTCCTGAAGGAGATTCTACCAATCTCAGATGGACTATATGAGATCCTGGTCAACTGTCTCCAAGCAAACCCATATGACAGAATGTCTCTGTCCCAATTGAGACAGATGGTGATACACTGTGGTTCATTCACAAAAGAAGGTCCATTATCACAACAAGAAGCCATCACTGAAGATGAATCAGAATACGTGAGCTCAGATGATGAATCACTGAACTCAAATGATTACCATAAAGATGCAATGGAGGACGTTTATGAAATTTCAGGCTTTAACAATAAGGTCGCACATCCAATCGAAGCACTCAATAAAGGTTATGAATTGAGTGATGATATGATAGGTGTCGAAACAATGCAAGATAACTACTCAACCATCACAAATGCCAGTTTCAAGATCAACTATGGGTTACAAAATGATATGATTCCCCTCTTTTATTGATTGGACATACATGTACAAGATAAAGACTATGATGCTAAATCACGAATTATGACTATATGGATATAACTGACGTAGAAACAGCGAGTAAGGCATATTAGAAGTTTTGTATTAGTTGAATAAATAGCTAAATCTCATCAGATCATTCATCATGGAGTCTAACAGTCAATTGATTATAAAGCGACGTGTTCAGAGGACAATTTCTCGATAACAATGGAAGAAGCACCACCACCACCGTTACAGATAGCAGCAACACCAATCTTACCGTTTTCTTGATGTAGGACAGAAGTCAAGGTAACGATGATACGAGCACCTGAAGCCCCTAATGGATGTCCAATGGCAACAGCACCACCGTAGACGTTCAATTTCTCATCTGGAATGTTTAGAATCTTTTGATTGGCAAGACCAACAACGGAAAAGGCTTCATTGAATTCAAAGAAGTCAATGTCATCCAGGGTCAAGTTAGCATGCTTCAAAGCTTTTGGAACTGCTAAGGCTGGAGCGGTTGTGAAGTCTTCTGGGTTTTGAGCAGCTTCACCCCAACCCAAGATTCTGGCGATTGGTTTCAATTTCAATTCAACTAATTTTTTATGAGAAACCAGGATCAATGCAGCAGCACCATCGTTGATTGGAGAAGCATTGGCAGCAGTAACGGTACCGTTATCTTTTTGGAAGACTGTTCTAGCTGATTTGAGTTTATCAACGTTTAGTTTGGTGGATTCTTCATCAACTTCAACAACGGTGTCTGGTTTACCTCTGAAACCTTTAATGGTGACTGGAGCAATCTCGTTTTTGAATTTGCCGGCTTTATGAGCAGCATCAGCTTTTTGGTATGAGGCAATAGCGAAATTATCTTGGTCTTCTCTTGAGAATGAGTGGTCTCTAGCACATTTTTCAGCACTGACACCCATAGCGGTACCATCGTAGGCATCAGCTAGACCATCACGTTGTAGACCATCGACAAGGACAGAATCACCGTAACGAGCACCACTACGAGCAGCTGGGACGTAGTATGGAGCATTGGTCATGGATTCGGCACCACCAGCAACAACAATATCGGCGGTACCCAACAAGATGGATTGAGCAGCGATGATGGTGGCTTTCAAACCTGAGGCACAGACCTTGTTGACAGTAGAGGCAACGGTGTCAATTCCCAAGCCAGACTTCAAAGCGACTTGTCTGGCAGGGTTTTGACCAACATTTGCTTGGATGACGTTACCAAAGACGATTTCTTCGACATCAGTTGGGTTGATTTCAGGAACTTTGGCTAGAGCAGCTTTGACGGCATGGGAACCAAGATCAACGTAGTTCTGGGAGGCAAGAGCTCCCTGGAAAGAGCCCAGAGGAGTTCTGGAGGCAGCGACGATGTAGACAGAGTTCTCAGACATGATGATAGAGTGGCGAGCTTGTAGAAGTGGTGGAAAGAAGAGTGAAACCGCGGTTTTAATTGGATTTTATATTGATCGTTTACATCGTTTACTCGAGGTCGCGACGAGACCAAATCGCGTCAAATTCGCGATCACTAAACGAGATTTCCCCAACGATCCGATACTGGTCAGGTGACTAGAATCACGTGCAAAATACACGCTAAGCACGTGATTAAATCGCGTTTGTTTCGCGAATTTTGTCATTTCCAGTTCCAATCAAAAAAGCGTTCAAAGAGTAAACAAGAAGCATTGCGAGACCACGAAACAATCAACAGCAATCGGCGTCCCAGAAACGCCAATCACGTGCTTGGAAGGTGTATGCTATAATGAGCAACGTTCTGAGGATATTCGAGCAAAATAACACCGAGAAGCTTTACGCAGTGGCCCTCAAACTGTTCAAGAAGGGTATTTTCCATTATTATCTGTCTCATCAACAGCTGCAAGTGCTGGAACAGATATTGGTCCACTCCAAAGACCCCAAAACAGTCTTTCGAACATTCTTGAACTCACAGCTATCCTTGAAGTTTACGGAACCCGTTGTTGCTACAGATTCACAACATCAGCAGGATGATATCTCTCACAAATCCAACTCTATTACTACTCCATTATCTAAACCTCAAGATTCGAATTTGAAACACGAACAAAAAGGGACACCAGTGTCTCAGAGCACACAATTGTCTAATCACAAAGATAAAGAGGATGACAAGACGAAGTCTAAAGCTGAAGAGAACTTCGAGAGCGATGACATAATAACGGAACAAACTATACCTAATGGTATTGAGTCGGCGAGATCATTAGCTTTGAAGATACGTTATATCCTTTATGACAAAGCTGTGCTGCTCCACTTCAATGAACTAGACAACGAGTCCGAATATGAGATCTTTGAAGAAGAACCAGACACCCAGACAATAACTGATCATAATCAAAGTGCCAACTCGATAACGAAAACTGACACCAATTATGATGATGATTATGATGACGATGAGGAAGAGGAAGAGAATAAGGAGGATGAAAATATCTCTGCACAGAACGGTAATGGCGATAAGTCAAAAGAAATGGAAACTACAGATCATGCATACGACCAAGCTGGCAATCTCATATTAGAAGTGCCCATTGTCCAATCTGATTCTAGCCAGTTTGATCCCAAATTGCTGATCGGAAACTTCAACAACATATATCATAACTTTGAGAACGATAAAGAAACACTTATAAAGAGAAGGAAACTCGAGGAAAATGACAAATTGCTAGAAGATAATGATCAAGCTGATATAACTGATTTGTTCGCTATGAATCTTGGTGCTGCAAATCTATCCTTGAAGCATTTGTTACGCTCCATTGACGAGAATAAAGAGAAGTTGAATCTTCAGGATAATGAACTCCGTCAGCTTATTATGGATGTTCGTAAAAACCGTTCCAAATGGGCAAGTGATGATAAAATTGGTCAGGAAGAACTATATGAAGCATGTGAGAAAGTGGTAATGGAATTGAGAGGATACACTGAATACTCAACTGCATTCTTGAATAAAGTGAGTAAAAGAGAGGCTCCGAATTATTCACAAGTCATCAAGAAGCCGATGGATTTGAACACAATTCTGAAAAAATTGAAAGCTTTTCAATATAGATCCAAGACTGAATTCGTTGATGATGTGATGTTGATTTGGAAGAATTGTTTGACATATAACTCAGATCCTAGACATTTCTTACGCGCTCATGCTATTGCAATGCAAAAAAAATCTCTTCAATTGATTCCATTGATACCCGATATTACGGTCAGAGATCGGTCAGAAGTTGAAGCTGAAGAGCTAGATGGCGATGTTGATCCTAGTACACCTGTTTCTTCAGGTAAAACCACTTCCAAGAAAGGGAAGAAGAGAACCAGTAATGGTGATGTCAAAGAGGAAGAACCTACAAAGATACAAATTCCAGATGAGGCTCCTGTGGAGACCATAGCCCCTATCGAGATGAATGGGAATACAGTTGAAACCATGACGGCTCCACTACCCCCAGATCTACCTCATAGTGAAACAGCCCCTGCTGCTAAGACTGTCGGTGAGACTACTGAAATGGAAGAGGATGATAATGGTGATACGAATGACTACTTGAACACGGAAAACAACGATAAAGACGATCTTGAGATGAGTACATGGAAGAATCTCACTTCAAAAGTTAGAGCTGATCTCTGTATCAAGAGATCCGACTTGTTCAAAGATAATCAACTTAATAAGGACACTGAAGCTATCTTGAGTGGCTCTAGGACATTGAAAGATCCAGAAAGAAAACGCTTCAACGAAACCAAAAAGCAGCAAACTGTTTTCAAGCCTACTACTCAAAAGATTGAGGAGGAGCTACACCTACTAGAATATGACATGTCGGGAGTCATTCCTCCATTAGCATACAAGGGACAAGACGAAGAAGAAATCGAGCTGAACGAGGCAAGACTAGTGGATAAAGTCCTTGAGCAAGGTGGGTTTAATGAACCTTCATCGTTTGCTCCAAAACAAGGTGGGTTAAATAAAGTCATTAATGAGAATATCACTGAAATGCAAGAGATACGAAAATTATGCTTCAAGATCTCCCTGATTAGACAAATGCAGCAGCAACAATTCTTACATCACTCTCAATTCAAACCACCCGAAATTGAAGAGATCGATGATTCGGTTGATTTAGATCCTGTTTCAAGATTGGAAAACCGTGACAAGTTCAATAAGGAGTTGATCTACACTGTTTTGAAGAAGCGTGTTGCTAAAATTGCGATGCAAGGAGGATTCGAATCCACTGAATATTTCGCAATCGATACGTTGACTCAAGTTACTGGAGACTTTATGGATAATTTGGTCAAGACTTTGAAAACTCATATCGAAACCCCATCTGTCAACAAGGATAAAAAGGACAGAAATATCTTACATTTGTCTCTGTTCCAGAATGGTATAAGGAAACCAGATGATTTGTTCATTTACGTTCATGAGAACATATTGAGACAGCGTACCAAGTTGAAGGATTTGAGAGCTAAGTTGGCCAATTTCCTGAAGACATTACTGAGACCCGCTGTTGATCTGAACAGTGAAAAGGCATTTGCTGATAACAGTGACCAATTCCTCTCTGGTGATTTCTCCAATGAGATTGGTGAAGATTTCTTCGGATTTAAAGAACTGGGTCTTGATAAAGAGTTTGGTATGATTGGTAATACCATTCCATTGCATTTGTTACATTCTAGATTTGCTGAGGTCAATCAAGCAGATGACGTTATTCAAGTGGCTCGTGAAGATTTCGAGAAAGATCCATACAAAAGATTAAGAGATGATGAAATCATAAATGAGGTTGGTTTGGTTCAACCATTCCTGAAGAACGTTGTCCTGGAGAAAACCAAAATCTTCAACTCTAAACAGATCAAATCTAAAAGAGATGTCCAAGAATACATGGCAAATGTCACTGGTGTTGTCCTGATGGATGATGAAGATTATCCAAAGAAACAACAGAAACCAAAATTACCACCAAATGGTAAGATACCCGTCACAAAGAAAAAAATCACAGCACATACATTTTTCCTATCGGAGAATCAAGAGCAACAATATCAACCACAACAATTAAGACCTGAAGTAAGTCGGGTTGAGCCTACAATGAAGACAGAGAATGGATATAATGGCATCATGGATGACTATGACGATGAAGACGACGAGCCATTAAGTTCGCAGATGAGCATGATCCCGGAGATCAATGGTGGCTTAGGTTTGTGAGATGCATGTTTAGAATTTCTTACGATTTTGTGTGTTTATAATCTTTGATCTGATTGAATTGAACGTCATGTATTCTTCATTTTTGCTTCTTTCTTTGATACATGCTATCATTCGTATCTGAATTGAATGCTCTTTTGGAAGTAGATTGGGACGAAGTGATATCACTATCGTCTGTTTGGATTCTCCGTGATGGATATTTGAAAGTTTGCCCTTCAAAGATATTATCGGACACTTTTGGAGATTCAAGAAAATATGGATGTAATAATGCGTCAAATGCAGTCATTCTTCGTGATGGGTCGTACTCTAATAAACTTGCAAGTAATTGTAGACATTTCTTATTGGTACCTCCGATTGATTGATACCATGCTTGTAAATTGGATGGGAATTGCTTGAAATGTTGAAATGAACTATATTCCGGGTATTTTTGTAATGAAGGCCACTTTTCCACAGTTGGAGTTCCCAAGATCTCAACAATCTTTTGCATTTGATTCCGCTGGAATGGAACGGATTTTTTGTTATCCATTTTAGCCTCTTCACCTTTAAAGATCGGTCTGAGAGCCAATAGTTCAGCCAGGATACACCCAACAGCCCATATATCAATAGATGGTGTATAATGTCTTCCACCCAAAAGCAGTTCTGGAGCCCTATACCAGATGGTAACGACAACTTTATCACCATTGTAAAATGTTTGTAATGGGTTATTGAATTTTCTAGCCAATCCAAGGTCTCCGATCTTGACTACCCCTTGTGAAGTGACCATGATATTTGCAGGTTTGAGATCCCTATGTAGAACCCAGTTTTGATGAAGATATGAAACACCATTCAAAACTTGCCACATGATTGACTTTATAGTTGGTTCAGGGATAGGCTTCGTTTCAGGATGTGAATGATAATGAACGATTTGAAGTAGATCATGTTCAGCATATTCAAACACCATATAAATAGATTTGTTTTCGAGGATGATCTCTATCAGCTTGGATATATTAACATGATTCACCTCACGACATAGGGCCATTTCCCTCGAGGCTGACTGGGAGATACCCGTATAGCATAACACCTCACCTTCCTTCTCAGCTTTGAATTTCTTGATAGCATAGAGCCCCGTATTCTTGACATCCTTGGACTTGGCCTTGTAAACCCTACCATAAGTTCCCGAGGCAATGTAACCCATAATACCGTACTTCTGTAGTACGCTCTTCCTTACGGAGTCTTTCCTGGTTTTATAGGGCAGCAGAGTGAAGACGCTACTTCCGGCCATCACAGCTGGCCTCGAGGAATTCTGATATGCAAATGATGCCGGTGCAGCAGCCAGATCTGTCTGTCCTTGCTGTTGTTGCTGCTGTTGATGTTGATGTTGTTGCTGTTGTTGGTGTTGGGTCTTTCTGTTGTGGCCGGTGTTCATGATTGGATCAGCACTTCCCGATTGGAGCCTGTTCTGTTGAAGCCTCAGCAAGTAGTCTCGCTGCTGGTGCTGTGTGTTGTTTCTGGACGGCTGGCTGGGGAACATGTGCGTCTTTGAGAGCAATTGCAAGCGATTTCCAGTTACTTCTATGCTTTTAGAGTGTAAAAGAGTAGCGTCAGTGTGACTGTGACTTATCGTGCCCACAAATAGCGCTGTGATTAACTGTGAATTCCGCGAACTCGTTCTGTAAAATTAACATTTGGCACAGGGCTCGTGGTATTTTTCTTTTTTGGCACACCACACGCAAAATTTGATGGCACATACAAATTAATGGCACAATATACAAACGTTTCTTCGAGCGCTTCCACGATGAGTCAGCTGAGTATGGCGATGAAGCCGGTCAATATGCTGCGGCTATGGGACTGCTATCGGTCATGTGCGAGCGTGTCACAAGTGCGATGGAGGTCGGAGTTCAGACCACAGAAGCAGAGGCATGTCAAGTCGATGTCCAAACACTATGAAGAAGATAGATTGGATGACTCTGTTAGAAATAACGACTGGATCAGAGGTGGTGATTTCCTGCAGAAGGATCTTGCAGCTTCCCATCAATTCAAGACTTTGGCAGACATCCATGACCAGAACAATGTGTACCATACGGATCAGAAGATGAGAAAGGCCATCGAAACTGCATACTTTCTTTTGAATAAGAACGCATTGGAGAACACATTCGAGCATCAGAAGTATAATATGGTGTTTGAAAACTACAAATATCACCAAATGATGAGAACTACACTGCGGTCATTCGAACACAAATTGCAGCTAGCACTACAATCATATAACGATTCATCAGAGGTCACATTAGAAGATGTGCTGGTACCCACAGTGGATAATCTACCGGTTCTTATAAGCAATATATCCTCTCCAATAATCCAAAACTACTTCAAGACTTTGTCAGTTGAAGACAAGATGGACCAGATCTATTATTTTTTTGAAAAGACACTCCATAAGGAATACAGATTACTGAAGACAAACAGAACTCCACCTCAAAGTATAAAAGTCGACATTTCAAACCCTGCTGAATGGTACCCTAAAGCAAGAAAGATCAAGAGGAAAATCATCATGCACGTTGGACCAACAAATAGTGGTAAAACATACAATGCATTAAAAAGACTCAGAGAGTCAAACAGTGGTTATTTCGCAGGACCCTTGAGATTACTTGCAAGAGAGATCTATGATCGTTTCAATTCCGAGGGAATCCGTTGTAACTTACTCACTGGTGAAGAGGTTATAGAAGATATCGATCAGTTTGGTAATAAGGCGAAATTGAATAGTGGGACTGTTGAAATGATAGACAGAAATACCTATTACGATGTGGTTGTTCTTGATGAGATTCAAATGATGGCTGATGATGTCAGAGGATGGGCCTGGACTGCTGCCTTGTTGGGCGTCCAGGCTAAAGAGATTCATCTATGTGGTGAAGAAAGAGCCGTACCATTGATCAGGGAAATATTGAAGTCAACGGGAGATGAGCTTATAGTGAACACCTATCAAAGATTGGGGAAATTAAAAGTTGATGATGAACCTCTTTATAATCAGTTGGATGATTTGAAAAGAGGTGATTGTATTGTTGTGTTCAGTAAGAAGAAAATCCTCACTTACAAGATGGAGATTGAAAAGACTACCAAACTGAAATGTGGTGTTATTTATGGTGCACTTCCTGCGGAAGTAAGAAGTACGGAAGCTGCTAAATTCAACAGTGGTGAATATGATGTTCTTGTTGCATCTGATGCTATTGGAATGGGACTGAATCTGAAGATAAATAGAGTCATATTCGATGATCATAGAAAATTCGATGGTAGTGCAATGAGTGATATTCATCCAGCTCATGTGAAACAGGTTGGTGGTAGGGCTGGTCGTTTCAGAGTTGCTCCTGGAAAACAAAGTGAAGCTGACAAAAATAAACTCGATCCCGTCATTGAAAAGATGGAGGTTGATTTAAACGATACCAAGGATACTTCAATTGGATATGTGACTGCTTTTTCACCAAAAACTTTGGACTACATCCGTCAATGCTTTGATAAGAAGATTGATGATTTGAAAAAAGCTATCATTTGGCCTGAAGATGAGATTTGGTCACATTATATTAGTGAGTATCCAAGTGGCACTAGATTCAGTGCTATCATGAAAGCTTTCAAAACTGAGGTTGAAGCCACTTCCAAGATTTACGAAGCTGCTAGTATCAAAGATCGTGTTGATAATATTTCCATCTTTGACAATATCAAAAGGATGTTGATCATGGATCAACTGAGGGTGAGTAACTTACCATTGAATAATAGAGTTGAGGATTTTCCTGAAGTGATGAAAAACTTCGGACTACAAGTCGCAAACTCAGAGACGAGAAGTGCATTGGAGTTTCAAAACATGAACTATCGTTATATCGTGGGGAGAGAATACATACCCACAACTACTGAGTTGACGAATTTAGAAACATTGCATAAGAAACTTATGGCTTGGTTGTGGATGAACAATAGATACCCAACATTGTTTGTTGATAGAGAGGGTGCAGAAGACTTGAAGACACTTGTTGAAGATAAGATTGAAGAGGCATTAGAGTCTTTGAAAGTTGGAAAAATTTCAAGATATAATAACTACAAAGGAAAGAAGAGTGATCACAGGAGGAGATGAAGATGATGAAGTAATAGATTCATGAAATTGCATGTACATATAATAACAGCCTAGCATCATGATTATACTCTAGACTTGACGAATGTAACACCGAGTTTGACGATCTCTTCAACAGACTTGCCAGTAACGTCAATGACCAAACTATCAGGTTCGCTTTCTGTAGGCAGTTCCAAGATTTCAAACTGTGAGTCAAGCATCGTGGATTTCATGAAGTGATCTTTTCTAGCAAGTGTTCTTCTGATCAATTCTTCCTTTGAAGTATATAGAAACAAGTAGACGAATTTGGTCTGAGGTGTAGTTGACTGGATCTTGTCCCTATATACTTTCTTTAACGCAGAGCATGAGATCACCGAGACGTTGTTCTCATTAGTTAAAGCTGAGTCAGTTGAGATCTTTGCAATCTGTTCCAACCAGCCCCATCTATCCTCGTCTTGTAGAGGAACACCTCGAGACATCTTGTCGATGTTTTCTTTTGGATGAACATCGTCTCCCTCGATGAACTGTGCACCCAATTGACCAGATACTTCGACACCAATCGTGGACTTTCCCGTGCCTGCGGTTCCACCAATCACAACAACAGTTTGAGCCATCTTTGTGTGTGTTTCAATACTTGATCAAGAGAGAATCCTAAACTGGATATTTCTGTCCTTATATATTATTACTACTTCCCCAGAGTCAATAATAATATTATCGGACATAGTTTTTCCGGGGCACGAGACAACAATTACAATAATAAACTATGTACAATTACATGATCAGGTTCAAATAAGAGAAGAATGGGACATCACGTGAGATTGAGTAAAGAAGCGTTGTACAGTAGTGTCTGGTCCTTGTTCTGATTGTTGTAGTTGTAACTGTTATGGGAAATGTGGAGTAACAAGCGTCTGACAACTTTTTTAACTAGTCGTTTGTCTCTCGAGAACTTTCTGTGGATGGCTGATGGTTTGGCAGTGTTGATGGTCTTGAAGTGGACGTTTCCCTTGTTGTGACTGTAAAAAGCCGGTGCCGTGTCCTGTGAGAGTTCGTTGAGGATCTGTGTGGCGATCACCCGTTTCTTGAGTGGGAATCTGAAGCTGAGCCTGGACCGATGATGATGGTGTTGTTTGGGAAGTTTGACTTTGTACTTTCTCGATGAGCGATGGAATGGTGTTCGTCTTTTCTTGATGACGATCTTCCTCTTTCGGTGGAGAAGAAACTCGAGTGTGAGGATGGAGTATAGCCTGTGCATGAGCCGTCTGAACCATCTGGCCCTGGACCTTCTCGGTGGCGGGAGAGCCCTCATTGCTTGGGTAACTAGCAATAATATCTATATTGTGGTAACAGGTACCTATTATATAAGTCTCATTTTTGTGTCACTTTAATTACTTATTCTTTCTGAAAACATTGGAAGTTGTCTTTGTGGCATTGAAGGTTACCATGCAAGGGGATAGAGTCTGTTTGCCTTTTAACAGCTTCTTTATGTGAAAGTGATGACTATCGAATCAAAAGAGACTTGATAAGCCATATAGGACTGCTGGTCGGTTCTATCACAGTCACATTTCCCTTTATAGAAAAGACAGGCATCATCGTAGCACACGATCAGTCTATCATAACCATACCATCACTTGTAAATACCAGCAAAAGTGTAGTTCATCACAACGTAATTTTTGTTGATATATGATCATTCGTAAATTGTTCACGAAATTCCAATAAATTGGTTGTCCAATAAAGAGCTTGATGCCCAACGGAAATGAACAGCGTTGATCCAGAAGATATATCATTTCTTCTGAAAAGACTCTCTGTGTGCCTTGCTCTCTACGCCGTCACTGCCCATATCGTCCCAGACTCATCGATCCCCGCCGTGCTCTTCTCGATTGGCATGAGCTCTTCATTATATAAGACCCGTTCTTTCGCTTGGTTACTTAACAAGTTCATCAAGACAGACATGCAATCCCAGAGACAAGATATCGTCAATGCAATCACCTCACTCCAACGTTATGAGTCCACTACACTTGCGTGGAACAATAAGAAACTGAGGAATTTCAAGAAACTGAGCTATGATGACCAAGACCAGGCTAAATCAGTTGGTTACGTTGAGCATATAAAAAGAACAGAAGATGCAATCAAGAACCAGGCTATCATTGCCAAAAAGATTGCACAGACTGCTATAGAAAACCATGGAGTCAGTGATCTTGAACTGAGAAGTGGATTGTATCAAAGCAATTCCAAGTCAATCGAGGCCATCACTCACTTTGCAAGAGATTGGACTGAACTAGGAACCGATGAGTTGAATCCATTATTGTCTTACATCAAAACCAATATTGATCAGAACCTTCCAACAGCTGAACAGCGATCAAAGACCCTCGTTCTTGTGCCTGGGTCCGGATTAGGAAGAGTCGCACATGAATTATCTACGATGAATCCACCTTTCAAATCTGTCCAATCGGTTGAATTTTCAAGCTTGATGTATCTATGTAACGAATTTGTCTATGGATCTAGTGACAAATTTGACATACATCCATACTTACACACCTATTCACATCATGTCACTGCAGAGAATCAATCTAGATCATCCAAATTCCAAAGAATCCCCATCAAACCATCAAATTTGACCATCAACTATGCTGATATTAGAAGATTCGATGTCGGTGATGTTTCAGAATACGATAATGTTCTGATAGTCTCTGCATTCTTCATCGATACTGCTCAGAACATGTTTGACTACTTCAAGAGTTTTGAAAGAATCATTGGTGATAAAAAGGGATTATGGATCAATATTGGACCATTAAAGTATGGAACTGCACCATTAGTGGAGTTTTCGTTGGACGAATTACGAGAACTCCGTAAACTTAGAGGCTGGAAAGATCTTGATGAGCCAAAACCATACGGTGCTGCCACTTCTGGATACTTGACTGATACGAAAGGTTTATGGCAAGGTTTTTACGGTCTTGGAAGATGGACTTCAAGTTATAATAATTCATGAATAATGATTATCTATTCTTTCTAATTACTGGAACCTGGACCACTATTTATTTGTAGTTTCTTGTCTTCACCACCACTAACAATACCAGCAACTTGATCCCATTCAACTGCAAACACTTTATCTTGTCCCTTTGGAGCTTTTGATTCTCTTGTTATTGTGTATAATGCCTTTTGTGCTCTGATATCCCACACTTTGGCAGTACCGTCATGAGAACCAGAAACGAACATATAATCGTTATCAGGACTAGCACTCAAAGAACTGACGAAATTGCTATGTCCATTAAGTTGGGATTGTGTCACAGTTGTGGCACTGGCTCTTGGATCATGAAGAGTGATGTGACGAGCTGATGAACCACATGCTAATAAGTTCAATTTTGTTAATGCAATAATGGATAATAATGAGTATCCTGTGGTTCTAGTATCAACGGCACGTGCTGTTACTAAATCCCATGTTTTGATAGTATGATCTTGAGAGACAGAATAAGCAACGGTGGAATCGTCATGTGCGAATATCACATCTTCAACAGGTTGAGAATGTCCTTCCAAAAATGATAATGGTGCTCTTCTTCTTATCGAAGCATCAGCTAATGCTAATTTCCTTCTCTTTTTGGCAGCTGTGGATGTGACATTGTTGTTTGGATCAGCTAATGGATCAATTGTAGTCATTTCTTTGTAATTGGTGGACCAAAGACCAATAGAATGATCATAAGATCCTGATAGGATTCTATTATCGTTGACAGCCAATGAGCTCACTGGAGCTTTGTGACCTTCTAGGATAGCTAAGGTTTTACCTTCTTCAGGCTCATCTTCATCTTCATCTAGTTGTTGTGGTGGAAGACCGTCATTTTCAGCTGTGCTTGTTTTCCATAAACGTATCTGTCTATCATTACCACCAGATACTATTCTTGTGGCGGAGATCCATTTAGCAGCTTTGATTGGACCTGAATGACCTTGGTATTGTTTCAAGACTTTCCCAGATAGATCCCATGTACGCACGATCCCATCATATGAACCGGATAAAATCTTATTGTATGAGATGTCTAATGATGAGATCCAATCTTCATTGTTAAAAGAAGCTAGGTATGATGGTGGAAGAACAGCTCTGGTATATTCCAATGATAAGAAGGCCTCGCTTGACAGACCGTTCACTGTAAGGTATTCCTCGATGGATGTACGTAATAGAGTACCATTGATCAAGAAATCAAAAGGAACTGGTGATTCAGTGTCTAATAAATGGTTAACAATCTCCGAAAGACCGTATCTTTTCAGTGAGATTGGCACGTAAAGTGGTTTATCTTCGACTTTCAAGGAATCATCCTCTTCACGGGTGAAGAATCTGATCTTCACTTGTGATTTATCAGCCATATTTCCAACGTTTAGCAAGATATTTATGAGACGAGTCTGTTAGTTTATTATGGCACTTGAAGCTTAAAAAGAATTTTTTTTAAGCTCATCGAGCCGGAATTTTGAGCTAACGCACGTGACTTGGATTTTTCAAGAAATCGAATTCCGACTTTTTCACGTACACAAACGAGCTTTTAAACACTAAACGAACACTAAAAACTGTCAATATTGTACTAGGAATCTACTAGGAAGAGCTCTTTTGGACCTGAATCTCATTCATTGACCGGTTTCACTCTCAATATATCACTCAGTTTATTCAAAAAGCAGTTTCGCCAGGTTCAAATCACGCATTATTTGATATAAACACACATTCTCTGCATCATGACATTGACTCCACCGTTTGTCGTGTCTTCGCCTGGTAAAGTTATCTTATTTGGTGAACATGCCGCTGTCTTCGGTAAAGTGAGTATCTATATTTCATAAGAACGCATTACACCAGGGAACTAACATTCTGTTTTAGCCTGCCATTGCCGCTTCACTATCACTAAGAACGTATCTGCTGGTATCTCCAAGTGATGATAAAGAACAAGTGATACTAGATTTCCCAGATATCGATTTTGAGATGAAATGGAACCGTTCAGACTTTCCTTGGGAGACTGCCGAGAAATATAGAAATCCAAAACCTCAACCAACCGATGAACTGGTTCCTGAATTGGTTTCTGAACTATCTACACTTTTGTCATCCATAGACAAACCAATCCAGTATAGTGCTGCTTATGCTTTCTTATACCTTTATGTCAACTTATGTGATAGAACCACCGAGGGTTTGAAGTTCAGTGTCCGTTCCACTTTACCAATTGGTGCAGGTTTAGGATCATCTGCCACAATATCTGTTTGTTTGACTGCTGCATTTTCACTGATTGGTAGTCATATCAAACCACCAACTGTCAAAAATGAAGATCTAAGTGTTGATAATGAAGATTCCACATTCATAGATTCTTGGGCTTTCATTGGTGAAAAATGCATCCATGGTAATCCATCTGGTATTGATAATGCCGTTGCAACTCATGGTGGTGCTGTTATGTTTCAAAGAATGCAAAGTTCAATCCCAAGTGTTCGTACCACGATGAGAAACTTCCCATCATTGAAGTTGTTACTTACAAACACTGCCCAACCGAGAAGAACATCTCAATTAGTTGCCAATGTCACGAGGTTGACTGGAGAATATCCAAAGACATCCTCAAGTATTCTTGATGCTATCGAACATCTAACAAGAGAAGCATACAACATAATAATTAGACCATTTATTGGTACAGAAGACAAAGCAAGATTAAGAGAATTATTCGAGATCAACCACGGTCTGTTAGTTGCATTGGGTGTTAGTCATCCAACATTGGAAAGAGTTAGAATCCTGACAGATGAACTGAACGTTGGAAAGACGAAATTGACAGGTGCCGGTGGTGGTGGTTGTGCCATCACTCTACTAAACGATGAAGTTGATGAAAGAGTCATCCAAGCACTGACATTGAAATATAAAGAATATGGATTTGAAACATTTGAAACTTCACTGGGTGGTAAAGGTGTTGGATTCTTGAACAGTGGAAGTGATTTCCAATTTACTCCAGAATCGTTCCTGGCACTGGATGGTCGTTCAGCCATTGAAAGTGCTTTAGGTGGTGAAGAAATGAAAGGATGGAGATTCTGGTGAATCTCATAGTCATGAAGAAGAAAGGAAGGAAGGAAAATGCATCTGATAACATTGATGCCAGCTATCATGAAAAAAGCTATTGATTTTTTAATACTTGATTTCTTAACTTCGCATATAGGGCCTACGGGCAGATTAAAATCACATAAAACTCAAGCAGCATAGCAACCAATTGTATTATGAGAACACTTGTGCCTAACAAAAATTGGACTGTTCAAGGCATTCATGACCGTAATGTTCATAGTTTTACTCACAAAACGGAGATACATCCTTGTAGTTAATCTAACGCATACCAATCAATCCAACTAATAGAAAGGAACGGAAAGTCCCTTTCAATAAGCTGCCTTCCCCAGCATCGAACTCCATAAACAGAGAAAACAATCACAAAGTGACGCCGGAGAAATACGCGTTGCTTTAAAAGATAAAATCATGATAAAAACTTGTAATTTTAGTGAATTTTTTTTATATGAAAGAAATTTGTGTGTGTGGTGTGTCCCATAACGTGTACTAAACAGGAAATATTCGCGGCGTCTCATCTAACTACACTCTCTTAATAAGTTATAGATTTGATGGGTCATTTGTATCCATATAGATTTAGTGGTGTACAGTACAGCTCTACAGATTGTGTGTGATGAGTTTAAGAAGGAAAAAAAAAAACAGAACTTTTGTGTATCATTTGGGTGATTTATAGACAGTGATTGTATGATGAATGTGGGTTTAAAGGATTTCTTAGATACCTCTGTTGAAGAAAACAGTCTCGATTGGTTCACCGTTCTTGTCTTTCTTTCCTGATAGATCAGCTTCTAGTTTGGAGACACTGATAGTCTCATTTTGTGGGAAGACAGCTAGAGCGAATGGTAGGACAGCGAATGAAGTGACGGTGATTAAACCCAAGTTCACAGCAGTTTGTAGACCAAGTCCTCTTCCTTTCAAGAATCCTTTTTGTAGTCTCACCAAAACTAGAGCTGGAAGAACCATGATTGGAGTGGCATTGATGACTCTGGAAGCAGCAGTTTCACCAACGGCATAAATAGCAGCAGTCTTGGAAGTACCTACTGGATCACCATTCTTGTCAAACACAGTGATACCGTGTTTGATCTCTTTACTTCTCATGGCAAATACATTGACTATACCAGCAGAAACAACAGCAGCGAATGGAACTAATCTACCCAAGATCAATCTGGTACTAGAACTAATGTTTTTCAGTCTTGGAACAATAGCATTTAGACCTAAAGCAGCAGAACAAGAAGCCGTGACGGCAATAGAATAGTTCGTAATCAGTTCTTTGGTAGATAATGGATGTGACTTGTTAGCATTTGAGATGTTGATTGCAACATTCAAAGATTGATTAGCAACTTGCCAGAATAAAGTACCAGCTGCACCTAAACCCGGGGTAAGCATACCAGCAGTGACGACCAAGTTCGATAAAACACAAGAAGACATTCTGAATGGTAATAAGACAGCTTCACCAGTGTCTGGATGAACAGTAGAATCCAAGATTTTCTTTGATTGCCATAATTCTGGAGTCATTTCTGTTATTTTACCATTTTTGTAATCTGAGATTAAGGATTTTGCTTGTTCAACTGAAGCTTTGGTGTTTAGAAGCATGAAAGGATCAGCTAGATCGGAACAATGACGAACACGACCCCAATATGAGGATAAATCGTATCTTGAATCAGGTAAACTGATTGGGCCTGGAACTGAAGATGCCATTGATACAAAAATGAGTTTATCTAGTGTGAAAAAGAAGTCAGAAAAGCACAAATTTCGAGCAAATTATATAAAGAGATACGCTCTGAAAGATGGATATCTTTTCAAGAAGTGATTGAAGTGGTTAAGAGGAGTTTGAAACACGCTAATTTCAATGGTCGATGTGTCAACCAAAATTTTTCAAATGTTTTTTTTTTTTTTTTTTTCTTTTCTTTTCAGACTTCAAAATGTTTTATTGTTTGTTGATGGAAATGATAATCGAAGTGAAGTTATTGCTTTTGGTCCAAGTTTATCGAGCTGTTTGTGTGTTTGACTTTGGTTCAACTCGGTGATGATTGCTGGTATTGGTATTGATATTGTGAAATTGGCAAGATTCCATACATTACTGGAGAGAAATGGTGGTCTTCAGGGTTCTTTTATGACCAAATTCTCAGAGAGAGTTTTACATTCAAAACATGAACTCCCCAAATTTAGACAATTTCAAGAGGAAAATGATACAAAGAGTGGTGTAAAGATGTTGAGTGATAGCTGGTGTGTAAAAGAAGCCATATTCAAGTCGTTGGATACAAAATATCAGAGCTCGTTTGCAATGAGACATTGGTATAAATATAACTCACAATCAGGAAGACCACAAATTGGAGGTGATTACTTACTAGAGCATAAAGATGAACAATTCCTTGTATCATTGAGTCATGACACTGATATATTGACGTCTACTGTGCTACGACAGATCAAGACTTGAATCATTCATCGAAAAAAAGCAAAAAAAAAAACTTTCTCTAAGACATTAATTTGCTATACATATATGCAACTCTTTCCCTTCTAAACTTTGAACTGAAGCAACCTGCAATAATCTATTCCCATTCAACAGTAGCTGGTGGTTTAGAAGTGATATCATAAGTGACACGAGCGACACCATCGACTTCATTGACGATTCTTGAAGAGACTTTTTTCAAGAAAGCAGCTTCGAAACAATACCAATCAGCAGTCATGAAATCAGTGGTTTCAATAGCTCTTAAAGCAATGACTTGTTCATAAGTACGTTGATCACCCATAACACCGACAGATTTCACTGGTAACAAACAAGCAAAAGCTTGAGAAATGTTGTTATATAAACCAGCGTTTCTAATTTCTTCAATGTAGATATGATCAGCAGCTCTGGCAATAGCGACTTGAGATCTGGTGACTTCACCTAGAACTCTGATGGCAATACCTGGACCTGGGAATGGATGTCTCCAGACCAAGTCATGAGGGATTCCTAATAGTTCACCCAATTCACGAACTTCATCTTTGAATAATTCTCTTAATGGTTCAATCAATTTCAATTTCATGTTATCTAATAGACCACCAACGTTGTGATGAGTTTTGATGGTTTGAGATGGACCTTTGAAAGAGATGGATTCAATGACATCTGGGTAAAGGGTACCTTGTAATAAGAATTCAATATCTTGACCAGATTTTGGTTTAATTTCAGCAGCGACTCTTTCAAAGACGTGAATGAAAGTGTTACCAATGATTTTTCTCTTCTTTTTCTGGGTCGGTAACACCAATTAATTTATCCAAGAATTCATCAGCAGCATCAACAACGGTCAATTGAATACCTAAACCTTCAGTCAAGGTTTGTTTGACGATTTTGGCTTCATCTTTTCTCAAGACACCATTATCAACCAAGATAGCGTGGAAACGATCACCAATGGCTTCGGTCATCAATTTGGCAGCGACAGTGGAATCAACACCACCAGAGACAGCACCGATAACTTCAGCAGTTGGACCAACTAAGGTTTTAATTCTGTTGATTTCAGTATCGATGAAGTTTTTCATACTCCAGTTTTGAGTAGCTTTACAGATATCAACGGCAAAGTTTCTCAATAGAATTTTACCTTTCTCGGAGTGAGTGACTTCTGGGTGGAATTGGATACCGTAGATTTGTCTGGTTTCATCGGCAATACCACAGTATGGAGAGTTTTCAGAAGTAGCGATAACTTTAAATCCATCTGGTAAACCGTATAGTTTATCACCATGGGACATCCAGACTTTAGAATGATCAACATCTTTGAATAATGGAGATTCTTTGTCTTGAACGTTCAAAGTGGCTGGACCGTATTCACGTTTGTCACCTCTTGAGACTTCAGTACCGTTGATCCAAGCTAATTCTTGCATACCGTAACAGATACCTAAGATTGGAACACCTAATTTGAAGACGTCCTTGTCAACATGTGGAGCATCTGGAGCATAAACGGAGTATGGGGAACCAGATAAGATAACACCTTTTGGTTTCCAGTTCAATTCAGAGATTTTTTGAGTACATGGTAACATTTCAGCGTAGATGTTAAACTCTCTTAAACGACGGGTCAAAAGATGGGAGTATTGGGAACCGAAATCCAAAACCAAGATGGTTTCGAAGACGTTGGAGACTGGCTCAACAGGATCAGACATTGTGTGTTGGGTAGATTGGGCTTGAAGTAGCGAAAAGTCAGAAACAACTTGCCAAAAACAAGAAACAGAAACAACTTTCAATTTTTATGACTTCTTTTCCTTTCTTTTTAATTGATAAATTTTTTTCGCCCGGAAAGGTTACCCGCAGGGATGAGATTGGATCTGTCATTGAGGAAAGTGTCATTAACCGTGGTCTGCCGAAGGGAAACCGCACCGAGGGTTCATTGAATATTCGGGTACTTACTACAAATGACGAATTATAATCGGTTATTGATTGATGATAAGCTCAGGTTCTGTGGAGACGCATCTTCCCAATGGCATCACCGGAAATTACCACTTCTTTCTCGACGAGATCTCTTTTAATCTTGAAAAGGAGCCCTCCGAGGTTCAAGGATCTCAACCGTGGGAGAGTTATAACCAGTTCTTTGAGTTCATCTTTCATTGAGTGACAGATCAATTTGATGATCAAAGTCCATTGAGTCTTCGAAATCAACTGGGTGGAGAGTTCATTGATTTGTTTGAACTTGGACAACTTCAATGACGTTGATATCTTGGAGGACTGGGAATTCAATGGGATTCTATTCTTCAAAGATGCTATGATATGGTTGTATAAGATACGGTATTGATCAGGATTACCCTTGATGAATGAACTTGATGGTTGCTCTTCATCAAAAGTACCATAATTCAACTCTGTTCTGAACCGTTTCTTGAAATCTTTGAAACATGTCTCCTTCACTAAATTTTTTAAAACTTGACGTCCAGAGTTACAACCTTCACAATGACATGAATTCAAGTAATTAAGGAAGTTCATACCAGAATCATCATTGCTATCCAAATTGACCTCAGGAATTCTTAAATAAACCAACCAATTATAAAACCAGTCAACAATAGTTAAATCTTCACAACTTGTTAAACTCTCTGTTAGGTTCAAAAACATGTCTTTTCTTCTTTTAAGTATAGTGTTATTGATTGGAAGCTTCAAGGTGTTGACATCCACAAGCTGATACAATGGGGTCTTCATAAATATTGGTAAAAATTGGAAATCATTCAAATTGATAAAGAAGGTTTTCACATTTGATAGCATTGGACCCATATATGGAGAGACTAATAACAAGTCCCATTGGATCTCATAGTTGAGCTGTGACGACGGTGGTAATGAGATGAAAGATAGCATTTCAAGGTTCCGAGGAATATCAATCTCGTTGAACCAATGAGTGAAGAATTGTAAAATACAAGAGTTACAGAGAACTCTTTCATGACAATTCAGTTTCAACTCGAGTCGTTTCAATGAGTTAAGATCAATGATTTGGTTGAGTTTCTCAAATGATAAAGGATCATTGCCATGATGGACATTAGACATCGATAATGTCTCCAAGTTTGATAGTTTCAAAGAAGGATTTAGGTTGATAGCTGACGTCAACTCATTGATAAAAGTCTCTGTTGTGAGTGATGTGTTTAATTGGAGATATTTGATGTTTTGCAATACTTGATATGTTGGTACTTCAAGTCTTAGATAGTTATCACTTCCCAACTTGTATTGATTTTCAATCAATATTGATAGAATCTCACAAGAGATTGGCAAACAGTTGAGGTCTTTGATATCCAAGATCTGTGAGTTCTTTAAGTTCAGCAAGTCTCCTTTTATCAAGTCATTCAAATTCTCAGCACTGGAATAATGGTAGGTGTATTTGTTATAATGATGCTTGATCAGGTGATCATGGTTATAACTCAACAACGAACCAAACTTCTTTAAATTGTTGATGTCCATGTTATCCAAGACCTTCAAGTTATTATCGTTCGTTAGGAATAGGTCATAAAGTGATTCATACAGGTTGTTGTCCAGCTGATCATAGCTTGAGTTCGTTCTGGTAGTGCAAGATGTATCAATGACAATCTCGCTGATCAATGGTAACAAATCTTCTGTGTTGGAATGCAAAGAGGCCAATAGCTTAGGATATCCCCTTCTCAAGTCCAGAACAGTATAATTTGATTCAAAATGCTTGAACTGAGAGTCAATATCATCAATGATCAACAACTTATTGTATAACCTTTTGTTTACCATTTTGTTGAAGAAGTGACATGTTTGTGACAAGGAAACCAAGTCTGATTGAAACTCAACACAGTCTGCAATGAAGTCAATTATTTGGAAAGGCAAGTTCTCAAAGTTGTTCTCTACTTTTGGTTCTTTTCTTCTAGCTTGTTTAGCTTTCTGCTTCAGCTTGTATTGTTTGTTGAACAGGTTCCAGTCCAGAGGAAGTGACTTTGGCAGTGATTGGGGTGTTGATCTTTGTGGAGTTGAAGTCACATTTCTATATGACGGGTTGTATGTCATGTTTCTGAAGCTTGAGAATCCCTTAAAGCTAGACAGATCATCCTCAATGAACTCTCTGTTGATGAACGAGTAGCTCATATTCGCTTGTGGGGAATAGGTGTAGTACCGGTTGCTGTAGGAGCCAGCAGGCGTTCCCAACGGCGTACCCAGTGGCGTATTGACCAGCTCACTCATGATTCAATTGCTTAACCAAGAACAACTTTCAGAGCAGTCCGTTGACTATGAAACAATTTGTGGAAGGTATTTCTCTTCAAATGACTTTGGCTGAAGTTGTGTCATTATGGTCACTCTGGGGTTTGGGAAGGTGGTCCAATTGGGTAATACTTCCGTTTACGGACACACAGCCAGATGCCATGTGTCTATCTCGTTGAATTCGCTCTCTTTTTGACCACTTATGAGCCATTATTCACTTCCAATACACGATGAACATACTTACTGTTCTACTTCCAGCCACTACTCACATTTACAAGGATACTCCCGTAACATCCCATTTAAGCACAGTACATGAAACGCTAACAGAACGCGCCTTTTCTCGAAAATCAAAGATGCTGAAAATTATGTGTCTACGTGTAAACAAACAAAGTACTCATTAACTACTCAATCTCAATACAAAGCAATCAACATGGCCATCGAGAACAGTATCACCGTCCCAGCTTACCACGAAAAGCTCAACATCAAGCCTCTGACCAAGAGACTATTCGCCGCTTTAGGCAACGCAGACTCTGCTAAGACCGAATTGATCTTCGTCGATGACAACTCCAACGATGGTTCTGTTGAAGAAGTCGAAGCTTTACAAAAAGAAGGTTACAATGTCAGAATCATCGTCAGAACTACCGAAAGAGGTTTAAGTTCTGCCGTCCTAAGAGGTTTCACCGAATCCAAAGGTGAATACATTGTCTGTATGGATGCTGATCTACAACACCCACCTGAAAGTGTTCCAGATTTCTTGAAGAAATTAAGAAACCATCCGTTCGTTATTGGTACCAGATACGCTGACGGTGTTGGTATCGACAAAGACTGGCCATTATACCGTCGTGTCATCAGTTCCGGTGCTAGAATCTTGGCTAAACCATTGACCACCGCTTCTGATCCAATGAGTGGTTTCTTTGGTCTACAGAAAAAATACCTAACTAATGCCTCAAACATCGATGCTCAAGGTTTCAAGATCGCTTTAGAACTATTGGCCAAATTGCCATTACCAGCTGATCAACCAATTGGTGAATTTGGTTATTCATTCGGTGTCAGAACTGAAGGTGAATCCAAATTGTCAAGTAAAGTTATGATTCAATACTTGGAACAATTGAAAGAACTTTACATTTATAAATTTGGTTTAGCCCCAATCATTGCTTTCATCTCAATCATTGCCATCTTCTTCCTTTACATTTTGTTCCAACTATTTTAAGTTCTCTGTGATCAGTTTTATTGAGTAAATAGTGAATTCTTGTCCCAATCTATACTTTACGTTAATCAGTTTACATCCATGCGTTAATCAGATCAGTTTACATTCATGCCTTGTTCAATGTAGTTCTTCAAATTTCCCGATAATGTGCACTGCAAGCAGATGTAACATCGCGATATACGGATTGCTTGATTTATAGATTTGAGTACTCACTCTAGTACACTACAACCTGCCTATTTAGGACCAGCACACGGTCAGTCTACGAGATCCTTCATCATTCATCACAGTCCGCTGATCCTGTACGATTAGCTTATGATGAATTTATAAACTGATATGTTCTATAAACGGTTTATGAACGAGGATACATCATGATCTTAAGGTACACATTACCAAAAAGTCGTATACGATCTTAAGTGTTCTACAGCGTACAGGTCTTGATCTAGGAGTAGTGAGTAGCAGTGGTAGTCTACAAGTTTGTTGTGAAATCTCTTTGAAGACTCCCATCACTTGGCCAGGCCAAGCATTGAGGGTCCTAATCAAGGCTCAAGAAGTAAGAACAAGTAGACCCTTCCATGTTCTTTTTCGCCAGGGTTTTGCAGCTGGTAAACAATCCGGCGCACAAAGAAAAAAAAAATTGGCTAGTTGCGCCGTACCGCTCCGCTGAGTTCGCTCGGCGGTGAATGAACAAGTAACAAGACTTGTTTAGTGCTAAGAGTTAAGAAGGTTATTGTTCTACAGGCTTGGTGTTTTGTGTAGATCTCCTGTAGATATGTGTGTGTTCAGTGTTGATGTTGATGTTGACGTTGAATGTTTGTGTGTCATAGCTTTTGCACACAACTGCCCATGTCCGGATTGTTTGAGATGAGATGCATTTCTTGAAGTGGAAGATTTTTTTTTCCTTCCACCAACGGATTTACTGCGATGCCCTAGAATTTGCACAGCGGAATGCATATTTTTAACGGTATTCCTGTCCTAAATAGGCCAACTGCGAATCACAGTTCATAGTTCACAAATCACGAAGAATCACGTAATTTCCAACTATGCAGTGTGATGCTTCTAGTTGCATTCCATCATGGAGCTATAAAAACGAAGCATGTACCCTTAAAAGTTTTCCGTAGCTTCACAAGGCATTGCCATATTCACAAAAACAGTAATGGTGTTAAAGTGCATTGCTGAGCCATTGGGCAGACTGAAATGGGGGTTCCTTCCAGTTAGAAGAGAGGTTGAAAACTACCCTGAAGAAGAGGAAGAAGATGTGAAAGTTGATGAAGAAGAGGAAGAAGAAGAGCATGAAATAGAATACAGAGACGAGGCTAACAGACCATGGTGGAAATTTTTTGATGAGTACGAGTACAGAATCAACAAACAAACAAAGAAACATCATAAATGGTACAATTGGTTCAATGAGACTGATACCCCAGCTGAAAGAAAACTAATTATGAAATTAGATATCATCTTGACCCTATACAGTTGTATGGCTTACTGGGTCAAATACTTGGATCAAACCAATTTGAACAATGCCTACATTAGTGGTATGAAAGAAGAGCTAGGTTTCAAAGGTAATGACTTGGTCAACACACAAGCCATGTTCACCGTTGGTTCCATTATTTTTCAAATTCCATTCATGTACATCCTTTATAGATTACCAATGAACTATGTCTTACCAACTTTGGATATCTGTTGGTCTTTATTCACCATTGGTTGTTACAGAGTCAACAACATCCCACAATTGAAAGTTATGAGATTCTTCATTGGGGTCTTTGAAGCACCTGCTTACTTGGCTTATCAGTTCTTGTTTGGTTCTTTCTACAAATATGATGAAATTGTTCGTCGTTCTTGTTTCTACTACATTGGTCAATACCTTGGTCTTTTGACTTCAGGTTTGTTGAGTGCTAGTATCTACGAATCTTTGAACGGTGTTGCTGGTTTATCTGGTTGGAGATGGATGATGATCATCGATGGTATCATTTCTGTCGTTGTTGGTGTCATTGGTGTCTACTCCTTACCAGGTACTCCAGATGATTGTTACTCTATCTGGTTAACTGATGATGAGATTAGATTGGCCAGAAAAAGACTAAGAAAATCAACCATTGCTCCTGTTGATTACTCAAAGAAATTCTTCAACAAAGAGGTTTGGTACAACATTGCTACATCATGGCAAGTCTACGTTCTTGCAGTTTGGAACATCTTCTGCTGGAACAACAACAATGGTACATCCGGTGCTTACTTGATTTGGATCAAATCTCTAGGTCGTTTCTCCATTCCAAAAGCCAACCAATTGGGTGCTCTATCTCCAGCTTTGGGTATACTTTGGTTGATCTTGACCGCTTTGTATGCTGATTTATTACATTCTAGATGGCAAGCATTGATCTTGACCCAAGTGTTTAATTTCATGGGTAACGTTATTCTTGCTGCTTGGTACGTTCCTGAGTCCGCCAAATGGTTTGCCTTCATGCTTCAATACTTTGGTTGGGCCATGGCTCCAGTGCTGTACAGTTGGGTTAACGATATTTGTCGTCGTGATGTCCAGACCAGAGCAGTCATCTTGATCGTCATCAACATGCTTGCACAGACGTTCAGTGCCTGGATCTCGGTGCTTGTGTGGAAGACTGTTGAGAGTCCAAGATACCTGAAAGGTTTCACTTGGACCGCCACTGCTGCTTTCTGTCTATCTTTATGGACTTTCCTAGTCTTGTACCTTTACAAAAGAGACGAAAGAAGATACGCCAAAGACAACGGTATCGTGCTGTTCAACTCTAAGACTGGTGAGAACTACCCGCTGGACAAGGAGAGCAACGACGAGAAAGTTGTAGCCGCTGAAGAGACGGACGAGACGGCAAGCGCAGAATCACGCAAGTAGACAATAATAGCGTGATCTGTTCACTAATTAATTAGACTAATACTTGATTTTCTGGTTATTATTGTAGCGTATGCAGTAGCGCGGGGGCGGCTGCGTCTCGTCTCCCGCTGCCACCAAATAATTCGCGACATCACCAGCACCAGGATTGCCAGGAGCCCGTTCCACTGAGCAACCAATATCAACAACAAACAAAGAATTGAACAATCTCTTCCACGGACGAATTCACCGAAAGGACACATCACACACGAAGAGACAGACACCCGCCGTGAAATGACCACGCTTCTCCTCAACATCGACGAGAACGCCGAGGTCGCCAACAAAGGCGTCGTCTTCCTTCCTAACCAACCTCTCCCAGACAACTACAACGCAGGAGATGCGCTCTTCACACTCAGAATCGCCATCCCAGGCTCTTGTCGCATCTCCAGAGACGGGATCGTTTGGATCAACCTCCCAAAGGACGGAGCCACCAAGTTCGATAGAAACAAGTACACAAAGAGAATCATCCCACAATCTTTCACTTCAAACTCTGAACTGGATTTCGAGATCTACGCACCAGGGTCCTACAACTACTACATCTCATACAGAGATTCACAATCAGATTCGTTGAAAACTACAAGAAAGTTCTACTTCGTTGTACCACCACCGCTATATCTCAATGGGAAGTTCATCCCACTTCATGGTGTTGCTATGGAATCCATTGTTTCCAAATGGTTAGGCGACAAGTCCAGTTGGGATCCAATCTTCAACGAGATCGCAAAAAAGGGTTATAATATGATCCACTTCACTCCTTTACAAGAAAGAGGTATTTCCAACTCGCCATACTCCATATTCGATCAATTGACTTTTGACACAAACTTGTTTGAAAGCCAGGATGAAGTTGAAGGTCTGGTCACCAGTTTGCATAAGGAGAAAGGTCTTCTCTCAATCACAGATATTGTGTTCAATCACACTGCTAACAACTCTGAATGGTTGAAAGAGCACCCTGAATCTGGTTATAATGCTCAAACTGCACCACATTTAACCTCTGCTATTGAGCTGGATGGAAAGTTGCTAGAGTTCAGTGAAAACCTTGCGAAATTGAATTATCCTACCGACTTGAAGAATGTAGATGACTTGTTGAGGATCATGGAAGGTATCAAACAACATGTCTTTGCTGAATTGAAGCTATGGGAATTTTACGTCATTGATGTCGTGGGAACACTAGAGGAACTTGAGCAAGTCTGGAACCCAACTTCTCTGAATCAATTGAGAAAGATTGACATCCCTGCAGAAGCAAAGGGAAGTCTTGCTAAACTAGGTGAGTTTGTCTCTTCTGCTGCAGGTCAATTCACTTTGAGACTTCGTCATGACAACAAGGTTGACACCATGACCTTTGCCTCTATTTTGAACTCGTTATACGACGGTGTACCATTCTCCACCATTAAGGATGAAGCCAAAAAGATCCTTGACCAAGTTAACTTGCCACTCTACAAAAATTACGACAACGATGTTGAGGACATCATGGAGCAGCTTTTCAACAGAATTAAGTATTTGAGGGTCGATGAACACGGTCCAAAATTTGGTCCAATTACTGAGAAATCACCATTGACTGAACCTTACTTCACTCGCATCAAAGGTACTGATGGAAAAGATTATCAGCTGGCTAACAATGGCTGGATTTGGAATGGTAATCCATTAGTTGACTTTGCTTCTGACAAATCTAAGAGTTACTTACTTCGTGAAGTTATCATTTGGGGCGATTGTGTTAAATTGAGATATGGTTCAGGTGCTGATGATTCACCTTACTTATGGTCAAGAATGGAAGAATACGTTGCAATCAATGCAAAGATTTTTGATGGTTTTAGAATAGATAACTGTCATTCAACACCATTGCACGTTGGTGAACACTTGCTAGATCATGCAAGAAGTGTAAATCCAAATCTATACATCGTTGCTGAACTATTTACAGGCTCTGAAGACATGGACAACTTGTTCGTTGAACGCTTGGGTATCTCATCTTTGATCCGTGAGGCAATGCAGGCTTGGTCTGTTGATGAACTGTCCAGATTGGTTCACAGACATGCTGGTCTTCCAATTGGTTCTTTCCAACCATTGCATCTAGATAAAGTTGCATACCCTGCTTACAAACCGGTCTCCGAAATTGGTGATACACTTTCAGAGACTAACATGCCTAGAGTGTTGGCTCCATCTAGAACTCAGGCCTTATTCATGGATTGTACTCATGACAATGAAACCCCATATGACAAGAGAACTGTCGAGGATACCCTACCAAATGCTGCCTTAGTTTCGTTATGTTACACATCTGTTGGTTCTGTTTTCGGTTACGATGAATGTTATCCACATTTATTAGACGTTGTTAATGAAGAAAGATCATACACTTTCGGTTCAGGTATCGGTGTTGCCAAGGCCAAACTATACAAGATTCGTCAATCGATCTCAAGTGACAGCTTCAAAGCTGAAGACCATGAAATGCATGTCCACCACGAAGGGCAGTTTATTACCTTACAAAGAGTCAATGCTAAGACCGGGAAAGGTTGTTTCCTTATCGCTAGAACCAAGTTTCAAGAGGAGCAATATCAAGGACTTGCACCAATACTTTTGAAAGGTACAAAGGCAGAATTCGAATTCTCGTATGCATTGGCAAGAACCGGGGATCCAATTGCTGATGACAAGCAAATCACACCTGTCCCTGTTGAACTGAGAGAGTTGGAACCACCAAATGTCGAGTACATTGATGGAAACACTCAAATAACATTACCTGGTGATTTCCCACAAGGTTCTATCTTGGTTGTGAGTACTTGTTTCAACTCTTTGGATGAGGATCTAGACAGTTTCCTGAAAAGTGGAGCTCTTGAGGCATCTCAAGATTTGACACTCTTAGAGATCAACAGTTTGTTATACAAATGTGAATCTGAAGAACGTGATGCTAGTGCTGGTAAAGAAGGGTGCTATGATATCCCAAATCATGGAAGATTAGTGTATGCTGGTCTACAAGGATGGGTGTCTATTCTGAGAAATATCATTGATAACAACGATCTTGCTCATCCTCTGGCTGAAAATCTAAGAAACGGTACATGGGCTTTAGACTATGTTGTCAACAGACTACAGAAATACTCTGATGGTGGTGCAGTTGACAAGTTCACACAATGGTTGAGAGAGAGACTAGCAAAAGTTAAGAATGTTCCTTTCTTCTTGGTGCCTCGTTACTTCGCACTTGTTATTGGTGTTGCTTATGAGGCTTTGAGATTCAAAGCGTTATCACTGTTGACTCCAGAAATCCAAAAGGGTCATGCATTCACTCAATCATTAGCCTTGACCTCAATTCAAATGCTAGGAGAAATGAGATCTACCTCATTAGCTCCAATGGCTCAAATTCCAGGTTTGGCTGCTGGTTTACCACACTTCAGTTACGATTACATGAGGTGTTGGGGTAGGGATGTTTTCATTTCAGTAAGAGGTTTACTGCTAGCTACTGGTCGATTCAGTGAGGCTAGAGATCACATTTTGAACTTTGCAGCTACTTTGAAACATGGCATGATTCCAAATCTACTTGATGCTGGTAGAAACCCAAGATACAATGCTCGTGATGCTGCTTTCTTCTTCTTACAATCGGTGCAAGACTACATCACTTTGGTCCCATCGGGTGAAGCCATTCTGAAAGATAAAGTTAAGAGAAGATTCCCACTGGATGATAGATACATTCCACACACGGATCCAGAAGCTTTCAGTTATGAATCCACCATTGAAGATGTCTTCTATGAAATCTTATCCAGACACGCTAAAGGAATCAAATATCGTGAAGCCAATGCTGGTCCAAGACTTGATAGTCAAATGAAAGATGAGGGGTTCAATGTTGAAGTCCATGTCGATTGGGAAACTGGTTTAGTTCATGGTGGTTCGCAATTCAACTGTGGTACATGGATGGATAAAATGGGTGAAAGTGAACGTGCGGGATCTAAAGGTGTGCCAGGTACTCCAAGAGATGGTGCTGCTATTGAGATCAATGGGCTGCTTAAGAGTGCTTTGAGATTCGCTATTGAGTTGAAGGAGAAAGGTGTGTTCAAGTACTCAAGTATCAGTGAAACCTCACGTAATGGCGATGAGGTCACACTCAAAGAATGGAACGATCTGCTTCAAAATAACTTTGAAAGAGTCTACTATATCCCATCAGACCCAAAAGATGATGTGAATCATGTGGTTGATTCAAACATCGTCAACCGCAGAGGTATTTACAAAGATTTATACAAGACTGGTAAGCCATATGAAGATTATCAACTAAGGGCTAACTTCCCTATTGCTATGACGGTTGCTCCAGAACTGTTCACTCCAGAGTATGCCATTGGTGCGTTGAACATTGCTGATGAAGCTATCAGAGGTCCGTTGGGTATGAGAACCTTAGATCCGTCAGATCTGAACTATAGACCATTTTACATAAACTCGGAAGATTCCACAGATTTTGCAACATCTAAGGGAAGAAATTATCACCAGGGTCCAGAATGGGTTTGGTGTTTGGGTTATTTCTTGAGAGCATGGTACAACTTTCAGTCAAAAGCACCTGCTTTCACTGATGCAAATGGTAACACTATCTCATCTCATTTATTCTTACAATTATCAGAGAAGCTCACAGAACATAAGAGATGGATATATGATAGTCAATGGGCTGGTTTGACTGAGCTTACGAACAAGGATGGTGCCCTGTGTGCTGATTCATCACCTACACAAGCATGGAGTAGTTCGTGTTTGCTAGACTTATATTTAGATCTGTGGAGGGCTTGAGTGTATCTGGGAATACAAAGAAATGTACTTGCTGTATACGTGTCCTAGTGCATAAACATATGCATATACGATGAGTAGAACAAGCGAGATGATTCTTCATTGCTAAAATTAGCTGGTTACGTTATTGTGATTATGTAAGCATTTCAATAAACGCGCGATAAGGCTTGTAACTAGTATTTATTTGGAAACAACAATAAACAAGGTGTCAGTAGCTTTCTGATATTTCCGTCAACGGACAGCGTGTGTTTCTGTTTGGTTTGGCATAGCACGCTAATTTGTTGATTGGCTTGTCATGTCGTCGAACAAGCAGCGGGACAAGCTTGGACAGGTGATCCAGAACTTCTTCCTGAAGGCCACCAACATCATACTCCAGTCACGCACGACGCAGTTGCAGGAGAATATGGTCTCGGGAGCCTCTCAGCAGTTCAAGGCGAACAAGTGGTTCAACATTGAGCTTCCGGATCAGCTGTCGGATGATCTGAAGATGTGGAAGTCTACTAACCAGCTCTCATTCGCCCCGATTATTGTGGAGACGTACCTTGATCTGAGAGAGTTGACTATCAAACAGTCGCTGGTGCTGAAGGATGAGGAAGGAAACAACTGGAACATAAACACCAAGAAGACAGAGATTGTGATGGAAAGGTGGTTGATCGAGCTGGATCATTCCGTCATTGATGACTCCAGTATGGACTTGCCACACCTGTACAAGCAGCTCATCATCATGTTCCGATACTTATACACCGTTACAAGACTATTACCAACTGCTAAGTTATTCAAGAGACTTGAGAAAGTGAAACTTACTAGGTCGCCACTCAAGATTGGCGCGAGAGTCCTGGAAGGAAACAGGGCTATCGTCTCGAAGGGAAGAATCGGTCTATCAAAACCGATCATTGCTACTGAGAACCATCTCCAGTCCAGAGATCTCACACCGGCACCAACTCCAGTTGGTCTTTTAAAGATATCAGTCACATACAGAAAACAAATTGACTACGAGCTGATAGATAACGAGGAAAATTTGTCCTCTCACTTTTTGGACCTTGACAAAGGTAAAACTTATAGTTCCTCATTACAAAGAAAAGCTTTCAGATCAGGAACAGCATCACCTCCACCAAGTTCATCCCCGAGATCCAATGCATCAATAATACAATCTCTGAAAGTACAAAGAGCAAACTCTGCAAGCGCACAAGTACCACCCTCTTTACCGAAATCCATTACCTCATCTATAGGTTCAAATTCCCCATATGTCCCGATACCTGGTACTTCTTTAAACGATCAACTAAGTTTCAGTGGAAGTGCACCGAAATATTCGTCATCATTCCAGAGAAATGCTCGTCGTTCAAGCCTAAGGAGATCATCTAGTATTGATAGAGGTCCTTCCAATAGCTTGAATGAAAGAGGTACACCTTCAAGTTTCAAGCTTTCCGCAGGACATGGTGACGATGATCTGAAGGAATTCATGAATCTGTTGGACTCTAAACATGATTTGAAGATCAGTTATACGCCTAACGTTCATAATTCTTTAGGAAGATTCCAATCGATGAAGTCACAAAATGATCAACTATCTGAAAGTCTATCTACTAGTATCTTCAAGCCTCATCAGCATCATAACCACTCTCATTCTCAATCCCCACAACCTTCAAGTCATTCACCAAACACTCCTGGTGCATTACAATCCGTTCTTCAATATTCTGGATCACCAAGGTGGGGCATCAATGCATCGATCAACAAGAGACTTTCCGAAGCCAATATTAGTAATGAGTCTCTAATGTTAAGGGAGGCAAGTCCAAGATATCATAGCTCATCCAGAATCTCATCCATCTCACCAGCATCAGGGATCATGAGAAATAGTAGAAGTTTCAGTGTTGGTCCATCAAATCCTACAATCGCAACCACAACAACCACTGCGAAGATGCATCGTGAGATCAATGCAGAAACCTTGGCTAAACAAGAAGCTGACGATGAAGAAGAGGATGATTTATTATTTGCCATGAGTGACATGAACTTACCAAAGGAATGACTAAACACTCAAATGAGCTGATTAAAAAAAAAGAACAATACAATAAACCATAAAGAAGACAGTGTGTGTCTTTACTCATGAAGTACACGATTATTGCTATACATAGCTCAATTACTTAATTTGCATTTCCCCTATTTATCCAACGTTTAAACAAACTATAACGTTTCGTATACATTGAAAAAACACGAACAATATTGAAAAGGTTCCAATTTCGTAGTAACACTTGATTGAGCATTCAACATCATAACTCAATCAGTAATTCTTCTTTCGGTGGCTCGTCAATCACATGTGATTGATCAGTTAATTGTGGTTCGAGTCTTTTCAATGGGACGTTAGGAAAATTGAAATCGGTGACTTTGTTATAATGTGGACCAGTGGTTACATCTGGGTTAGGGATGTGTTCAGGCTGCACTGAGATTGGTTCTTGATCATTGTGTTGTTGTTGATGTTGTGACGGATATGATGGTGGATTTGACTCAGTGGCCGGTGGAGCTGAATATTCGTCTTCTTCTTGACCTTCAGGTGGATCCTTGAATGGATCTTCTGCCTGTGGTGGATATTCGAACCCATTTGATTGTAATGAGTTCCCAGTCGTTTGTGCCTGTGCTGGTTGAACTTGTTGTTGAACCGGTGATGAGTTTTGAAAAACTGGAACTTGGGAGTATTGAGGAGATGATTGTTGTTCGAATGTTGGAGGTTGAAAGACAGGAAGGGAGGAATTAGATTGTGCGGTGTATTGAGCATGCAATTGTTGTGGAGATTGTAGGTATTGTTGTGGTGGTTGCTGTTGTTGTTGTTGGTAGTTGTGTTGCACGGTTCTGTGTGCATATTGTTCACCTTCAATTCTATCATCCAATATCTTGTTATAAATTCTCATCACATTGTCAATTTTGGCGTTTAGGTCGATAAATTTATCGTATTTCGTATATGCATCATTCAATTCATTGACCAAAGTAGGTTGCAGTGGAATAGCAGCTCTATAAGCCTCGGTCAATTGATGTGGATCGTAGTTCTGTGAATGCTGTGATTGAATAACTTTTGAGTTGAATTGTCTTATGGAGTTTTCCTCTTGTGGAGTCAGACGCATATATTGTGGTTTGACAGGAGGTGGTTGATATTGTTGGGGCTGATTCTGTTGTTGCTGTTGCTGTTGTGGTGGTGGTGGTTGATTGTAGTATTGTTGAGGCTGTGCTGGGGCTGATTGGTAAGTTGAGTTTGATTGTGGTAAGAGATTGGCATAGGCATCGTTAGTCTGAGCAGGAAGTGCTTGTTGTTGTTGTTGTTGTTGGTTTTGCTGTGTACGTTGTTTTGATTCTTCCAGATCTTTCAAGCTGGCAGCAATAGCTGCTTTCAACTCTTCATCCTCTTCCTCATCAGCGTCATTAGCTTGTGGTGGAGGTTGATAAGTTGGTTGAACCTCAGCGAAACCTTGACTATCTTTCAAGCTCAATTCTAATGCAAGTTTCAGATCTTCATCATCATCACTATCGTAAGCAGCTCTTGCTCTGATGACATTATCCTTCTTCTTCTTCTTTTTTGATGATTTTCTCTTGTGCTTTGTTTCGTCATAACAAGTATCACATACTCTAACAGGTTCCGTGATACCTAGATCCACCAATTCAGCGTATTTGCTTGAATGTTCGCCACAGAAGACACCCCCACAGTTTCTGCAGTGATGTTTTCTATTCAACATTGAAAATTTGTTTGAGCAGATCATACAAGCATCAGAGTCTTCCCATTCTGGTGGGACGTTAGAATCAAAGAAGTTTTGTGATATTTCATTTGATAGTTCAGGGAACTCATAACCTTGACTTTTAAGTGACTTGTAAACTTTATCGAGGTATCTGTACTCTGCCTTTTGTGAGAATACAGCAGCCCATTCTTGAAGCAACTTCAATGCTTTTTGAGTGACCAGATCTGAAACAGTGTCATCTTGGATCAGTTTAGTGAAAAAGTCCAGAAACTCCCTTGTAGATATTTCCAGGATAAAATGGCTCCCACCGTTCTTAGTACTTGTATCCACCAGTTCTAGTGTTGATAGCAGTGTGTTTGGGTTCTTTGTTGAGGACAGTCTCTTCTTCAAACCTCTCATGGCGTCTTTTGAAGGGATCTTCTTACTTCTGATTAAGTCCGTAAATTCAAGCGACTTGACCAGATCAAGCTCACCATTCGGGATTGACTCGTCTGTGGCATCCTTGATCAGATTATCGATGTTCGCAGTGTCTGCACCTCCGAACCAGGACATTTTAGTGGGTGTTTTATCAATGTTTTAAGTGGATTTTGTCTGTTAAAATGGCTCTTTTAAAGATAAAACCTGGGCTTTCTGCTATTTAATGAATACAGTAATTTTCGCGCAATATTATATAAGCACAGTCCGGGTAACACTTTTCAACAAAATAACCAAAATGAATTTATTTATCAAAATGAGTTTTTAATTAAAGAAACAACACACATTTAAGCAGGTGTTTTTCTCCAGTTCGACATGTCTGTACGTAACATGTGTGTGTTATTCGATTGATTTGGGTACTAACAATTCATCAAGTTAAACGTCATCAACCCAAAACCATTCGTCAAAGATCTAGTGGGAACAAAAGTTCTGATAAAACTGAAGTTTAACAACACAAGTTATAAAGGAACGCTTCAATCCAGTGATAATTACTTCAACCTTGCCCTGTCGGACCCAGAAGAGATCGTTGATGGTCAATCCACCAGTTTGGGAAGTGATCTTTTCATAAGATGTAATAACGTGCTCTATATACAACAGATAAAGGAAAAGAGTACAGAGATGGAAGCCTAAGAAAAATAAAATTATTAGAGAAGGTTGGAGAGAAGAGAATATATGAGAATGAAATATATAAAGAATAGATAGAAGGTATTCAAGAACAGAACGTAATGAAAATGATGATGAATATGATGAGTGATGACGATGATAAAAGTAAAGTCAATAAAAAATAAATATGGTTCCATTCTTGTATTAAGAGTTAGTTCTATGTCAAATGTACAATTTTGGTGGTCAAGCTTGCTCCCTCAAGTGATCTATCAGCTTATGAGTTATATACCATGTCTCATTATTCTTGAAATGGAGTATCACGTTGTTATGTCATTTTTTCTTTTTTTTTTTTTGGTGTTTCTTTCTTAGTTAAATTCATCAATCAATAAGTTATTTTATAATTCATCAGCGTATGGTAATTTGTTAACATCACCTAGAGCGACGTAGTTGAATTTACCTAGTTTGAAATCTTTAACTTTAGAAACATCAATTTCTAGTGGAGTTAAAGCATTTTCATTAGATAGAGCTAATTCAGTAGCAGTGAATGCATTAGCAGCAGAGATATCTTGACCTTTCTTCAAAGAAGCAACGACTTTCTTGATGTTAGCAGAAACGGTTGAAGCATCACCTTTAACGAATAAAGTGAATAGACCAGCTTTGTTATATTTAGTGAATTTAGTTTCAGCAACGGATGATAATTCAAATAATGGGGAAGAAATAAAGTTGGATAAAACTTCATAAGTAGCGAAATCAGCTTCTTTAACTGGGATGGCAATACCAGCAACAGAAACACCGGCAGCTCTTTGTCTAGTTTCAACACTTTGGTAGAATTTTGGAACAGAAGAGTCAACTAATGATTCACCAGTTGGTAATGAGTAAAAAGTAGATTCACCCAAGAAACGTTTCAAATCAGCTGGATTAACACCTTTGGCGTGGATTTCTATATTGTTTTGGACATAAGCTTTATCAGCAAATTGTTTGACATCATCCAAAGTGATTTTTTCAACACCATCATAATATAATGGGTTACCTAGACCTGATCTGAAAGAGGCAGAGTATAATAATTCTTCAGCTTTGAAGATTGGGTTAGCCAAAGCTCTAGAAAGATCATATTTGGCTGCTGGGATCACGATTTCTGGTAATTCATGAGTTTTGTATGAAGTTTTGTATAAGACGTCACCAATAGCGTTGACAAAATATGGTAGGCCTTCTTTCAAGAAGTTGGCAGTCAAGTAGATGGCATCTCTGTCAACAGTTGAGTAGAATTCACCACCCAAAAGTTCGGATTCTCTAGTCAATCTCAAAGCAGATCTTTGTCTGGTGTTTTGGAAGTTGAATCTAGATAATAAATGAGATAGACCATCTTTAGTAGCGTAACGAGAACCAGCGTTGACTTTAACGGTCAGCGAGGAGATCTTTCCATTGAAGTCGGTGGCGGAGATCTTGGTGGCGTAGCTTCTGGTGGACGCTGGAGCGGCAGTGGCGAGTCTTCTGGAAAGCATCGTTTTCAGTAAAAGAAGTGTTTTATTGGCTGGCTGGGTGATCGATCTGTTTGATGACAGTGCGCTTCAGTCAAAAATTTTGATGTTTATTCTGTTTTTTTTTCTTTCTGGGCCTCGAATTTTGAGAAAATTGAAAATTCAACGACTTTGATTGGGTTAAAGATTTTTGTATGGGGAGATAATTTGGTGGTGGTGGTCACGTGTGTTAAAGTCACGTGCTGATACGGGGATGGAATTAATTTTAAAGTGTAGGTCGTTTATTCGTTTTATTCGTTTTATTCGTCAAAGTTTATAAGCAGTGGCAGCTTCTTGTAATAGTGGAGTATCTTGTGTCATGGTTCGGAGCTTGGACTGTAGAGCAGTGTTCTTTTTTTCGTGCCATGCTAAGTGTCTTTTCAAATCATAGTCTCTTTTGAATGTTCTGACACAACTAATAAATGTACAAGGTATTGTCTTTTCAGGTGCTGCCACTGTGTTGAACAGCAATTCGAACGCAGAACCTTCTCTTTCCACAAGTGCTTCAACTTTGTCAGAGCTCAGTACCTTCTGTTCGGCATTTGTCTGTGTTTTTAACTTGACTTCAACATTAAATAAGTGTTGTAATCCACTAGGTATGAAACCATGTGCATCATTACAATGGCTATGTAGTTCATCCTTCTTCATGAAATCCTCAGGGCATTCGGTACATTTCCAGATCTTAACTGCCTTCGCTTCATCATGAACCAACATATGCATTCGAAGACCGTCTTCACTGACACATGGTTTCCCACACACCAAACATTTCAACTTTGGATGATCTGTCTTTCTATGCAACTGTAAAGATGACCAAGTCTTGAAACTTTGTAAACACCCTGTAAAATCACATTGATATGCAGGGCTGGCACCATGATGTTTCTCTTTATGATTAGCTAATCTAATAGGTTTAGGAAATGTCTTGCCACATTCATCACAAGTCAAAGTCTTCAAATGAACAGATAGAACATGATGTCTCAACGATTGATGTTTATAAAAAGCCTCTTCACATCCTGAGTATTCACACTTAAATGACATTGTATGTGTAACTTCATGACGTTTCAAATGTTGTTTAGAACTGACTCCTTTACCACAAACTGAACACTTGAAAGGCTTCTCAGCTGTATGCTTTAACATATGTCTCTTTAAATGATCCGATCTGAAGAAGGCACTTTGACACGTATCACATGAGAATGGTCGCACATCTGTATGTGTTCTTTGATGTTGTGTAAGGAGACTTGGTCTTGAATATATTTTATCACATCCTTCATAGTCACATGAATATATTTTAGGTCTCGATGAGCATGTTGAAGACGATCGCGTTGAAGTCGTAGATGAACGTGGTGTTGTGGCAAAAAGGGATCCACCACTATTCTGTACAGACACATCTGATGTAACAGATGACCCTGGAGACGACATCACCTTCACTTCACAAGACTACTTCTTTCAATGAGTACCAACTATTCACACCGCTTTGTCAAAATGGCATATAAAAAAAAATTTGTGGTTTTTAATCTGCTTACTCAGCATACTAACAATATAGGCAAATTTGTTTTTTCAGGTCATCCATTAGTTGTTTGCAGTGTGGGCAATGGCGAATATGGGCTCAGTACAGCTGTCGCCGACTCAAAGAGAAGTTGTTGCTGGTCTCACTGCGGGATTCATTACAACGACGGTAACACACCCGTTGGATCTGCTGAAAATACGACTCCAGTTGGATCAATCTACAACTTCCCCAAATCAATCATTTATGAGCATAGTCCGTTCTCTGAAGTCAACATCATTGACTTCAACGCTGAGAAACACTTATAGAGGGATCCTCCCGAATCTTATAGGATCCTCGTGTGCGTGGGCTCTCTATTTTGCATCTTATAGACATTTCAAAGACTTATCCCATCGACTAATAGATAGTGATGACTTGAAGAAGGATTCTAATTTACAATCATGGCATTATCTTGGAAGTGCTTTCAGTGCTGGCATGGTCACTGCTGTTTTAACGAACCCGATATGGGTGTTGAAAACAAGGATTTTAAGTACCAACAGAGAAATACCTGGAGCATATAGTGGTGTTATTGACGGAGTCCAACGAATTGTACGAGAAGAAGGTATCAAAGGTTTCTGGAAAGGTCTTGTACCTAGTTTGTTGGGTATTGGACAAGGTGCTTTACAGTTCACGATATATGATACGCTAAAATATCAGTATAGAGGTGATGACTCAACGGGAAGCTTACAGATATATGAATATATTTTCATGAGTTGTACCTCTAAAATCATATCTTTAATCATTCTTTATCCATGTCAACTTTTAAGATCCAGATTACAAGATTATACCACCATCACACAAAAAAAGACCATGAGAAGTGTTATGAAGGCCATCTATCTTAAAGAAGGATTAGGTGGATTTTATAAAGGTGTTTTCCCTAATGTAATTAGAGTCTTACCTGCAACATGCATAACTTTTGGAGTTTACGAACAAATGAGAAAAATAACTTGAAATATCCTTATTAATGTACATAATTTTACTTATTGCATGCATCTCAACAACTACAACCATCCGTAATTACATAAACCTTTTATCAATAATTATTCAACTATAACGTACACAAAAGGGGGATTTAGTAACCTAAAGCAGCTAATTGTTTAGAAGATTCAGATTCAGCTTGGGAAGCTTTAGCAGCTTCTAATTTTTTGGTTAAAGCTTTCTTCTTAGCGTAGTATTCAGCAGCTTTAACATGACGTTTCTCTTCTAATTTAGAAACAACATCACTGTATTTCCAACCAACAGATTTGGATAGATCACCTAAAGTAGTGTATTTTCTACCTGGTTTCAATCTCAAAACTCTTAAAGCTTGTGGAACGACAACTCTTTTTTTCTTGTCGTATGGTGGTGGAACACCTTCAAAGACTTTTAATCTTTCTAAAGCAGCTTTACCACGGGCAGTTTTGTGAGAAACCATACCACGTAGAGCTTTGTAGAAGATTCTTGATGGAGCTCTGAAATGGAATGGACCTCTGGTTTTGTTGAATCTGGTACCTTTTCTCAAGTAGTCATGGTATTTTAATTTGGTTCTGAATAATTCACCAGAAACGTTCAAAGCTTCAGATCTAACAATAACGATTTTTTGACCGTTTAATAATTGTTTAGCAACAATTGAAGCTAGACGACCTAAAAGGTGTCCTTTACCTGTAAAAATTTATAGTTAGTATATTTGTTTTTCTCATTGGATGTTGATTCACTAAAAGTTTATGGAGATATTGAAAGACTTAAAGAAAACTCTGACACTGATGATAGAGTGATTTGAAACAAAAGTGAGCGTTTATATGAATGTGATTTTATTCTTCTGATGATAATGTATGGGATTTGACTTGTAGTTCCCTCCTTTCTCTTTATAATAGTGTTAATCACATCTTATTTCAATCACGAAGTGAAAAAGTATCGATAATCCAAACTTTCACCCTCTTTTCAAGTCCGAGTTCATGTATCTCCATTCCATATAGTGTTTTGTGTGCTATGACATACCATCAATGACAACAACTGGTTCGAAAGTGCTCATTCTTATTGATTCCGTGTTGAGATATAAACTGTTGTTAGTCAAAAGAGCTTTGAAAAGTGTTTTGTTAATTTTTGCGTTGTCTCGAAAATAATTCGGTACGTGCCACTCGTCCAGTTTCTGTGTGTGTTTTTTCGCGAAACTTTGAAAATTTGACCTTTTTCGCCTGGAAATTTTTGGCTGGCAGGAACTTTTTTGAATTACAAATTGGGAAATTATGGTAGGGACAGTTAACATTTTTCAATATACATCCAAACACCATGAGGACAGTGTGACTGCCCTAGTCAAGGTCATGTGACTTTGGACTTAACCACTCTAAATTAATAGATATCAGTTATCAGATTCACTCCATGTAATCCAACAGTGTACTTTTGTGATACATAGTCAGTAAGTATAAAGGTCTTTGCAGGTTTCCGTCTGATCGAAACACTAAATAAACATATGACCAGCTCTGGATCTGAACTCAATTACATCCTGCACATCATCATAACATGGTTGAACAGAGATAGTGCTTTGAGGTCGGCCTCATAGCTTTGTCGCCCTCAAATTGGTGTGCCTATTTTATACAAACTTACCAAATCGAAGTCCTACAGGCTCAACTTCCCTGTATTCAATGCGTGGGAAACACCGTCCCGTCAAGATCAAAGCATTGATGACGTGAGTCTCTTGAGTGTAATATTAGCAGTATGATTAATACCCACAGCTAACAAAAATCAGTCAAAGCACACCTCTGTTTCGGTGCTCAACAACTTCTCCGTGATAATCGTTGTCCATCGAGCGATCTCCAGATTATTCATCTCACAATCATCAAATCACCAAAAGTTTTGTGGCATCTTTCAAATTGTGTCACATTGTAATTCCGTGTTTCAGGATCTCCAAAAATTACGTCAGCTTTCTTTAGAAGTCGTAAGGTGCTAAGAGATCATTAACCACAAAAAGGCTCAAAATCACGCTTTCTATATCCTTGAAAGCACACAGGCCTAATCTACCAGTTTTGAAACTACATTTTGACAAACACCCCAATCCAACCACTTCAATATGGGCTCTATATCTGAAGATCAATCAATCGTGAACCCCGAACCCCAACTCATCCTCCTTTATCAAAACTCCTACAAGCAAACAATCCAACTTTCAACTTTTGTTGAAGCAGGTGTCATCCACGAATTCAAGACGATCCAGGACGCAACGATAGATAACTTGGCCACTTTGATACTTCAGACATGGGATGAAACTGCTACAGGATTGGATAAACCAACGTCTGTCAATCAGCTAAGGCTTATCCATCTAGGCCGTCAATTAGAGGACAAATCGGTACAGTTGGGTGATTTGAAGTTGAACGTTAGTGACATCATACATGTCACAGTTAGACCGTTGGACTCCTTGAGTGTAAGAAGCCCCAAGAAACTGGCCCCTCCTGAGAAATCTTCTGGTTGTTGCGTTATTTGTTGATTATTTATGAAAGTTGTTTCCTTGAGGTGCTACGAATTACACACTTGCCTGACTCATGATGATTATTACTGGCTGAGTTCTGTTGAGAAGTGTATACTAAATCACTTACTATTCCTTCCTGATGATCATCTGCTGGCTCAGACATTTCATCTCAAAATTTATATCACTCACACAGATTACAGATCTAAAGTGTGTTCATCAAAGGACGAACAAGGCCACTCTACAGACATCATTATAAACGCGACAATGAGACATGCATCCAAGATATATATATCTTTGTATCAGCTCAACATGTAGGTCAGTTGCTTGATTTGAAAGAAGATCGAACTCAACACTGTTCGACCAGAGTTTGTAGGGTCCACACCAAAAAACTAGAAACAGAGTGCGCTGATATGGCGGGTGATTGGCATAATGGATCACGGAACTAGCTCGAGCTGTAATTATGTAGATTTTTTATTTCTTGAATCCTTTAGCCAGATCAACATTTCGTAAATCACCGAGATCTTTTTCTTTGTTCTTTAGATTCAACGGACTATCAGGCAAGAATCCACCTTTTGTAGGTGTCGACTGACCAGGTTTATCTTGACTTTGAGGAATATCTCTCATGTTTTGACCTGGTTGTAGAGGTGTACTGAACTGGACAAAGTTCCATAATGCTGGTGAGCTTTGTAATCCTTGTTGATTAGAATTGCCATTGCCATGAGTACCATTGCTGTTTGAACCGGTATCGCCATTATCTTGAGACTTCTTACGTGCCCCTCTTTCTGGTGTATAGGCTTCAACTGCACTGATTGAGAATGACTTTGTAGGAGATGTGATCATTCCAAATTCCATGTTTGAGTTTGTGGTTTCATTTTTAGTCTGTGTTGTATTGTTTGAATGATCTTTTATGTTGTTACTATTGTTGTTGTCATTGTAGTACAACTGTTGGTACTGTTTCTGAGGGGTTGTTACATCATCTTTAATTGGAGATGATAGTTGAGTGTTAGATGCAGGAATCTCTTGACCAGCAGAAGATGATTGCTTAGCTTCAGTTCTATCAGTAGATATTACAGAGCCTTCAGTTGCTGGTCGCGTATCATTGGAAGCACGGTGAGATTGATCTTGTTGAGACGAGTTTGAAGAGCCTTGTGGTAACTTTTGAACTTGTGTTGCTTGGGGTTGTGGAGGATATGGTAGTGGTTGAACGTGTGCTCCGAAGTGAGGTTGGGTAGGGAAATGAGCAGATGGGAATGAAGAGTTCGAACCAAGAGAGGAGACCCTGCTATGTTGATATGGTTGAGTTGGTGTTGGTTGAGGTAAAGGTAATTGCTGGGAATTTGGCTGACCAGGTTGAGCCTGTAATGGGGGCAGTTGTGTTGCTGTGTATGGGTTTTGGCCATAATTAGGTGGAGGTGGTGGGTAGTGGGTAAATGATGGACCCGGATTTCCTGCCATGAATTGCAAAGCATCTTGAGAGCTTTGACGTTTATGCATTTGTGTTTGTTGAAGTGGCTGGTTTTGCTGTAGACGTTGCTGCTGTTGAGTTGGTGTACTACCAGCAGTTTGTGGAGCCTGGTACAGCGGACTTGGAAGATTGTTGGCCCTTTGAGCTTGTGATGGCAGGTCGCTGTGGACAGCAAGATGTAATTGCAATTGTCTAGAGACCGAGGATCCCCTTCTGACCTTCGACAGAGAACCACTTTGGAATTTCTTCAAAAACTCATTTTTATAACTGTCGCTGATTTGCCATTTCATACCTTTTCCAGGTTCACTGGCTCTTCTTGGAACTTTCTCAAAAGCTTTGTTCAAAGACAAATTATGTCTGATGGAGTTTTGCCATCCACTTTTAGAATGTCTGTAAAACGCATAACGTTTCGCAATCCAATCATAAATTTCGGACAATGACAGCACACCTTCAGTATTTGACAGAATTGCTTGAGTGATCATTGTGGCATATGAATATGGAGGCTTAATATCACGAGCTTCATCTTTAGATAAGTCGCTATCCATCTGGGACGTTGTTCCACCATTAGCACCATTCATACTATTGGCGAGTTCAGCTAAACCACCATTCTGTGCAGAGTTGTGTGGATGATTGACATCATCGGAGTTGAACATCTGAAAGGCTTTCAAGTTCTGATTAAGTGATGTTGGAGGGACTTCCTTAGCCTCGCTCCAAAAGAAGCCGTTGTTTGGGTTTGAGTTTGGTGCATAAGTTTGGGCTTTCTTTGCCTTTGGTTTTGGTAGTTTCGATCCAAGAAGAGTCAAGACGGCGCTGGATATCTTTGGTCTCTTATCAGGCAGAATGAACATCATTTGAGTTCCACCGATATCAACGACAGCACCCGAATATAGAGGAGTAGGCGTTGAGTTTGGCCCACATGGAACTTTAGTGCCATCAACCTTAGCACCGTTTCTACCTGAGACTAACAGTTCCCACAACCTGGAATTCAGGTTGTAGTTGATCGTGGCATGTTGACGACTGACAACTTTGGCAGGACCCAAGTCAATGTCAACGGTATTCTCATCCTTTGGTTGTTGATTGTCGGTGTTCCTACCAATGGAGATTCTCAGACTCTTGACGTAGAAGGTCCAGTTGTTACCAGCAATTTTGGCATAAGCTTGAATCTCAGAGGCTTGGTTTTTGTCATTAGCAAATGTTTCGGCGACCACGGTTTTCGACTCTGGAATAGCAAGTGCGGATATCACAGCATTGACAAGATCATTCTGGTCTTCATACAAGTGTGACTAGTTTATGGTTTTGTTAGTAATTTGAACAATTGAAAAGTTGTTTGGGGTTTATTGTTGGTAGGGAGAAACCCACTCCTTGCTTCAAGATCTCACAATTGGCAGGTGGTGCCCACGCCCATCAGAAAAAAGTTGAGGTGGTGAAACAAAGAGGTCCCAATCAACCAGAGCGGGATACATACATTATCGACCTCTTCGAATGGTCTCTTCTTGTTGTAGTCGGACATGATCGTACACTTTATTTATGAATTGAGTATGCTGAGTGGGTGAGAGGAGGGTGACTCTGTATGGAAGTGTTTTTGGTGACTGAAATAGGGTCAAGATGACGCTTGGAATGACAGTAAGACGACCCGAGTGTGTGCTATGTGGATGGTGTCGGTCTTCGGAGTGGGTGACGAGTGTTTGAGGCGTCTCAACAGCGATATTGTCGATGTTCTCGGTTGATCTTGTTACTTGTTGTTGTTTTTGTTTTGTTTGTTTTTGTTTGAAATTTTTTCTGTTGGAAGAAAAACAAAATCTCAGAAAAAGCGCTTGAAGGCTCCAGATTGCCAAAAGAGGAAATAACTAAGGGGTCCTGGTCTGTCTATCGCAATATTCTCTACTGGTTTGATGTAGAATGTTCTCAGATGGGTTTCCTTTTGGAAAAAGGCAAATACAAGCTCGGAGAGAACACTAAAATTAGCTGGGGTTTCTTTGTTTTGCTTTCCTTTCCAAATGTAAACAAAAGATTGGTCAAAACGAAAATTAATCGGCTCGCTTATGTAATAATCTCACCTACGTATCAGGAAATTTACCGTTTTGGGTAAAGTAATTGGGTTTGTCACGTGAATTTCGCAAAAAATTGTTTGCTGTATGCATCTGCACGCTATTATGTAGGCCCTGAAATGGGTCTCAAGACTCAACTCTGACCTAAAGTGACAATAAGCGAAAAAGTGCTATCCAACAACCAAGAACTGACCACTTATGGTAACAGCTAATCTCTAGGTGAGTTATTGATGCTCAAGATGATGATGAGATGTAGGAGTCTTAATGAAAAGTGAAGTTCAAAACACCTGAAAGTGACTCCTTTGATGGTCTTAGGGATCCGAAAGCCAGGAGGGCCTTTCTGGCGGGAAACTAGGTTGACCTCATAATATTCCATAGCGATGGTAAGGCTACAACTTTTCTGTAAAAATTGCGAAGAAGACGCGGTTACCACTGGCCAGCCGTACGTTTTCAAAGGTCACTTATCTTACCGCATTCAGTATGTGGATTTTCCTGGACGATGGATTGGTCACCTTCAACTATACGTGATTTAGTGTCTGATGCCTATCTTTATTGTTCTTTGAGCTGTCAACAAGTCTTCGCCAAAACAATAGAACTGTGGACTCAAAATAGGTTTTAAGGCCTTTTTTCGCATTTTAGCGCGATTTGACACAAATCTGAGCGATATTCGCGGATTCTAGTCGCGTCTTCTCGGTCCAAGTAATCCCGCGTTTTACTAAATCACGAAAATTTGCAAAAATCCTAGTCTCTGTTGTATTTGAAGCTGTATTGATACTAAATCCTAAAAGCAGAAAAGTCGACTTTTTGAAAGCCTGTTTGTTCCACGTCAGAAACTGTTTCACCGGTCTAACGAACAGCTTGGCAGTCTTCTCCGAGATTAATCCAGAGTTGGTGTTATTGTTTCCTTACTTCTTTTACATAGTGTTGGATCGCACTGCACTGATTCGTGATTACCTATTCGAGCACTGGTATTAACTGATTGCTGATTGTCTACAATCATTTATCAAGTATGCCTTTGGTCTCTTCAGATTCATCGCCTGGCTCATTGAATGCTAGCAAGGTCGGACATTCTCTGAGCAGCAGCAACATTAAGCAACATTCACAATCACGATCACAGCAAGAAGAAACATCACAAAAGAGAAAAAGAGTAACAAGAGCGTGTGATGAATGTCGAAAGAAGAAAGTCAAATGTGATGGTCAACAGCCCTGTATCCACTGTACAGTCTACTCCTATGACTGTACCTACGATCAGCCGTCAAACAGAAAGAAGTCCTCTGCAGATGTTCATCTGATTGAACAAAAATTGAGGAACGCTGAACAAGTCTTGAACATGTTGTTGCCTAACCTCAACATATCCAGTACGAACTTCAACTTCGAACTTCTAGAGTCCATCTATACTGGGACTTATAAAGCACAGGTTGATGTGAATGGTGTTCTCGAAGACTTTGTCGAGGAATATGAGACTAGAGTTACAAACGTATCACCAACATCTGCTACAAGTACACCAGCTTCAACCACATTCAGACAGCCAGATGAATCGAACTTCTCGAAGAAAAGAAAGGCGAACTTTCCACATCCAAACATTGATGGATCAATTGAATCCAAAGAAGGTAGGGAAATCAAAATCATGCTACCTCCGAAGAATGTCGCTCTTGAACTTGTCACCAAAACATGGGCATCTCCATGTGTTCTCTTTCGATTTTACCACAGACCAACATTCATCAAAGACCTTGATGAACTCTATGAAACAGATCCAGAGAATTATACAAATAAGCAAAACAAGTTTCTCCCTCTAGCTTATTCTGTCATGGCTGTTGGTGCCCTATTCAGCAAAAAGAATGGTGTTGATGATAAGTTTCTAGATGATGAAGGGTACAGGTACTTTGTTGCAGCCCGAAAGTTGATTGATATAACCGATGCAAGGGATCTATATGCTATTCAGACTATCGTGATGCTGATTTTGTTCTTGCAATGTTCTGCAAGATTGTCAACGTGCTATTCTTATATTGGTGTTGCTCTAAGGTCTGCTTTGAGAGAAGGTTTGCATAGAAAAGTCGAGCATACGTTCAATCCAATAGAGATTGAAACGAGGAAAAGAATATTTTGGACAATTTATAAGATGGATATATATGTTAACACCATGTTAGGTCTTCCAAGATCAATTTCTCCAGAGGACATAGATCAAGACTTGCCATTAGAGTTGGATGATGAGAATATAACAGAAGATGGTTATCTACCTCAAGAACCAGGAAAGTTAAGCTCGGCTGGTATTGCAAATAATCACACTAACCTGATCATGATCTTGAACAACATCGTGAAGAACTTGTATCCAATCAACAGTGATCTGAGGATCATTTCGCATGAGAGAGTTTCTGAGATGGAGCTGCAACTGAGAGGATGGTTATCCAATCTACCGAGAGAGTTGATTCCAGGATATGACCCACCTTACCAATACTACAAGGCTAATAGACTACTACATTTGGCATTCCTACATGTCCAGATTGTTTTATACCGTCCTTTTATTCATTATGTTTCACCAAAGTATACTTCACAAGCCAAAATTGACACATTATCCATTCAGAGAGCCAAGAATTGTATCAGTGTTGCAAGAACTGTTGTTAATCTGGCACAAGATATGATCAAAAGAAACATGTTGAGTGGATCATACTGGTTCTCGATCTATACAATCTTCTTTTCCGTTGCTTGTTTGGTATACTATGTTCATGAGGTTCCTTTCGATGAGTTTCATCCTGATTATATTGGTATAAGACATGATGCAGAAACTGGGAAAGAAATATTGACATACCTGAAAGATAGTTCGACGTCATCTTCTAGAATTTATAACATTTTGAACTCGCTCTTTGAACAATTAAACAGAAGAACCGTGACATTACACGAGAGGAGACATCGTCAATTAGCAGAGGAATTGAGAAAGAATCAGCCATATAGTGAAGAAGAGGAGCTAAGAATTCGTGAACAGCAGATCCAACAAGCTGCAGTCCCTTATCAAGGACAGCAACAACAGAACTTAGCAGTTCCAATTCCACAAAATCTGACTGCTCAAACGTCCAGCTCGCCAATGAATACCAACGATAAAGTTGATCAAGAACAGCAACAACAAGCCCAATTGAGCTCAAACTATGCAGATATGACATCTCCATATCCGAACATCAAACTCGAAGAGCGCTTCAATGACTTTGATCACCTTGCTAACTTTGACAACTTCATCAATCAACCTCAATCCTCTGTAAAAGCACAAAATTCAGAATATGACATTGACTACTCGAGCTTGAATGAAGACCAGCTGCCTGAAGTAGCAACTCACAACCCGGATGGTGATTTTACTGCAGCCGGCCCTGATTCAGATGTGAAAAACTTCAAAAACGAAGACTATATGCCAGGCATGATTGATCAGCTTGACATGCAAATTTTCGGTAGATTCTTACCACCATATATGCTGAAAAGACCAAACGGTACAAATGGCCCAGGTGCTAATGGTGGTGACTTGCCATCGGGTCTGAACACAACAAACGACCCGACAAGTTTGGCTGATCTTCCAGCACTAAGTGGTGATTTTAATACATTCGCGTCGATGGATGAAACTACACCTGATTCTAAATTGTATAACAATGCTGCACCTCCTGATCAAACGGCATCGGGTGTGGATCATGGGATCATGGATGGTAGTAGTGGCTTCTCCAATTTGGGTGTCTGGCCAGACCTAGAACAAGGTGATTTTAGCAAGTATATTGGTAGCGGTACTAATGAATAGCTAGATTATTAATCGATCTTCAGTTTCTGTAAAGTGATCAGTAGTTGGGGTTAAAGTATAATATTGCTTTCTTTCGGTCACCTTTGTTTGCTCTTCGAGAAGAATAACTATCATTGGAGCTGAATAAACCTCCGAAGGGAGTCCTGATTGCCTTCTCTGCTATAAGTCAATGTTTAAAAAGCTCATTAATAACGAGGTCATCGATTTATGTGTCACTTTTTGTAGCTGATAGCGAAAAACTAGCAATTATGGAAAAGTCATGCAAATCCCGTCCATCAACCGAACGTAATTGGACAAATTAGATTAAGTGCTGGAAGAATTGTTGGTGACTGACTATCTGTGACGTGCGTGTACAATGTGATATGCCTTCCCGTTTGTCGTTCTCAATATAAAAAGACAGGGAAGTCTCGCACGCATCCCTTTCTAATTAGCAGTGAAAGTCTGATCATCACTATGAATCACCACCAAGAACACGAACACGACAACTCGACAGTCACGAGCCCAACCCAGGAACATTTCCACGAAAAGCACACTGGAAATGCTCCAGCAACTACGACAGGAAAGACCGGTGGAGTAATGGGGATATTTGACAGAATTGGCTCAAACCCACTGCTTCGTTATGGTTTGAGGGCTCTACAATTCATTTTTGCTATCATCACATTAGCACTGGCCAGTCGCTCTCTAAACAAGTTCTGGTCTGGTGAAAGACGGATGAGATACACCGTTTTCTGTGGAACGTTCACCCTGCTTTACTTGATTGCTGTCTTTGCTTTGGGATTTCTGGCACCAACTTTCTTGATGCCTGGTGTTTTGCTGGTATTGGAAGCTATTTTATGTATCTTCTGGCTGGCCTCATTCATCGCTGTTGCTTCTCGCTATAGTGGCTACAGCTGTAAAAGAAATACTTACACTGATGACTATTATGGTGGATATATCAGTCAGTATGGTTCAAGTTCAAGAATCAGTGGTTGTAGATCTGGTAAAGCTGCTGCTGCGTTTGGTGCTTTGCTATTTCTATTCTTCCTGATTTCTACTCTGTTACTGCTTTTCAATGTTGTCAGAAGATTGAGAACCAAACACGCTGAACCTGCCTATCTTTTCCAGTCTGGTGATAAGACTGGTGTCAAAATGAGTAGAGAGGGGTTGGCCTTCCAGCAAGGTTACAACCCTGATGAAGAAGCAACCGTTGGCACTAACTATAACTCTGCTGGCCACACATACGGTGACACCAATGTGGACAACTCTACCTATGTCGATACTTCTGGAACTAACAACGCTGGTACAAATACTGCTTACAACCAGCAAGAAACTTTTTATAACACCAATGATCCTGGTAGAACCACTGGTACTTCTGGTACAAACGATGCTTATTATGACTCGTCTGCTAACACTGGTATAGGCTTGCAAAAGCCAGCAGGGACATATAAAGGATGAACTGACCCACACTATTAGTACTTGACCCCAGTTTTCGATTGAGCCATCATGCCTCACTAATTCATTATATCTGTTGAGATATCCAATTGAAGTTGATTTCTATATAACAACAAATCGTAGCTCTACTCGAACAACTCAAATAAAGATACATCGAATAAACTAAAGAAACAAATAAAACAAAAACAAAACAAGTTTCAGAACCAGCGGCATACCAGTAATGATTCAGTGCTTCCTTTCAGCAAAAATAAGCACTAGAATGTAGTAACAATAAATCAATCGTAAATCATAATAATCTCCTCCTCTTCCATAGACAATAAATTATCGAGCACAAGCTGAATCAACCGTGATAGTTGATGTTCTTGAAAGAGATCTTGCTTCCCTCGCTATCCAATTGATTTCCAAACTCAACAGAGTTATCAAAGTTCAAACTCCCATCGTAAGATATTGGATTTGCGTTTGGCGAGCTGGAAGATCCATTGCCATCTGAATCTATAGATTGATTACCCCCATTAATACCTTTTCCACGACCTTTGATACCCCTGTTGGAGTTCTTGTAGAGATCAGCAAAATAGTTCAACAAATCACGCTGTACTGGGCCAACTGACGGATCATCAGGATCCAATTCAGCCAAAGTTTTGGTCAGTTGGTTCAAAGTCTCCAAGTGAAATCTGTTCTGATGAGCTTTCAGGTTTCCCAATTGAGTGAAAGCTTTATTGCAACTATCCAATTTACACTCGTAAGGCTTAAAGTTTGAGTGTGTAAGTTCATGAGCAGCCAAATTACCCTTTCTTGAAAACTTTCGACCACAAGTTTCACAAATATATGGCTTCTCACCAGTGTGTAGTCTCATGTGTGTTCTCAAATTACCACCTTGAGTAAATCTCTTCCCACAAAAGTTACACTCAAATGGCTTGTAACCAATATGCGATCTAACATGAACTTCAAGATGTGTCGATTGAGTAAAGTGTTTGTGACAGTATTGACATTCATGAGCCTTGTCATTCTTTGATTTGGGCTTATCAATACCACCAACTAACTCAGACTGCTGTGGTAACACACCTTCCCCATTATCCAAAATGGTGCCATCATCAGCTCTTTGGATTTGTTGATGAACACCTTTTTTACGAGCTTGAATGACCAACATCAATTGATCAACTTTTGTAGCACCCAGCAGTGGACGTCCATCATCTCTTGTTGACTCTTGAGAGATAGGTAGTTCCTTAGTAGTTCCCACAGGAGGTGATACAAATCTAGAGATAGGTTCACTCGGAACTTCAGCTATAGTATTCACCTGAGGGTTCTTACGAGCCTTTTTGACTCTCTGTTGCACAGTCTTGGGTTGAATGGCATTTTGTCTCGTTCTTCTGTTGGTTTCTGAGGTTGTTGGAGAGGGAGATTTGCTGTCACTAGCTGGTACCGATACCTGATAACGAGAGCTCGGCTGAGGTACGGCTCGGGACTGTTGAGCAAGAGGAGGAGGTATAGCTGCCTGCTGGAGTTGACGATGTTGTTGTTGATGTTGATGGTGGTTGTGGTGTTGTTGTTGCTGTTTTTGATGTTGCTGCTGCTGTTGTTGTTGCTGTTGTTGTTGTTGTTGAATCAGGTGCTGCTGCTGCTGCTGTTGCTGCTGTTGTTGTTGTTGTTGCTGCTGCTGGAACGAAGGTTGTTGTTGTTGTTGTTGCTGCTGTTGGAGCGAAGGTTGGGGTGAGTATTGGTAGTGTTGCGGTGCAGGGTTTGGCTGTTGTTGAGCTCCGGAGACTAAGGGTTGAAGCGGTTGTTGTGAGTGTGTTGACCCTTGTGGTCGTTGAATAGGTTTGGCATATTGCTGGTCAAAATCGATGAAATTTGGTAAGGCAGGTTGTCTAAACTGCTGATCTTGAATGTTGAATGATTCACGGGATTCCATTGCAGTTTGAGGACGGTTGGGTATATTATCATCATCTTTAATGGGAGTATCAGGCTCTGATTTAGTTTCTCGTTTCATGTTAGCAATGAAATTTGGATCTTTGAAGTCAATCTCATCATCATTTGCGTTCTTGATCGAATCTCTCTTTGCAAAAAAGTCAAAGTCACTTGAATCCCCAATATTACCTGAATTGAGAAAGCTTGATTGTCTTCCAGGTCTTACGCTATCTCTCTTGCTGAAAAAGTCAAAATCAGAGCCAGCAGCATCAGAAAAGGAAGCACCACCAACATAAGCGTTGGATGTCTTTTTGGAAAAGCTGGGAGTCTTGAGCTTGACTGAAGGATTGAATGGTTCTAGCTGCTCTGATGGCCTTCTTCCCTGATAGGAACCGTACTCTCCTGACGATGGTAAATAATTTTGAGAGCTTTGTTGCTGAGATGAGGCAGTTGTGCCTTGTGGTTGACCGTTGGGTATAAATAGGTTGCTGATGACAGATAAACCTCTCCCGTGTGAGTCATACAGCAGGCCTTGATCATTGGCGTTTGGCAAGTTCAAGTAGTTTGTTATACTCGAGTTAGAGTCTGTGGAGAACCTAGGGCCTTGCATGCCGAAATTTGTGTAAAATGATATTGAGTCCTGTCTTGGCTTATCATCCTTGATAGATGGTCTATTCTGGCTATTGTCCGACGAAGGTTGATTGTTATTCATTGTTTGAGGAGGCAATTGGTCATAACTATTATGATAGTAGCTAGAATCGTAGTTCCTTGGACTAGTTCCTGTGTTGCTGCTGCTGCTATTGTTGGTGGTGGTGGTAGTGGTAGTGGTACTGTCGTTCTGTCTTTGAGGTTTGGTCTTATTTGGATTTCCGTTAAAGGTCAAAGCATCCATTATAAAACCAATACTTTAAGGACAAAGAGCTGTGTTGCTTGTAGAAGGTTGTGTAGTGTAATCAATGTAATCAATAACAAGCACCCCTAAATAAACAAACTGAACAGATGACTGAAAATAGATTTCAAATCAGCGGAGGTACCTCGTATAGCAAAGTCTCACTTCAGCTGAACCACTTGCTGAGAATTTAAGGGAAATCGAAGAAAACGTTCCACTATTCCACAATGATCCTGAAAGTTGCCTTTCACTAGTTAAATGAGCTAGCTTTGATAAAGATGGCGATATACCAGACGCAATTAGGGCTAAACTTAGCACAAAAGAGACACTCTGATAGTTAGAAGATAGTTAGCTATGTGTGGAAACAATCCAAATGGCGAAATAAGCGGTTTTTTTGCCACAAGATAGTTGTTTTGTTTAAAAGCTGGACCTTGTCACTCTTTGGAATTTGTGATTTCTGACCACTTTTGCTTTGCCCGAGAAAACTGGCAGCTGCTCAAGCATGGATCATGTGATTGATGTCACGTGTATTCTTATGTGTTATGTAATACTCCGGGTAACATTAGGCACACGTAGTGACAGAAAGAAAAAAAAATTATATGCTTCAATGTGAAGTCGATGAGCTCCGAGATAATAGCTTAAAAAGGCACATTATTTGAACATGTCTGCTGTTGAGGAACCAATCCATGATGTTGATGTTACAATGGAAGACGGCTCTGCCGTCGACTCCGTGGATGACAACGCTCAAGACGATCTAGATAGAGAAAAGATCAAAGTCGTAAGTCTATTCAAAGATCATGGACCCCTGAGTGATCTATTTAGTGCTACAAGTGCGTGAACTAACTCAAGAATAGCTCCCTGGTGCCACCGAAGACGGTACTGCTGCTTCTTTTCAAATCACTGAGGAAGACCACACCTTAGGTAACGCACTAAGATACATAATAATGAAAAAGTAAGTTTTTACAATTCCTCCACAAACAAGGGCCTTCAACTAACATTCCATAAAACAGTCCAGAAGTTGAATTCTGTGGTTATTCGATTCCACATCCTTCAGAAGCTAAGCTAAACATACGTATTCAGACATACGGTAAAATTACTGCTGTGGAGGCTCTACATAAAGGTCTAGATGATTTATCAGCTTTATGCTCGCATATTGAAGCCAAGTTCGCTGAAAAGATAACAGCTGCTGACTTCCCACGTGAAGAACCATGAAGCTCACGTCCAGCATTGTCCTCAAAAAACCTGTATAATAGATTATCACCATAAAAAACTAATGAAATTTCTATTTAAATCAGTGTAATTAGCTGCGGAAATTCTCTTATTCAATTATGCCTAACAAATTTGCTTGTTAGCTCATCACCGTGGTTACCCATTTTTGCCCCAAAAAAGAAATTTTGCCCATCTCGCCGGGTAAGTGGATCTGAAAATTTTTATGAGGAAAAAACTTTATATAAAGAAAGAATCCCCTATAAGTTTATATTTATCTCCTTAACACAATTATAGACAAATTCATAAACTAAACATGTCTTACGGTAACAACAGAGGTGGTTTCGACCGCGGTAACAGCTACAACTCCGGCTTCAATTCAAGAGGCGGTGACTCCAGAGGTGACAGAGGTTCTGACAGAAACTTTGGTTACAGAGATAACAACGGTGGCGGCTTCCAACAAAGAGGTGGTTTCCAACAAAGAGGTGGTGACAGATTCGGCGGTAGCGGTGATAGATTCGGTGGTAACTTGGGTGACAACTTACATAAACAAGAGTACGACTTGAACACTTTACCAAAATTCGAAAAGAACTTCTACGCTGAACACGAAGCTGTCAGCTCCCGTTCTGATGCTGATGTTTCTGCTTTCAGAACCAAACATGAAATGAAAGTCGAAGGTACTGGTATTCCAAAACCAATTGAGACTTTTGATGAAGCTGGTTTCCCATCATACGTCTTGGATGAAGTCAAAGCTCAAGGTTTCCCATCCCCAACTGCCATTCAATGTCAAGGTTGGCCAATGGCTTTAAGTGGTCGTGATATGATTGGTATTGCTTCTACTGGTTCTGGTAAAACCTTGTCATACTGTCTTCCAGGTATTGTGCACATCAACGCTCAACCACCTTTAGATCGTGGTGATGGTCCAATTGTTCTAGTTCTAGCTCCAACCAGAGAATTGGCCGTTCAAATTCAAGTTGAATGCTCCAAATTTGGTGCTTCTTCAAGAATCAGAAACACTTGTGTTTACGGTGGTGTTCCAAAAGGTCAACAAATCAGAGATTTGTCCAGAGGTTCTGAAATCTGTATCGCTACTCCAGGTAGATTGATTGATATGTTGGAATCTGGTAAAACTAATTTAAGAAGAGTTACTTACTTGGTTTTAGATGAAGCTGATAGAATGTTGGATATGGGTTTCGAACCTCAAATTCGTAAAATCATTGACCAAATTAGACCAGATCGTCAAACTCTTATGTGGTCTGCTACTTGGCCAAAGGAAGTCCAAGCTTTGGCTTACGACTACCTAAAAGATTACATTCAAGTCACTGTTGGTTCTCTTGAATTGGCTGCTTCCCATAACATTACTCAAACTGTTGAAGTTGTCAGTGAATTCGAAAAGAAAGATCGTCTATTGAAACATTTGGAAGCTGCTATGGCTGATAACACTTCAAAAGCTTTGATCTTTGCTTCCACCAAAAGAACTTGTGATGAGTTAACTCAATACTTAAGATCTGATGGATGGCCAGCACTTGCCATTCATGGTGACAAACAACAAGCTGAACGTGATTGGGTCTTGAACGAATTTAGAGAAGGTAAATCTCCTATTATGGTTGCTACTGATGTTGCTGCTCGTGGTATTGGTATGTATTTTACACATTGAAATGGGGGCCAATTGAAGGTCTCATTTCGAAACTATTAACAAATTACACTTCAGGTTTTTATATTGATCAGCAGTGATTATTGATTTTACTAACCCCCTTTGCTTGAGAGTTTCATTACTCGAATGGCATTGTGACAACAAAAAGAGGAGTATTCGTACTTCATATCTTTTTTGCAGTTAATTCTGTGTTTTTCTTGTTTTCTTTGAAGGAGAAGAATTGATGAACTTTAGAACTTTTATCAGATGAAGAATATTCAGGGAGCACATTTACAGAAGCCGAAGGAATTGATCAGTTATTGAAGTTACAAATAACACTCACTATAAATTCAAAAGCATTTTCAAGATAGTCATTCTATGTTCTTTGTCATGAAGAGCGAGAAACGCAATGAAATCACAACACTTCAGTTCTTGAAGTTGATATTTCTAAACTACTTAGCAAAATGCCAACTGTTTTATGGTTGATCAATGTTTATTCAAGTTGAAAAAGAGATCGAAATATCTTTTTAAACACATGAATAATGATTTCACTCTGAATGGAAAAAAAAATGCTCTCTTTTATTTCATCTATAGGGTTTTAATACATGATTCATTGTTCTTGTCACAGAAAGAAACAAAGACGTTGAAGCGTTAGTAGCAACGTGTCAATAATAACGTGCACAGCATTCTTGCAAAGCATCCCTGCATGATCATACCAAAAATCTGATTTTCAATCTCATGATTAGTTTCAAATATCATTTCACTTCATTATCAAAACATTGATTACTAACTATTTCTCTTTTAGATGTTAAAGGTATTAACTTCGTCTTCAACTATGATATGCCAGGTAACATTGAAGATTATGTTCATCGTATTGGTAGAACTGGTAGAGCTGGTACCAAAGGTAACTCAGTCTCATTCTTCACTGATAACAACTCTAAATTGGGTTCTGCTCTAGTCAAAATCTTGAGAGAAGCTAACCAAACTGTTCCAGAATCTTTGTTGCCATATGACAGACGTGGATTCGGTGGTCATCCACGTTACGGTGGTGGTAGAGGTGGCCGTGGTGGCTTCGGTGGTCGTGGTAGAGGTGGCCGTGGTAGAGGTGGCTTCGGTGGTAACAGATATTAAACTGTTTTAGCTTGACCGATTTGCTATTTTTTTCCCCTTTTCTTATATTACTTATAGAACTACTTCAATCAGAAGTATTTGTACATTAGCTTTGAGTGCTGCTATTATTTGCTGATTATTTTGCTCATCTTTTATTATAAACATTCTTTAATTTCTCTATATGTTTTGTAGACGATTATTGTAGAACTAATGTGTCATCATCACCAGCCATCACCCCATCCATCATTTTCTTCAACATCCAATTGAAGTTTTAATTTACTCTTTGGTTTCAGTTGTAGTGAAGTTTTCTTTGCTTTGATTGGTTCTCTCTTGTTGTTGGAAGACTCAGATGTAGCTAATTTCGTAACTTTTGGACGGCGTGACACAGGTGCGATCACTTCAGGCACAGCCACTGTCTCTTCCTCTTCAGCTCCCCAACTTTCATCTAGATCAACAGCATTATCATCCCAAGAGTCAAAGTCTTCAGTTTTATTTTGTGTTGTTGATTGAGATAATGTAGATGATTTGGTTTCAAAAGAGGCAATCACACCAGGTGTTCCGGATCTGCTGAAGCTTGGTACTGTTGTGTTGAGTTCAGAATTGGAGGCATTACTTAATCCAGTGAACTTATTGAATGCATTTGAAAAGTTAAGACCAAAATTCTGGACACTATCAGTGACTTCTTGTACTGTGGCATCATTTGCTTCTTTATCGACAGGTAACTTGGCAGCTTCGAGCTTGATCTTCTGAAAGAATAAATCGAATGCCTTTTGTGCCTCTTCTCTTACTTTACTGCTTTTATCCAACAGTGATGGAGCGATCACGGTTAAGATCTTGTTTGAGATTATTTCCGGAGTGAAGTATTCAATACATGATGAAATTGCGAGGATAGCAGCTATTCTTGAATGGATGAATGAATCTTTCAAAGCTTTTGAAAACGCAGTTGCTAGAACTGATGCTCTTGAGTTTTTGTTCAAGTATTCAGCAATTTTTCCTATTAGGATGGTGGTGTTTGTTCTGATCTCTGGTTTTTCATCTGTTTGTGTCTTTGCCAGAAATCTCAACAAGTCATTATTTAGTTGTCTTTCAGACAATTTTGGTGCAATGTAAAGAGTTGCTTTTATGGTCTCTTCTCTTATGGTTGGATTTGAGTCGGAGAACCCTGTGACGAAATTAGGAAAAATCTTGTCTGAAAGATCTGATCTATCGAGTTTCTCAATATAATTTGGAACAGCACTTAATAACATGATACGAATTGCACGATCTGGTAAAGCAAAAGCTTTAATAATGACTGGTTTAATAGCCTGAGAGTAATTCTGTGGTGATAGATTTTCTGATAGTGATAAAATCATGTTCAATGAGATAGTAGCGTGTGAAGGATTGGAGTTGAAGAATTTGACCAGTTCAGGGACAATTTTATTTTCGATGAATCCAGGAAGTGTATCGTCTTTGATTTCATCTATGAACTCGAAAGTATGTAATTTTTCTTCTTCTGTTTTGAACTGGAACTCTTCGACATCCTTGTATGATTGGATTAGTCTTGTGTTAAAGTATGAGTTCTCACCGTTTTTCAAAAATAGTTCAATAGTGGCTCGAAGAGAAGGGGAAGCTCTTATGAGATTTTTGTACCCAGTGATCATGCTCTTTGGGATGTTTGTAGCTTTGGCCAACTGTTCTGTGGTTCCGACTTTATCATTGAATAATTGATATATAAATGAAGCTAGTCTCCAGGAATCAACTTTGACAACATCTGGACTTTTTGATTTGACATAATCGTAACCTTTCTGTTGAAGTTCTGGAGGGATAGCTTCACTGAACCCGACTATATCGTTGGCATTGTAATTCGTTAATCCATTATCCTGGTCTTTCAAAGATTGTAGTAACTCAAACCCACCGAGTTTGACCTCACCACTGAAGTTTATGAATACTGAACTTGGAGTAAGATAAGAAAGCACAGACAGACCTTCGACATTCAAGAATTTTAAGGCTTTAGCGACAAAATAGACAATGTTGAGCTTTGTTTCCACTGATAGTTCACGTTTCTTGATGATATCCAACAATGGAGTGACTCTTTCTGTTACGAAGTATGGTTTTTGCTGATCTCCGTCGTACGTGTCAATGACGTTTAAGATATTTGGTAATTTGATACTTCTGAGTCTTCTTATCGCATTCAAAGCAAGTGGTTTCAATTTATCACCAGTTCTATCGTCGAATTGGAATATCGTTACAGGAGATCCATCATCCTAGGTCATCAGTTAGTATATTCAATCATCATTCTTTTTATTGACATGTACTCACTTTCTTAGTTCCTTCGTAGATCCTCCACACTGACTGAGGCTCCGAAAGCTCTCTTTCGCGCTCCTTACCGAAGTTGTAAGGAATGCTTCCGCCGGTGAAGCTGCTGAGCGTCTGCGAGAGGAAGTTCATCGTTGTGGGCGGGCGGCTGTTTGTTTACTATTCAGTTGTTGTTTTTTCATGGTGTGTTGTTGTTTTCAGTACAGATCATTGATTAATTCGCGGTCTAATGAGATTAGCGAGTAGTAGTGATTACAAGGCCAGTTTATATTTGTCTATGAAATATTGAATGAAGTGAATTAGTTAAACAAGTTAGAAACCCTCACTTCCGTTGAAACCGGTGAAGCCGGTTAGTAAGAACACATTGTAATATGGCTTTTTGGCGATTTGATTTGTATGGTTCCAAGCACTCGTCAGTCTTCCATCGATACAAGAACCACTCATATAAAAGTTATCAGCACCACTTCCATCAAACATATGTGCAAATGCGTCTTGGAGGATGGTCAACTTTAGTTTAGTGGCATCTCCAAACTGGTCCTCGATATATTTCTTGGTGAAACGGTCATTGTTCAATTCGTCAATCTTCAATAATGCTTGATCGATAGGTATCAGGATGTTTGGAACTTGAATGTACTTATCCAAAAAGAACAGAGCATTAGGAACGGCATCGTCACCCAAATGGACAACACTGGACCCGATCCATGAAGTACATCTAGCTTTGGCTTCTGTGATGATGTTATGCATCTCTCTGTATAAGGAAGGACATGCCTTGACACGGTTTAGACCTTGACCAGTGGAGGTTAGTTTGTATGGAACCCCATTGAATAGATCATCATCGGCAATAGACCACAGATGGATCATTTCTCTTTGGATCAAAGACCATAACATCAACGATTGTTGAACGTATTGGTATTGTCTATCGTGATCATGTGTAAGTCTTGATCCGGATCTACCATATTGAATACCAATGTTAAAATTATCTTTGACTTCTGGATCTTGAAATTTCTCAAGTCTTTGTAAGAATCTAATGATTGGTTTTCTGTTTGTATGTGTGTATGAGTTATAATCACCCACTGAGTATAACACTTGACGAATATCTTCTTTGGAAAAAGTTCTAGATGATGAATATCTAGAGGAAAGCACTTCAATTGCTCTTTCTTTTGTCTTGATCTCTCTACTGATCTCTCGTCTAGATCTACCATTTGGTGAGATCTCTGCAGTAGCATATATGATCAACTCATCATCAAATAATCCCAAAGCTTTCCCATTGTCTTCAGGTTTAGATGATAAGAAATTGTAAACTGTATTGATTGGTGTATAAAGATTGAAACCCATATGGTTCTCAATCTCTGGTAATTTAGAGTCCATCACCATATAGCATAGTTTACCGAAACTATCTCTCATTCTTTCAGGATTCATGATTTTATAACGTCTTCCAATCTCGAAGATTTTTTGATACCATTCAGCATTATCTTCAAAATTTTTATCTTCAATTAATTGTTGACCAGCTTTCAAGTTTGATGCCACCACCAAACCAGCAAGAACAGAACACATCTCTTTCAATTGTGAAACGATTCTTTTGGCTTTTGAAGAGTATGATAAAATGTCAACTTTATCAGTGTATTCAGAAACACTTAAAGCAGCTTCTAATAAATGAAGTAGATGACGTTCTTCATATGAAAGTCTCAATGGGATGTATCTAGCTTGTTTCTTAATTGATTCCAGTAGTTTCCTATTTGCATGGTTCTCCAACATGGATTGTTTCTCTGCTTCTAAATCCTTGGTTTCATCATCATCTTCTAAATTCTCATCACCATCTTTATCTTTGGTATCGTTTGAGATGGTAGTAGTTTCATTCAACTTCTTAAAACCATGAGTTTTTCTCTTTCCTCCATGATGAATCAGTGCGAAACATCCACCACAAAAGTTTTCTTCACAATCAACACATTCCATCTCGATTCTCATATCTTTACACTCATCACAGAGAATCTCATCTTCCTCATCACCATTTCTCTTATTATTGTCCAAATGGTCCACTTCCTCGAGTTTTCTTTCGACATTCTCGATCTCCGTATCGTTCTCAGCGTCAAGAATCTCCTTGAGCGATCTGGATTTGTCGGTCATGGTGGGGCTGTTAACACTTCTTTGTTGTAAGTTGACCGAGAAATGGTGTTTTTCAGTACTGGTTGTGGTTGGTTGGTTGGCTTTTTTTTTTTCAACGTTAATTTTGGTCGAGAACTGAGATCTGTGAAACGTGGACATATATTTGTTTAAATTGTGGTGAATATTGGTAGATTCCAGGAGTTGAGTGTGCTTCTAGATGTGTTAATGGGGAATTTGTTGTGTGAACTTTCATATCCTCGAAGACTAGAAGAATTTAGCCATTAGATGACTCGGATATTTTGAAGTAACTATTTATGTGTCAATCTTGATCTTTCCAGGATTTGATTTTTAGCCTTTAATTGGCAATTTATAGTGTAGATTATGTCGTGAATTCCTACCACTTTACACTTTCATCTCTTGAAATGCATTTCCAATCGATATTTGTAAATTTGCATATTTGTATATTTATAATGCCATGAGTTAACACTGATATACAGATTCATGATAACGAGATAAGCTATAAACATACTTAAATTAACCATATGATATATTACTTCATTATAGATGAGAATACACTAGGAAAAAGTGATATGATAATGACCAAGTCCATCCATTAAATAAACCAAGTTAATCCGAAGTGTATTAATGAATACTTTATAATGCTCTTATCAATTCCAGAATTAACTCACCAATTTCCATGACCAAGAGTCCAATCGCATCACAAAAACATTTACAGATAGTCCAATATTTACTATTATTAACCCACCATACACTCTGATTATAACATACTTCAAATGATTATACTAAACACCCACTAAATACTTTATCTGTAGTAATCCTCGGTCTCTAATTGGCCAATTGTTTTTTGTTGAGCTGCGAGTTATTGTCACGTCTTGAAATGACAGACATCAAGCCGATAAACTTACTTACAATTGAACAAGATACAGAATAAATATTATGATTATATGTAGCCTTCTCTAAAAAGGGGGGTGTGTGCTGGGGCGTTGAGATTCGGGGTCTATAGCAGTTGTGTGAGATTGTGGTGGGAAATTGGTGGAAGAGGACAGTAAGATAAATTGAATTGAGTCAAAAAGTATTAGGCTAAGATTAAGTATGCGATTATAGCTAAGATGATGGCAATGATGGCGATGATTAAACCAATTCCATTCTCACCACCGGTTGTGGCAGAAGCACCGATTCCAGAGGCATCTGTGCTTGGTGCAGAAGAGGCATCAATGACACCAACTAACATTGGTTCAAGAGCTTCTCTTGCTTCATCAGAGTGTCCAATATCCTATTGATTGTGTGTTAGTATATACAAGTCTATTAATGATAGTGTAACACACATACATCAAATGGTCCAGTAGCATCGATACCACCACAGTCGATCATGACTTCTTCACCACCTCTATAATCCTTTTGTTAGTATATATTCTTTGGAGATCAATAAATAGATTGAACATACGGATGCTCGTCTAAAAAGGCAGTACAGTCATAGACTTTACCATCAATCACCATCCATAGGTCTTCAGCAGTGTTGTGTTTAGCTAGCTCTTCATACGTGAACACTGTTGTTTCAGACATGATTTTGTATATGTTGTTGGGTAACGAGTAAAATGATATGATATGATATGATCTGATCTGTTTAAAAAGGACAAATTTTGGGAAAGATAACTTGTAATTGAAAAGGAACCTGTTTTGTTCTAAATCACAAAGTGTTTGTGAAGGATTGAACAGATCAAATTACAATTGATTTTAAAGATAAATAAATTGGACATTTTTCCATTTCAATTTTTTAAAACTGCCTTATTCGTATACTTTGTGCTGCGCTTACCGGACAACATTGTTAATTTTGATGGGTATTTTATACGAAATTGGATAAAACTAGAGAGACATAAATAATGATGGATGGATGGATGGATGAATGGCTTTAAAAAGGTATTGTTTTACGTTGTTGTTGTTGTTCAAGTTTATTTATTGAATTGTACAAAGTTTGAATCGAAGATATTAATATTTCCCTTCTATTTATTGTACAGGTAATCATCAGTTGAATGGGATTATAAACTAATACCAGCAGCTTTTAAAGCTTCTTGTCTCTTTGATCTCTTATCTTGGACGTTCTTGTTCAAGGTCTTCGCATCTTTAGTCACTTTAGAAGCTTTGAAGAAATCTTTCTTAAATTTCTTAGAATTGGATTTGAATTCTTCATCAACTATTTCAACTTTTAATTGATGGTTCAATAATAGATAATTATTCATTGTATCTTGTGCAACTTTGGCATCTTCCAAATTGGAAAACTCTAGGAAACCATAATGTCTTGATCTACCAGTTTTATTATTACGTGGTAGATTGATATTAGTTATATCACCAAACTGACTGAAATATTGTTTTAATTCTTTCTCTTCAAAACCTTCTGGTAGACGACCGATATAGATCACACCTTTGGTTATCTTTGAAGTTTTCTTGTTGGTCTTCTCGTTTGTTTTTGGTAGTTGTTTGACTTGATGTGTTTCTTGAGTTTTACTAATGATTCCATTTGATTCTTCTTCAACTTGTTCTTCTTCTTCTTCTTCTTCTGCTCCAGCGTCTTCGATATCTTCATCATCGTCTGATGAAGAGTCATCTTGTTCTTCAGCATCGAAATCAGAGTCATCCGTACTAGAGAATCCACCGAGTTGTTGTTCCTCGAGATCATCACTTTTTTTTTTCTTCTGTCTGTTCTTGCACCTGTTCTTGTTCTTGTTCTACCTTGTCGATCTTCTTCTTCTTCTGTTGTTGTTGTTGTTGTTGTTGTTTCCCTCTTGGAGTCTCGACCTCTCTCTTTGGCTTGATACCACCTTTGGCAACTGTCTTGGAACCCATGATCTCTGTATATTATACTTTTATTAAAGATGGTTATTAAATTGTGTCTAGTTTAAATTTTTTGTTTTTGCTTATAAAAAAATTTTAATTAGAGCTCATCGCAAAGAATTTATTTCCTAATTGGGACATCATCATCATCAATTGATATATATTCTATTTCAATACAAAGCTTTTGAGATCAGCTGGAATGTGTTTCTGTAAGGCAATCCCACGATGTTGTAGTAGTCCCCTTCGATCCTGCTGATCATCAAACCACCACGTAGTTGGACTCTGAAACCAGCAGCGACTCCCACTCCTTCATTGGTATTAACATAGGCTCTTAAAAAGTCATCAGAAAGTGAATCGTCAAAATAAATGGCTGTGCTTTCAACAAAGGAGTCCATCTCACCATCACAGATGACAACAACACCCGTTAGTGCATATAGTGGACTCTTGGAGTCTCTATAAGTCTGCAAATTTTTGAACTGGTCTTCTGAATCAATTGGCTTCTCGTATATCTTCCCTTCTAACTCGACAACAGTGTCCGCTGCTAATACAAGTACGTTCTCTGCTTCTCCTTTGTCTTTCTGTATGTAGTGTGGTTAGTATGGGCTCATGGATCACTTCTTTATGTACTCACCAGTTCTTCATAAACAGCTTTCGCTTTCCCCATTGCTGTGTTTCTGACATACTTCAATTCAAGATTAGTTAGTAATGATTATATATCTCTATTTCAAAGGATTACGATACGAACTTCTTGTGGTGAGAAATCCTCTTTCTTCAAGTCTTCTGGATAATTTGAAGGAATGATCTCCACATTGTTAAATCCCATCTGGGTCAATATCTCAATCCTTCTTGGTGATGTTGAAGCCAATATGAATCTCTTCGATTTGATCTTTTCAAAAACTGGATGTTCAAATGGCTGAAACGACATTGTGCTTGGATTTGATGATATTCTGTGGATCAAACCTGTTCTATGACACGTCTTTCCTTTTTTTTCATAGAAATATGTTTTGAATTAGATGGACATTACATTATTGTTTTTCTCGGTATTATGTTTACAGTAAAATACGTCATACTCACTAATTAATCAAATATAACATTAAATTGGACTCATGATGGTGTCACATCTTCTAGTATGATTCTATCTGTGACTTTGTAAGTCTCACTCAGATCCTCGGTGAACACAACCTCCGTTCCAACCAGTTTCTTCCAACTGCCTTGATAAGTGTCTTTATCTATCTTAAACAACGGATTTTCAGTGTGTAATCCACTGGCTTGTAACTTTGCAGTGGGTGGAATAGTAGCTGTGTTAAAATTGCTTCTTGGAATATCCAAAGTAACATAGACATCTTGGTACTCTTCTGAATCGTCTTGTCCGTTGGTAGAATTCTGAGATTCTTTTAATTTTCTAGCTTTTATATCTTCATCAGATCCTGCTTCAAATCCATTTTGGAAATCCCAATGCATCTCTTCACCATCTGTTAGGAATTCACAGTTACCATTCATGGTGATACTCCATTTGTATCCGACTTCACCCTCATCTAAGTTCAATCTTCTTTCGAATTTATCCAAACTACAAGCACCAGCTCTTAATTTTGTATCCTCATCATCTAACGTGTCACGAACACTGTTAAGTCCCAAAAGCGACAACCCAAGTGCAATCTTTGTAGCAGCATGTGTAACAAACAGTATGGTCTCAACTTCAGGATGAGTAGCTTCAAATTTAGGAATGAACGCTTTCAAAAAATTTTGACATCTATGAAATATATCATCTTCAGTTTCACCTTTTGGTGAAGGATACAACGTAGGTTCCCAGGTGTTTTTCAATCTATCAAAATCCTTGGACAACAATTCAAAATCACCAGGTTGAGGGATCACTGGTCTATCAGGTTTATACCACTCACCAATCCCATTTTCCAATACGATATCAATATCTAAAACCTGTGCAATGGGGGTCGAAGTCTGCAAACATCTGTAGAACGGACTCGAGAAGATAATTTCCGGCTGTGGTGTGATGGAAAAGATGTAGTGTGCAAGTTCCTTGGCCTGGTCCTCACCATGTTTGGCCAGTGGATAATCACTATCAATTCCTGTTGGAGGTGGTGGGAACGGTGCAGGCAGCCAGTTGGATCTGTAACCGTGCTGTGTTTTCGCGTCAGTATAACTTCATAGAAAGACAACAAGTCTGATGGAACGTACTCTGGCAATGTAAATCGTTTTCAAAGGCATCTTCACTAAGAATTTGAAGTTTCAAAAAGTGTTTGAATTCATTTGTTATTAAAAGTATTAATTAATATGACTTGAGATCAAAAGGGGAAATATTCGCGATGTCAATATAACATAACTCTACTAGTTATAAGTAGAATATGAGATATTGAGTAACTTTTGAATGAGATCTGTTTGTATCTTTTAGACTATTGAGAAGTAAGGCTATCTAATGATGTAATTTTAAAGTAATTTTAACAGATTCAAATTATCATGTTTCTATTAATAAAGACTTCATTTTGTATAATTAACAAGATCAAATGGATGTGTCATAATGTATTAAAATTTAAAACTCGGGTTTATTGCACTTGTGATACCATCATTAGAAACATACAAGTCACAGCTATCTAATCATATCACTAATCAGTTGAAATCACTTATCAATTGAATATACAAATGTGTGATATAATCTACTATATAAAGCCATGTGTTACCCGGATATCTCATATAATAGAAATATCAACAACAAACATTTGATAAATTTATGACTTGATACTGATCATAAACAAATCATAAGCAATCTCATTTAAGAATGGCTCCAACTGGAAAACGCATCAAGACACTCTCAATCAGTAGGCCCATTCTTTATGGGAACTCGGCTTATCCGATGGCCGAGGGGGACAGACCACCAAATGCCCCATCAGCTCATACACATAAATGGACCGTGTTTGTTAGAGGTCCAAACGGGGAAGACATCTCCTACTTCATCAAAAAAGTTGTGTTTAAACTACACGACACTTACAACAACCCTACACGCTCAATAGAAAGTCCACCATTCGAAGTTACGGAAACTGGTTGGGGTGAGTTCGAAATTGGCATCAAAATATTCTTCGTTCCTGAAGCGAGTGAAAAGAATATCAGTTTATTTCATCATTTAAAACTACATCCATACGGGTTCCCACCGGATGCCGTACTGACGGACGAAGATAGAAACGTCAAGAGTCTTCAATATGACGAGGTGGTGTTCAATGAACCTACAGAACAATTGTTTGAAATTATGACTAAAACTCCAGGAAATCTATTACCAGAAAGAAAATCAGATGGTGAATTTAATAAAGAATTGGAAGGTGAAGAAGTGAAACGGTTCGAGAATGGTATAAGCACTGTGAACTTGGAGATTGAGAAACTCAAGAAGAAAATACTAGAACATCAACAGTTGAAATCTAATTGAATATTATATCTTTGAAAACCTTAATGAACTTAATGACCACCATTCTACAAAATTTGTGAATATGCTAATATATCTTGTACCTTATACATGATTTATGAATCAGAGCATCATCTCTGATTGTACGTCTTCTAAAGCATCAATCAACACCCGTACAACAGGCTGATCAGACAAATATCTACCGTGTAATCTTATGGGTATTTCGAACCTCTTCTTCCCAATTCCATCAAATATCACCATGACATCTCTAGGATATACACCACCTCCAATGGGATCCAAAACCCCAAGCTTTTTGGATACTCTAGAACTGTTGATTAAGGGGAACAAGAACTCATTAGTCGACAAGTTTGAAGAAACACCAAAAATCTCACAATCAAACTGATCTATTATTGTATGATAATCATGATCAATAGGGTATAAAAAATCGGTTCTCGTCCCAAAGAATATCAATACCAGTAATTTTTGCTCTTTATTTCTGTACTTCTCAAGCTGTTTGGATCCATTAGGTCTGATAATCTCCAACATCGAGTCTTCTATCAGCTCATTGAAATCATGTCTTACTTGAGTAGCTTTCTTCTTCTTATGATCAAATAACTCAACCTCGGAGCTATCAGAGTATTCCGGTGACGGATACCCAACACATTCGTAACTTCTCTTCATGATTCTGTGTACTTTCAACTTTTAAAACTCCCAAATATCACCAATACTCTCTGTCTTATATGTTTACAACTTTTGTTCCCCTCTATATGTCCCACTTTCCAATGCCTTTGATGCGATAAATCGTGAATGAATGACTGAATGAATGATATAACAAGCAATGATCACCTATATACTCATATCAGAACCGTAGCTTCTCGAATCCTCGGCAATACACACTCCAGAGCTATAACAATTGTAGTACACAGTTTTCAATCTTGTGTGGAAATTGTGCTGTTGACATATTTCCCGATTAGGAAGTGTAATTGAAAGTCACAACTAATCACGTCACAATTGACTATGTTATATCTCCTGTATAACTGACTGACTGTCAATGAGTACTGGCTCGTTTGACGAGCCCGAGGTAGAGCTGAAAGAATCGTCGCGTGATTAATTACAAGACTACTTTCATCTAATGACATATTGATGTATAATTTGTAGCACATGATATCAATGATTCAAGAGTCAAAACTCTTTTATATACCAGTAACACTATAGTAACAAGACGGTATGAAGATGTACTCACTTCGGAACTAATGGTGTCCAGCTGGCCATTTCCTTCTTTTCAACGACAACGTTCTTCCTACTTGGTGGAGGTGAAGGCACTAGCTCTGAGGCTTTGATCTCTGGTGTTGTTGTCTTCTTGATGACATCTGCTGGGACGTTACTCAATGTTGATGGTTTCTTTGGGACCAGTGGAACTGAGGAGAAAGTGCTTCCCGTGGAGTTGGAGCTTAATGAATCAGGTTTCTTTGGAATGATCGGAGTAGTAGATGTAGTAGCTAGAAGTTCAGGTTTCTTTGGAACAGTTGGAGGTTTCTTCTTGGATTCAGTTGTGGATGGGGAATTTTCTTTAGGTTTTGGGACCAACGGTTGTGGAGTGATGGATCTCGATGGTGCTGTTGTGGTTGGTATCACTTCCCTTGGCTTTGGAAGGGGTGGTTGTGGAGTGCTGGATCTTGATGGCGTGGATGATCTAGGGTTCAGGATCATGTTGTCAGTGTACCCTGGTGGGAATGATGACGGCTTTCTTGGCGATGGTACAGGAGGTATAGTGGTAGTTGTGCTTGTGGTTAAGCTATCCTGTGATGATGCTGTACTAGTTGCTGTAGATGATCTAGGAGCTGGTGGAAGAGGCGGTCTATTTGATGAGATGTTCGATGATGATGATGCGGATGAAGCACGCGAACGTGCTGCTGATGAAGCCGTACTTAGGTTAATGGCAGGATTGGTTCTTCTGAGAGGTGGTTCAGGTGGAGTAGGACTATTCCTCTTTGGTGTGAGAATGCCTGAATAGATTGGTGAATTTGTGTCTCTTCTTGTTGGCAATTGTGGTTTGTAATCCAGACTATCATCATGACTATCCAAAAAGTTTGGTGATTCTTTAGTGGACGGTGTTGATGAATTTGATGATCCGGTATTGTTGAACTCAATCAATGATGTTGCGCTGTCTTCACCATGGGTGGCTTTATAGTTCTCATAGAGTTCTTTGTTTAGTTGCAACTTCTTTGTCTCATCCACAAATTCAGCCTTGGAACGATAAGCACCATAAACTGGCTTGTGGTCAGAATAGGTCAAGCTATCACATGAGCTGTAGGCTAACGCCTTAATATTGCTTCCCTTGTATATGATTCTATCAGTCCACGATGGGGTTCTAGCCTTTTCTGAACTATCATATCTATTTGAATTCTTATCATATTTATATGTTGGCTTGAAGTTCAATGATGGTTCTGAATAACCGGCGAAAGCACCACCATTGTTGATCTCGTTCGTCAGTTGATCATGTTGAATCAAATAGCTATAATCTTCACGTTCCAATGAGCTTCTAACTTCTTCATTTGGCAACGAGATTCTATAATTCAAATCACCCATCCAGAAGACAGAGTCATTGTCATCTATCATACCACCTCTTGAGAATCGTATACCTTTGGAAATGGAGTTGTAATCGTTGTTTCTATCTTGCACGTTGTTTGTACCAGCTGCTAAATGAACATTCACAAAGCAGAAGTTGGAGGCCCCGTAGTTGAAGCGGATAGCAACTGCACCCTTGTTACCGGTAATCCCTCCAAGCCCAGTCTTCTTGATACCACCTTCAACTTGTTTAACATGGTCCATACTATCCGCACGGACAAAGAACAATAGCAATAGGGAAGACATTTGTTCTGCTCGTAGCATCACATACTTGTCAAATTGGTTCAATGAGTTTGAAACTTCGTTCGTCCAGAAAGAAGATTTTGTATAATCTGCGTTCAAAATTGAACCAGCAGTGAGCTCAATGACTTCCTGGAATCCAAGAACAACAATATTTGGTTTGAACTTATCACCAATTGGATACAGCCAGTCTGACAGATCACTGACCTTACTGATACCATTGACGTTATATGTACCGGTAAAAATGTTGATATCCTGAGAAGAGGTATACTGATCTTTCAAGGCAGAAAGCTTCTCGTTGACATAGTCCGTAACAGGATCATATAATTGAACTGGTATTTGACCATTGATTCTTCCCAACAATGTGTCAATAGTGAGTTGTTTGCCTTTGTCAACAAAGTTGTTGATGTACATTCTGCTAACCGACTTGGTAGCATCAGACAAAGCACCAGCAATACTCATCTTACCACTTCTGGAAAAGGACGATTTCAAGGCATTGGTTCCCGTGTATATCTGTGAGATTTGGTCTCCATTATCGGCCCATAACGTGTTATGCTTGTTGAAGAACTCAGATTCCTGAGAGATATGATAGTCATGATCACTTAGGAAGATTGTCAAGGCAAAGTTAGAGATGAATTGCTGGATCAGGTTGGTTCTATCCAGACAGTCCAGACAATTTGTCCGGAAAACACCTTTTTGTTCACTCAAAACCTTCTTCTCCTGAACATCATAGCTGAAGTATCCGAATTCATAAAGTGACTCTTTGATCAGTTGATATATCTTTGTTGAGGATGAGTAACCTTTATCTGACGTTTCTTTATGGAAGTTGAACTCTGTCAAGTAAACATCTGGAGTACCACTTTTCACCAAGTTATCGAGGTGGTATCTGTATCTTTTAGATAATTGAGCTTCCGATGTTTTAGTACTCAGTAGATTCACAACGTTAACAGCACCATAATTGTCTAGTAATCGTCTGAAATGTGTATCAAAAACAGGCTGGGTAGCTTCTTCCGATCTCGTAACCTGAACTTTTGGATTGATCAGAGCAGTATCTTGCTCCCAAAAGATAGGAATGGAACCTCTAATCTGAGTGTATGAATAGCAGTATCTGGCAGTGTACAAAATATACTCAGTCTCAACAAAATTTGCAACGTAGCTGTCATCATCAATACCTCTAGAATTGAACCTGGTCCCCGCTCTTTTCCAGCTCTGCTTAGAGATCACAGTGATAGCAACTTTAGAATTGTCAAGATAAGTTTGAAACGTTTCGGCAAATCCACGAATAACAGTCGTCAGGAAGCCTTCATCATCTAGTTTCTCTTTGATTTTTGCATCCAGTTTGTTTCTAAACTCAACAACTTCTTTCAGCATGAAAGAGTTCCACATGTACTCCTCGTTATACTTATCAAAACTCAACGAATGACCGCCAATTCCTCGTGATTGAAGATCACTTGTCAAATCAAAATCATTACTGAAATAGAAACCACCAGTGGAGAGCAATTTCTTCAAGTCATGACAGGGATGTCTGTTGTACTGACCACTGGAGGAGTTTGAGTCTGAGTCTTGGTCTGGCAGGATAGGAAAGCCACTGGTATCCAAATCAACGAAATCCCACGTATTCTTGGAGATGTTGAAGAAGTCAACATTGTAGATTTTGTTGATAGACTCACCAGGAACAGGCGCAGCAACCTGAGAAGCACCGGTGATGGCACATAGGTAATAGTCGTCTTCGATTTCCACAAGACCGAGAAAACCATGTATCTCTTTTTCACTCAGTAGTCTAAAGTGCTTGAGATTGATGTCTTCTTTGGGTAAGAACTCAGTTACACATCGATGCTGATTGCTCTTAGTTTTGATGTCACGGAAGACTAGAGCCGATGTCTTCGACACAAGTGCCACGGTTCGGGACCGTTCCTTCACAAGAATCTTCATAGTGGTGTCTCTTAATCAGCGAGCGGCCAATTGTGCGTGGTGTCTTTAGTGTAAAGTCGCTCGTTAATCGATGATTGTTGTGTATTTTCCATTTTCAGTTTTCTCTATATAGCGATGTTGGCCGTACCGTACAATACACCAAGTAACAAAGATCAAACAGATAAGTAGGCTTTGAGGAGGTTTCTGGGTAGAGTAAGTCCGGAAGACTTGTAACTGTGAAACTGAGTGAGCGCTCGATGGAGTTCAAGGGGGGGTTGGTTTTTTGCTAATTGCAGCTACTCAAATACTAGAGACGAGATGTATATTTGGTCGTGTCGTTACTCTACTGGAAAACCTGGGGGCCGAAGTGAGACTGGTCCTCATCCCTCACCATCCATATCTTCCAAATGAGCTCGGGGGATGAGGATGAGTCCTCTTTTGATGGATAGTTCGTCATGTTTAGTGCTGTATAGCTAAAACGCTAATGATAAGATCACTACACTCATACAAATTGGACAACATTGAGTATATTCATAACTAGAATATAGTTCACACGCACTCACAGTCACTGCTGTTCAGTAGAGTTGCTTCTCAGCTTGTCATACATGGCCTTAATCTGTTTGCTCTTCACCTTGGCAGGCCAGTAGATAGAAGTGTAAAACCAAAGGTGTTTCTCCTGTGTGTTGTTCTCTTTGTCCTGACCAACAGTCTTTTGGATGAAGTCACCTACTCTGAGCAGTTCTGTCTTCAAGACCTTGGCCCATTCCTTACGGTCTAGATCAGCAGCACCCTTTTGTAGTCTCTTTAATGAGTGACGCATTGGAACAAGAGTGTCCTTACATGACTGCTCATCATAGCTCTCATAACCTTCGTCAAGCTTAGCAACATTTCCGTTGGCTTCCAGCTTCTTCTTCACGAGGTCAGGTTTGACTTCTTTCTTGACAACCTTTTTCACGACCTTATTAGTCGAGACATCTGGAGCTTTACCCTTGGATCTTGGCTTAGCTGGAGTACTACCATCTGCTTTTGGTTTAGGCTTAGCTTTTGGCCCTGGTTTGGCACCTTGTTTAGCAACAGCCTTACCTTTTGCAGTAACAGAAGCAGGTGTTTCGGCTTTTGGCTTCTTGACTCTTTTCTTTGGTTCACTGGATGGAGTGGAAGGTCCTGGAGTGTTGACGGTAGTATCCTCATCGTTACCTTTCAGAACTGTAATCAGGTAATCGACTCTTCTGTTCAAATGAACGGAGCCTGGCGACTTCTTAGCAGCTGACTTGTCCTCCTTTTTGACAACCTCTGATTTTGAATCTTCAGGGTTTTTTATATCTTTGTTCTCATCATCCTTGGATTCTGGAATTGGGGTTCCTGGAACAGAACTTTCCTTCGATTTGGACTCTTCGTCCTCTTCGTCCTTGATTTCTTCAATCTTTCCCTTCTTTTTTGGAGCAGGTGGTGCAACTTCACTTAGATAAAACTTGGAACTCAGACCTAAGAATGGATCATCTCTTATTTGTAACCATGAACCATACCCATATTTGCTAACACCAACAAGCAGCATCTCATCGTCATGCTGAGTCCAACTGGCAGTCCAACCATGAACAGGTTTTATCGATTTACTGAATTTGAAGTTCAATGGGTCGTCGAAAGCAGCAACAGCTTGGCGAATGAGCTCCAAATCTTCTGGTCTTGACAGAATTGATTCAGCATTCATATTCTTCACACCTTGGTACTCAAACAAGATAGCTTTGCGCTCTTTACGTTTCATTACCCATAGTGCCATTGGATTCTGACCATTTGATTGCTGAGCATTCACTTCACCAGTTTTCTCTTTAGCTTTGTGCTCCATTGCAGCTTTTTCTAGATCAGCCAGCACTTGGGTACGACGCTCATCTTCTTTTTTGACCAAGTCTTTTGAGATTGAAATGATTTCATCATAAGCCTTCCTAAACAATTCAGGATTTTTGTTCTCTGGTAATGTACCTTCTTGGATCAAGTCATCCCATTTATCAGTCAAGTCACCTAGCTTCAATAAAGATCTATAGATAGCTCTGATCTCTTTATCAGTGATTTTATTATACTCAGCTTTCTTCTTACGATTCACCTTCTTTGTAGCTTCTTCATCATCGTCATCCTCCTCCTGAAGATAGGCATTTGGATTTTGAATTTTCTCAATGGCTGCTTGTCTTCTAGCAAACATCTGTATTTGTTCTTGAAGGTATTGCTCTTCCAACCTCTTCTTTTCATCCTCCTTCAATTTGGCTAGCTCCTCAGCAGGAATGATGTCATCCCAATCAACATCAGCTTTGTAATCAGTGACTTCGAATTGTTTCAAGAATTCTTCACCACCAAGATTAGATTCACCAAGTTCAGGGGTGGTGACATGATCTTCAGCATGGTTTAAGACATCGTCCAAGTTCAAGTTCTCCAACTTGTTTTGATTGTCATTAGCTTTGAACATATTACCAGCACCAAACTTCAAGATTTCACTCAACTCACCAGCATTTGGTTCGTTTTTCTTGGAAGTGTTAGCAGTGATACCAAGTGAAATGATGGCATATTCTAAAATCATCTTCTTTCTAGCTCTTTCCAGAATCTCTTCCTCGACAGTATCTTTACTGACAAATCTGTACACCATGACATGATTCTTTTGACCAATTCTATGAGCTCTAGCCATGGCCTGTAAATCAGCTTGAGGGTTCCAATCAGAATCAAAGATAATAACAGTGTCAGCGGTCATTAAGTTAATACCTAGACCACCAGCTCTAGTAGATAGTAAGAAGACAAAGTCATTTGAGCCTGGCTCATTGAAATGATCAATAGAGATACGACGTTGTGCTGAAGGAACTGTACCATCCAATCTCTGGAAGTTGATACCTTTGATAGATAGGTAATCACCCAAGATATCTAGAATTCTAACCATCTGACTGAAAATCAAAACTCTATGACCATCTTTCTTCAATCTTGTCAAAAGTTGATCTAATAAAACCATTTTACCAGAAGACATGATCAAACCTCTTAAAATATCTTCTCTTGAGTGTCTACTGTTTTCAGAAGATCCGAATTTTGCTAGGACTTGTTCCTCAGCACCATCGAATAGGTATGGATGATTAGAGGCCTTCTTAAGTTCACTCATGACATTCAACAGAGACACCTGTGCTCTTGAACCGGTGCTTAGAGCAGCATAGTTCTTTGTCAAAATGTTTTTGTAGTAATGTGTTTGTAAATCAGACAGCTCGACTCTTAAGATTCTTTCAGTCTTTGATGGCAATGATTTTTCGACATCTTTCTTCAATCTTCTTAGGATGAATGGCTTTAGTCTCGTTTGTAAGTCTTTGATGTAATTCTCTTGTTCTGCATCAGAGTTTTCAAAATCAATTTCTTCATCGATTTGGAACTTACCAGGCATCAAAAAGTTAACCAATGCTGCTAGTTCTTTGATGTTGTTTTGCAGTGGTGTACCTGTAATCAACAATCTGTTTGATACTTTAAAGGAGTTTAGAGCCTCATAAAGTGACGACTCGGCATTCTTTAGTCTATGTGCTTCATCAACAGCCAAGAATTGCCATTTGATAGAACCAAGTTCATTGGCATCCTTCAAAATGTATTCGTATGTGGTCAATAAAACGTTGAACTTCATTTTCTTGTTGTTATAAAACTCATAGTCTCTGATGGTCTTTCTAGCTTCAGTGTTACCGAGATAGTAGACACAGTTCAAGTCAGGAGACCATTTCTCAAACGTTTCTTGCCATGCTGGGATTGTTGATAACGGAACCACAACAATGTGTGGACCATTTTGTCTTCTAGCGTAGACCAACCAACTCAAGAATGTGACTGTTTGAACAGTTTTACCTAGACCCATCTCATCAGCTAGAATACCGTTCTCATTTCTTGACCAGAGGAAAGCCATCCAGTTCAAACCAGTTAACTGGAAATCTCTTAGTTCACCATTCTTCACAAACTTTGGTTGTAGGAGTAGTTTCTCAAATCTTGGTCTTTGTGAACCATAATTTGATGATAAAGAAGGAAGTATCTTAGAGTTCAATCTATTCTGAAAGTGCTTTACTTCAGCAGGACCAATCTTCACTATGGTTTCAGCCAACTCCCAGGTTGCTTCATCATAGTTCAATCTTCTCCATTTGACAAAATATTTCAGCACTTCATCACCATCATCATCCAGTGATCTTTCAGAGTCGATAACTCTCTCAACTTTCTTGTATTCAGCGATTTCATCTAGTCTTCTTTCCTTTTCAATATCCATTGACTCAATGTCTTCTCTTGTGGTCATATGATCATGTCTGATTTCGAAGTCCAATATTATGAACTGCTTTATGTAATTGTCCACTTTCTTGATACCTTTAGCACCTATCATAGAAGAGTACTCTTCCCATGTGTTGTGGATGTGAGACTTTCCTGCCCATTTGATCAGGAACTTGAATTCCTTTTTGGATTGTGCAAGGTCTCTAAACAAGTTCTTCTGGCCTTCTGGATCTATCAGTTCATGGTCCACGACTAAATCGATACCATTGACGTTTGAGACTTGTGTTTTAGAGGAGGAAGTTGAGTTATCGTAATAGTAGTAACTGTCTTCTTCTTCCTCATCTTCGTCACTTACAAGCAGATCATCATCGTTCTCAGGGTCAACATTGTAGTTGATGTTCTTACTGTTTCTGGAGCTGAATCTGACTTCTTCAAAAGATGGTTGTGATACTTTCTTTTTGGTGATTTTCCGTTTCTTAACACCAAACTTCTTCTTCTTTTTTATGACTCCGAATTCTTCGTCTTCTGTATCTTCTGTATCTTCGTCTTCTTCAATTTCTTCATCAGCAGGTTCCTCATCATATTCTTTCACAGTTTTCTTCTTTCTCTTAGTTGATTTCTTAGCTTTATGACCAAAGTCCACATCTTCATCCTCATCATCAAGAAAATCGCTCGTTTCACTATCGATCGGAGCAGATGACTGAAGTGGCTTTCTTCCAGATCTTCTCAATCCGTAAAGTTCAGGATTCTCCAAGACTTCTTCATCTATATCGTGAGGAGCCATTTTTGTAGCTGGAGCAAATAGGAGATGTTAAATGGTTTCAGGGGGTGAGAGGCCGAAAGAGTGAAAATGGCAGTTGTATAGTAATAAGGCGGTGCAGAGGGAATGTAGTAACACCAAGGAAGGCTCAATAATGTGATTATCGGGCTCTATGATCTATTTTCTGGTGAAAGATCGAGTGTATTGGACCGACAACAACAAGCAGACGGACGTGTGCTCAATGAGCTAAAATTAGCAGAGACGTCAGGATATTGCACAAGGGGCTCGCGTAGAGTAGCAGCAGCAGGGCAACAGTGACACACAGACTCCTTAAACACAGCTAAATATGCGAAAAGTCACTAAAAATGTGTCAAAAGTTTTTCCACAGTAAAGACAATCTGAATAGGACAAAGGTGGGAAATTCAGAGAGAGGCCAATTCAAATAAATTGGTCAAAATTTGCAGGCGAGGTGAAGCAAAAAAGACGGTAACGCGTATGGAAAGACACCCGAGTACAATGAAAGTTGATCCAACACGTTCAACACGGTTTTCAGATCACTTAATTGAAGTGTTTTGTGTTGTTCTGTTGTTTTGTTGACTGCTGATTTTTTGATTTCGCCAGTTTTTTTCCATAAAATTTTCAACAATAGCGAGAAATCGACAGTACGAGAGGGTGATATTCAAGGGGTTAATCGAACGATTGGCTAGGATATTGTGAAAATACACGAGATTCCCATCATAATGATGCAAGTCCCAGGGCTCCACGATGATTTTTACGATATTTGGACTTTTCCTTTGATGATTTGATATGATCTTATATAAATAGATTTTTGGTTAAATATAGACAGCAATGTATACACAGACGTGGCTGTTGTCTGTACGATACTTTATGCTGCTGTGATTTGTACTTTTGTTGTACCTGAAAGTGTGCTCTAAATCAAAGAACTTTCATCAGGATTATTTTGGAATCTCAACTTGACCATCAGCGATAAGAGTGTTCACGGTGGACAAGATGGAACTGAAGGCAGCTCTACTGACATCTTCATGGACACCAACACCCCAGTGGGCCAATTCCTCATTGCTCTCAGAGTCGAGGTAGCCCAGATGGATGTAAGTGGCAGCTTTGGTCTTTGAACCAGATCCTAGAGAATGTTCTGTGTAGTTCTTAACCTCGAATCTGTTACCGGCGTATTTGGAGATAGCATCAACGAAGGAGGAGATAGGACCGTTACCGTGACCTTCTATCTGGACTGAAGAGCCGTTTACGCTCAATTCACCAGTGAAAATCTTGTGTTCTGGGTTCGAGGCGTCTTTGGTAACGTCGTATGAGTTTAATTGAAGTGCACCTTTGTTGTCAAAGTTGTAAGCTTCCTTGAACAGGTTGACAATCTCCTCACTCTTTAGTTCACGACCTAGTCTGTCAGCAGCTTGTTGGACTTTTGTGGAGAAGATGATCTGTAGTTGACGTGGTAGATCTAAACCTAGGGCTCTTTGAACAACCCAGGCAGCACCACCTTTACCGGATTGGGAGTTGACTCTAATGACAGCTTCGTAATCTCTTCCGATATCTTTTGGATCCAATGGTAAGTATGGGATTCTCCACAAGGTGTCACCTTGGGCACGTCTTCTGTTTTGGACTTCGAAACCTTTCTTGATGGCATCTTGGTGAGAACCACTGAAGGCACACACGACTAATTCACCACCGTATGGAGCTCTTGGATGGACTGGGATCTTGTTACATTTCTCAACAACTTCGATAATGCTTTCCAAATCAGAAAAGTCTAAATCTGGGGAGACACCTTGGGTGTACAAGTTCAAAGCGACAGTGACTAGATCGACATTACCGGTTCTTTCACCATTACCGAATAGACAACCTTCAACACGGTCAGCACCGGCAAGGACACCTAGTTCAGAAGCAGCAACACCACAACCTCTATCGTTATGAGCGTGTGTGGAGATACAGACTTTCTCACGTTCACTGATGTGGGTAGAGAAGTATTCGATTTGATCAGCGTAAATGTTTGGAGTGGCGACTTCGACAGTGGCTGGCAAGTTGAAGATGATTGGGACTTCAACGGTTGGTTCCCAAGCAGCTTTGACAGCCTCACAGATCTCAACAGCGAATTCAGATGGAGTATCACTGAAACATTCTGGGGAGAATTGGTAGGTCCATTCGGTACCTTGTTGTTCTGGATCGTCTTTGGTTAATGAACGCACTAGTTTGGTGGCCCACACAGCTTTCTCAACAGCGTCTTGTTGACTCATGTTGAAGACAACGTCTCTGAATAGATCGGAAGTGGCTAGGTAGACATGCACGGTGGCTTTTTTAGCACCTTTTAATGATTCGACAGTTCTTCTGATCAAATGTTCTCTGGATTGGACAAGGACTTGGATACCGACGTCTTCTGGAGCGTTCTCAACAGCATACCTTGTGAAGTCGAAATCAGTTTGTGAAGCTGAAGGGAAAGAAACCTCAATCTCTTTGAATCCAATATCGATTAGTTTGTGGAAGTATTCCTTCTTCTGCTCAACAGACATAGGATCAGGAAGTGACTGGTTACCGTCTCTTAAATCAGTGGATAACCATCTTGGAGCCTTCGTGATGGTCTTGTCTGGCCATGTTCTGTTTTTGATTGGGATCTGTGGATATGGTTTGTATTTGGAGGATGGGTCTTTAAGCATATTTTTGTAGCCAAGGGTAACTGGTTTTATCGCCTTTAGACGAGGAAACGACTGCTTGAACATAATTCCTTCAACAAGTATATGTACTTCTGATTCAATATTGAAAGAGATGACTCAAAATTATGGCAGTACCGTGAAAAATTTTGTGGGCAAGAATGGTACTTTATGAATCAAACTAAAATTTTCTTTGGAGAAAAATATGATGGATGACACAGCAGAAAAATGACAGGTTTTAACAATTGTGGGACAACTGGGAGACGTATTTACAATGTTATGACTAACAATTGGCCAATAAACAGAAAGTATTATTCTATTATGACCGAGAAAGCTATTGGAGTGCTGTGTCCACGACCAAGAACACTACGCTGTCGGTTATTGAACTAGAGAACCCTGGCAATACACGGTCTTGTCTGTTCGTTGACACGGCCGCTGTCTGAACAGGAAACAGGGCCTGAACCGGCGAAATTACCCAGGAATGAAACTTGCAAAATGGGCCAATCTTGCGAGTGCCATACAAAAGAAAAATTTTCCAGTGCTGTTCTCGGGACTCGGGAAGCGGGGAATTGGTTCCAAGAACTGTTTTTGGGCGGGATGGATTACATAAGCATTATGTAATAAATGATTACATAATTATTACATCATAAGATAGGTCTCGAAATCACCGAGTAATAATAGGAGACACACTTATTGATTAGCAGCGCACGCACGAAGGTGAAAGCTCAAGATTAAGGATGTCTGTGAGCATAGGTAACGAACTGAAAGATGGCTTCAAGGAGACGAACAATTGGCTCTCGAACAACATTCAGTTTTTAGGCGACATTGAACAGTTTTATAGACAAAGAGCCATTATCGAGAAAGAATATGCCACCTCTCTACAGAAGCTTACCGCAGAGTTCTTGAAAAAGAAAGCCAACAAGTCAATCCCGATCTCTGTTGGTGACAAACCAGCTGTTACACCCGGATCATTGGAAGCTGCATCATTGACCACCTGGACCGAGATTCTATCTAATACAGAAATCATCTCCAACAATCATTTGAACTTCTCCAAGGAATTGAATATCAAAGTTGGTGATCAGATCTTATCACTACAACGAAACACCGAGGCAATACAACAAAAGTTCGAGTCCTTCCACAACAATCAACTCCTCAAACAAAAACAAGATAATTTCGATCAAGTTGCCAAACTGAAGAAACATTATGATGAATCATGTCAAGTCTTGGAAAACTCAAGATCGAAGTATGAAAAGAACAAGTCTTCCAGTAGATATGAAAAGAAGTTCAAGGAGAATGAAGTTGAGATGAACATCATCAAGAACAACTACCTGATCAAGATCAACGTCGCTAATAGAATAAAAGACAAATTCTACTATCAAGATCTACCAGAAGTTCTTGATCTATATCAAGATTTGAACGAGTTCAAGACAAAACAGCTCAACGCTATATTGATTGCACAGGCCAATCATGAAATCAATCTCAACACCAAAAATACCAAGAACCTGAACAACTCAATTGGGATCATCAATGAAAATCTCCCTGCTCTAGATACACAAATGTTCATCAAGCACAACATCCTGAGTGACTGGAAGGAACCACAGGACTTCTACTATGTACCATCTTCAATATGGCACGATGATGATACATTCATAACCAAACCTGATGAATTGAACGAACTCAAAAAGAATCTACTGAAATCGAAACAAGTCATATCAAAAATACACGATACAGTCGAAGATGAAAAAGAAACATTGAGTCAAATAAGAACATCGAAAAAATCCTTGAAAGATGCATCGATGGATCAGTTTGACTTCAAAAAGTCACTGGACTTCATAAACACATATTTTGCAACTCTATCAAGATTCATATCAGATGAAAACAAAAAAGTGGAGGCTCAAGTTGAGATTGAGACCATAGAGAACAACGTTCAAGAGGACCTATCACTAGAAGGCCTTTCACTTCAAAAGAAAAAAACAGGATTCTTCAACAAATTGAGATCAAATGGATCAAATAATAGAGAAAAACTGGTTTCAACCAGCGATACTTTCGACGATTCACAATCGATACATTCATCGGCTTATCGTGACAATGACTCTCACTCCATTCAATCGTCATCTCACAATTTCAAGATCTCATCATTATTGAGATCTAAATCAATGGCATCATCGCATAACGAGGTTTCTACCATTCTTCAAGGAACTGCGAACTACGATTACCAAGCACAAGGCTCTGATGAAGTTTCAATGAGCGCCAATGAATCATTCACGGTGACGGAAGTTGATGATGGGTCTGGATGGACCAAGATCTCAATCAATGGATCTGAAGGACTGGTTCCAACATCGTACATCACCGTCCAGACAGTTCAAACACCAAAGAAAAAAGGTCCAGAGGTCAAACCACGTAAAACAGGCTCTAAAAAGATCCAGTATTGCAATGTGAAGTTTGATTATGTCGCAGAGGAAGATGGTGAGTTGACAGTTCATGAAGGGGACAGAATCATTATATTGAAAGGAGACGATGACGGCTGGACCACTGGTGAGAATGCCGATGGAGAGAAAGGTGTGTTTCCTACCAGCTACGTGGAGCTTGAGTGATGTAACTGAACTATGGAGGAATAGATGGGAGAGATAAAGCTATATTGCTGTACTATTGTAGTTCTAAACAAACTAATTATGTACAACGCTGTGCATAATATACCGCGTTTTCGCGTCAGCTTGACAATTTGCATTCTGAACTAAATTATTCGGTGGAAAATCAAGACAAGAATGTTAATTATGCATTTAGAAGCACATTCTTTAGGCTAAATCAGGCGAGTTCAGTTTTGGCTGAAAAATTACTGAGAATTGAAAGTCTGGAATCCTTGTTTGAGTCAAATTCTACACCATTTGCACCAAAAGAAAAATCTGAAACATTACACAATACACATACCTCACTCACCTTGAACTCGATAGAATACACCAGTAAACGATCAAGATGGGTGGTTCGGTGTCAAAGATACTTGTACGTTGTACTTGCAACAGGATGGAGCTACCCCAATTTCGTGATAGTTTTTCCATGAAGTGTTGACAGGGTTCTTTCTGGTTATCGAGTCATATTCGATGACGCGTCCTTATAGTGATTAATACTAACAATTAACCCAGGGGAAACTTTTCGGAACGAAAGAGATGAAGATCCTGATGCTGGGTCTGGACTCTGCTGGTAAGACCACCATTCTATACAAATTAAAGCTAAACAAAATCAAAACCACTGGTCCAACCGTTGGTTTCAATGTTGAAACGTTTCAGTATAAGAATGTGAAGTTCAATATGTGGGATGTTGGTGGACAAGATAGAATCAGACCACTATGGAGGCATTACTATCCAAAGACGAATGCATTGATATATGTCATTGATAGTTCAGATAAAAAGAGATTGCAAGAATCTAAAACCCAGTTATTCAAAGTTATTAATGAACTTAAAACAACCCCAACTGCTAAGGATTTCCTATTACTGATATTCGCCAATAAGCAGGATTTACCAGGTGCCTATAATCCAAAAGAAATCTCCGAGTTCTTGAACCTGAGCCAAGAGTTAGATTCTAACCAGCTATTTGCTGTCATCGGTGCGAATGCCTTGACAGGTCAAGGTTTAATTGAAGGTTTGAGCTGGGTTTCAAACAATTACAAAGCCGATTAAACTAGTCTACATGCATAATAGAGGACATACTAGTTTACTTCATATCACTTTCGTAAAATTATCTTTATAACATCTATTTTTTGAGTTTGCTTAAACGGACCTGTTCAGTTCAAACTGACATCACCTTCTTTGGTTCTGACGGTAACAGAGCCGTCTTGCTCACCAATATAAGCCTTGTCTGGGTGATCCAAAAAGATTCCAGTTTCCACAACACCTAATAGAGCTTTTAATTTGTTGTGTAGATCTTTAGGATCTTTGATAGCACCGAAATGAGCATCGATCAAGAAATTGTTGTTGTCCGTGATGACAGGTCCAGCTTTAGCAGAACCACCTTGTCTTAGAACAATGGTTTCAGCACCTAGTTCTTTCAATTTTTGTTGAACATAGACGTAAGCACTTGGAACAACTTCGATAGGAACACCCTTCAACCAATTTATACCCAAGTAGTTTGGAGATTTCTTTCTGAAATCAGCAACAAGGATAAACTGTTTTGAGCTATAAGCGACCAATTTCTCTTGGAATAAGCATGCACCACCACCTTTGATGGCGTTCACTTGGGTGTCAACTTCATCTGCACCATCAAAAGTGATGTCAATATTAGGGTATTGTTCAATCGAGCCTAATTTCAGACCATTATCGAGAATCAAATGCTTGGATTGGAATCCGGTTGGGATACAAACGAACTGATCCTTGTTGTCTTGTTGACCAATTCTTTCAGCAACGTAGATGACAGTGGAACCTGATCCGATACCAATGACTTTAGCGTTTGGTGGTAAGTTATCGTCGACAGCAGTGTAGGCAGAGAGACGCTTGGACTCTTCTGTAATATCAGCTAATGGGGTAAGCTGGGAGTATGGAATGACTGGCATCTTCAAAGTATGGTTGTATCTGACAAGGTGTTTGAAGTTTCTGAGCATACAATTTGTACGAATAGCCTATTTATTAGTTATTTCGGGGAGAAAAGTCTGGGGATCATTCACCCATTTTTGAAGCCCTTCTTGTTTTTTTCATAAGAGCACGTGACATTAAGCAGGGCTCTGTTTTTTCTCAACTAGAACATCCAACCACCTTTTGTCACAATACAATCCCACTGTGTGTCCCTTTACCGAAAAACACACACACAAACTGGGATTCCTGGTTACGCAGCCCAGTGCCCGGCCTGTATCAAAAAACCCGCGAATATTTCTGTATTTGTGATTTCCACATGCTGCTCGTACCGTGAAAAATAATCAACGCTCTCTGAAAAAACATTATCCAAACAACAAGAACAAAAAACCCACGCAAGGAGATAACTTCATCTAAGTAGATTCATAATAGTACAAGATGTCAGCTGCTAAAATCTTATCTGATAAACCAACTGAATTGGAATTACAAGTTGCCCAAGCTTTCGCTGACTTGGAATCCAACTCTCCAGAACTAAAAGCTGACTTGAGAACTTTACAATTCAAATCCATCCGTGAAGTATGTACCTTTAATGGGAAAGACATGAGATGAAGTGGATGATTCAAAAGACGGCTGGATGGTGGGAAGAGCTTGCTTTTTCTGCTTCTGACCGTCTTATTCACTATCATGCCTTAATTAAAGACGCCATACAGGATTTAGAACGAAGGAATACAAAAACTGGACAACCATGGGTGATGTTATTATCATCAATGAAACCAAACATAAAGCAAGATCATAATTCAATGATTCAAGCCTGTTATTCCCACATGTCAACTAGATCACTTACTGGCCCTTCATTTCAGTCTTTGAAATTTCCCCATAAGCTCCAACAAAGCTTTTTCTGTTTTTTTTGAACAAGTATACTAACAATTTCACAATAGATCGAAGTCACTGGTGGTAAAAAAGCCATTGCTATCTTTGTTCCAGTTCCATCTTTATCTGCTTACCACAAAGTTCAAATCAAATTGACCCGTGAATTAGAAAAGAAATTCCCAGACCGTCACGTTGTCTTCTTAGCTGAACGTCGTATCTTACCAAAACCAGCTCGTCGTTCAAGAAAAACCCAACAAAGACCAAGATCAAGAACTTTGACTGCCGTCCATGACAAAATCTTGGAAGATTTAGTTTTCCCAACCGAAATCATCGGTAAGAGAGTTAGATACTTAGTCGGTGGTAACAAAATCCAAAAAGTTTTATTAGACTCCAAAGATGCCACCTCTGTTGATTACAAATTAGAATCTTTCCAATCCATCTACAACAAATTGACTGGTAAACAAGTCGTTTTTGAAATCCCAGGTGAAAACTTCTAAATAGTGTAATTAATGTGTGTTGTGTGTTGAAGATATTAACCTGTATTTAATATGGGAATAATGAAATTATAAAAGCTGAAACCGTGTTTGCTTCCAAACATTAATCGTAATTAACTACACTGCAACAAAACATGCAACTCATTTGTTCATTGATCATTAAATACCATAGCTTTTTTCATATTGATTATTTCTCTATTATCATCCACAAAGTTCTTATACTTTTGTCGTTCTTTCTCAGTCTTTGTAGCGTTCTCCATATATAGATCATAATTAGAGGGTAGGATTGATGGGGCTGGTTTTCTTGAAAGTTCGACATCTTGTTTAGCCTTTTCGATGGCTTGTGTTTGTTCTGTCATCTTATATAGAAATAATTGATCAGAATCTTTACGACTTGGGGTATTTCCATATGGTACAACTTTAGTATCAACTTTGGACTTTCTTCTTGATTTCTTTGGAGATGGTGTTGTTTCCCCATCTTGTTTCACCATGTACTTTATAGGTTCGAAATCATCTTCTTCCATAGTTGGATTCAACACTGCTGTGACTCCTCCCGATGGTTTCTTCTTTACGGTAGCTTTTGGATTCAATGCGTATGACACAGCTCCACCAACAACTAGCCATGCCGCAAGATGTTTGAAGAGTCTTCCTAGTAACACAATCCATGAATCTAGGTATACTATAAGATAAGGCTGTATCATCACCACCAAGGAAGTCATTGCTATCCCAAGTCCAAAAGAATGGATGTGTAGTCGACCGTCATTGACAGAGTTGATGTAAGACGATTTCATGATCTTCCGGACAATCAGTGTGACTGATCTCGAGATGAAGTTACTGATCTTGCCCATGTTGAGTCTATTGATGAAGTCATCCACTATATTGAACTGGAATTCGAAGTCTCCTTCGTCTCTTTTAGCTGATGGTGTGGTCGTCTTTAGCTTTGTCGTGGGAGACATCGAATCATGTGTGGTGTCTGTGACTTTCATGCCGTGTGCGTGTGCGTGTGCGTGTGGATACATTTCGTGTGGATTTGTTAGTTGTTCTGGTTCTTGTTGTTGTTCTGCTGCGCTGGTGGTGTCTCGTATCTTTGCAGTGTTCAGAACAAATGATTCATCCTCCAAAGTGCGTCTTCGCTGTTCTTGCTGTTGCTGCTGTGATTGTAGCTCTTGTTCTGGGCAGCCGGGCAGGTCTTGGTCCGAGTTCTGGGCGGCTTTGAATGTGGAGTTGGAGGCGGTTCTCTTCAGAACAACCGCCTTTCTGAATTTTTTCATGATAATGAAAAAAGGTAAACAAAGAATCAGCTACGGGGAAGCAGTACAATTCACTAGCCAGTACACTGTGATAACGAGGTAGCTTAAGCAGAGACGGCCTGGTGGTCCAGTGACCGTGTTTTAAATGTGCACAGGCAGTGGTACCAGACTCTAAGCAACTACAAGAACCGATTGGCGTACTGGCTGTATATATAGCTCGCACCACCCTGGTCATAACTCCCATCTTAGGCCAATCGCTGCCCATTCTGTACGTACATCGATTTAATGGTTGATCTGGTTACTAACATAGCACACATAGAGTGGAGTCTCACAAGAGTGCCCATTTTACAGATCGGCCTTACTTGATAGTGCCAAATTCTCGAATATTGCAAGATCAAGGGGAATGCTCGCTTATTCGGTGTTTACGTTTTACCCAATTGGGAAGATATTTCAAGATCATATATCGAATTCACTGTTAATTAGCTGCGTCGGGCGACTGCCGGCTGCTGCCAGACGCCAGTCTCCAATTACCATTCACCAATCATCGCTCAGGCACCCAAAGATGTGCTCCAGAATCTAGCGTTTTAGTACTTCTTGCCCAACAAGAGGGTCTGCATCTGGTCATAAAGCGAGATAACACCAGCACTTGCGACACTTCTTAGGATGTTGGCTCCGCAACCTTTGAAGAGCGAGGCTAGTCCCTCTGCAGCAACAATCTTGTTGAAGGCATCGTATGCCCCATTGTACTTGACGGCTTGTCCTGAGGTCATCATCATTCTTCTTCTTACCGTGTCCAACGGATATGAAGCTGTAGAAGCACTGACAGTAACAATCCAACCTAGTATAAACGAAGCCAGGAAGCTACCCTCAAGCTTACCAGTAAGTAACACTGGTTTCAACGAGTCATAGAGTCCAAAATACAATCCTCTGTAGACAACTATACCAACAACCGATGGCATGAAACCACGATATAGACCAGCAACACCGTCTGATGCCAACGTCTTCTTATAAACGTCTAGTAAACCTTTGAATTCTCGACCACCGCCATCTTTATGAACAGATCTTGCGTCGTTGGCTAGTTTTGTTCTCGCATAATCAAGTGAATATACAAACAGTAAGGATGTAGCACCAGCTGCACCACCAGATGCCAAATTACCACCAAACCAGGTCCAGTATCCTTCTTCCTTTCTAAAACCAAACATCTTCTTGAACTTGTCTTTAAATGCAAAGTTCAAAGCTTGAGTAGGGAAATATCGAATAACATTAGCCGTGTTACCTCTCCAAAATGACATGATACCTTCTTCAGCAGCTGTTCTCTTGAAACACTCACCGATTCCAGTGTACTTCCTAGATAGACGACCCTGCTTGAGCATTTCATCTTGGTTTTGGATCATTAGCTTGACTCGCTCAATTGGTGCTGCTGCCGTCTTGGAGATAGCAGCCGAAACACCACCCATCAGGAAATCACCCAAGAAACTAGAGTCTTTTGGCTTCTTTGAGGTCATTGTATGAACCGACATCTTGATTCTGAGCTCGACGTTAGCAATTCACATAGCGCCGTCCTCCAGATAGCTCAGCTACTTATATACCCCATTCTTGATCATCGAATCGGGACGCACCACATGGCCCCACCCACGTTAACGAACAATAGGCAGAATGATAATAGCAACTTGCCCAATCGAGTAATATAATAGTGACACATAATTTTTCAGAAGGTCCATGACGTCAATTGACGATCACGATTCAAGGTGAACCACTGCAGAACCACCAACACGCACAAACACTGAAATAGCTTTATGAAGTCGTTCACGATAGAAACAGTTTGTATAAGAATTGTGACAAAGTGATAGTTTTTCATCATCATGAAAATTTAGAAAAACAAACAAATACAAGGCTTAATTAGCGCATGGAATCGGTGACCAGACCGAGAAGTTGCCATGATGAGAGATGAATCAGTGAGCAATACACCCACCGCCCCGATTGTGAGTACTTCGAACAGCTCAGGCAGAGTGCCCAGTTCCAGATCAAAGAAAATGGCCTGTGTCGAGTGCAGACAACAAAAGTCGAAGTGTGATGCACAGGAACGATATCCCAATGCATGTACCAGATGTTCCAAAAAGAACTCGCCATGTACACTCCAAGCAGGATATAAGAGAACATACAAGAGGGCAAAGTTTCAACAGATCGAAGAAGAACTCCATGAGCTAAAGAAAAATTTGACCGGTGTTCCAGGTGCAGATACTGTGTTCTCTCAACTCAAAGACAAGAAGCCTGATGCAACGTCTCCTTCCCTCAGATCACATTACCCTTCCAACACTAGCTCACACAATCCGTCATCTACTGCTTCACCTGTTCCAAGGCATGTGATGGATCTCGGTCCTTCCATCATTAGAGAATCACTATCTCCAGTGAGCCATCAAGTCGCTTCAAGACCAAACTTAGAGCCCACGAGAAATCTTCCAGGGATGAGTCCGTTGAGTCATGCTGCTTTAAATCAAAACTCATCACCTGTCTCGATAATACTCACTGAAGATACTTTGAGTTGTACACCGAAACAGTTTGGTGACGTTCAACTGTCCTCACAACAAATCCGTGAGTTATTTCTTGAATTCGTCAATAAGTATCATAGATTTCTACCGATAGTTGATGTTTCCAGAGGTCCTGAACGGATTTACAAGCTTTGCCCAATCTTATTCTGGGTTATTGTTTCCATTGCATTGCGTCATCTTTCAACTGACACATTGATGACACTGGCACCACTCCTGAAAACTGCATTGGCTGAGATCACCATCTCCCCTATAACGAGATACTTACCAAATGAAAAAGATGAACCTATATTGAATGTTTCATCTGTTTATTCAGTCCAAGCATTTTTACTTTATACGTTCTGGCCACCTTTAACGTCATCATTGAGTGCGGATTCTTCATGGAACACTGTTGGAATTGCAGTTTTTCAGGCCATCAGACTAGGTTTGAACGCTCCAGGTACAGATAAGTACAACATCCAATCACAACATGAAAACATGAGCACTGTGCTGAAAGAACACGTCCAGACTTGGATCGCTTGTAACATTGTGTCACAAACGATCGCCACGGCGTTTGGATTTCCTTCCTTTGTTTCATTTGATAGTTCTGTGGTGGAGTGTTGCAGACCTGGATCAACGAGTTCCATTCCAGTGAGCTTAAAACATATGGTGGAGATCAGTCATTTTGAAGATCAGATTGCAAAAGTTCTGAATTCGAATAACATCACAGCTACAGGGTTGGTTGATGCAGCTGAGAGATTGCCTCTGTTAAAAGTTCTAACACAACAATTGAATGAGTTGGAGCTAAAACTATCGTCAGAGGGGCTAGATGATATGAGAAGGTTCGAGATTTATGCTACCAAAGTTCATCTATTGACGTATCATTTTTTGGACAACTCAAGGGTTGCTAACTTTGAAGTTCATCGTGGATTGGTCTCACTGTATAATGCTGCTTTGACATTATTGAATCATGCCAATAGTGCGAACAAGAAAGATCCAAAATTCATCAAGTACGTTCCTGGTGTATTCGTGTTACAAATCTGGCAAGCCTCATGTATTGTGGCTAAGCTGACTCACTCAACCTTGGCTAATGTTATTGATGTTGGAACTGGGAGACAGCTATATATGGTTGCCATTCAGTTGACCATGAAAGCTTCGGTTTTGAAACACGATATGGCTTATAGGTCGAGTGGTATCATGAGAAACATGTGGCAGTTATTTAAAGCTCTGAAGGACAAAACTGGTGTTTCCAACTTGGATGTGGTCATAAAGTCTAGAATGAGTGCCAGTGTTTTCTTTGATTGTTTGTGGGTTCTCCGTGAACAAGTTGGGATGATCAAACTTGACCCTCACAGGAAACAATCTAGTGGTGAGAACTCGAACAATGAGGATGCTGGAGAGGAAGAAGAAGAGGATGCATTCCAGTCTGATGAAGCAGTTGAAGATGATCATAAAGATGGTGCTTCTGTGAGCTCAATGGGATCAGAGAAGAAACGCCCAAGATCGTTGTCCAATAACTTTAATGCTGAGAATGCAGCTAGAAAGATCATCAGAACGATCCCATTAGATCCAGCACCGATCTCACTACGTACTGAGACTAGCCCAGTGCCAACGACCTCAAGCTTGAAGAATCTACTTCAGAAGACTTCACCAGATACCGCAAATGACATCAAACATAAGCATATCTGGAACAATGATGATCAAAGAACACACACACAGCAAGGTAACAGCTCGAGATACAGCCGAGAAACCACCCCGCAACTGCCAGATGTCTCACCGAACAGTATCCCATCTCTAGACATCAACGATGATTGGACTAGTGATATGCTGTGGAAAGATGTTGATGCTGTGATGAACGACTTTGGTTTCAACATTGACGACTTGACGAAGACAATTTCTATTGATAACAAATCTCAGGGACAACAACAGCAGACAATCAACTACACACCTTCACTATTCAACAAATGACCATATAGACTAATACATGAACTCTCTTGCTTATATACCGATGCGTCCCGTATCAGATAAAATAAAGGCAGGGTAACACTCATTTTATTGATTGTTTTCGCGAATTTCCACTTTTTTTTGTTGATGATGTTCATAAAAAAAAATGAATCAAAAGGCAAAAAAAGTGGTGAAAAGAAATCTCAAAACACGTCAAATCACAAAAGTTAGCGCATTATGTCTGACGATTTGCAGAGCCAAGAGCCAACTATTGTCATCAATGGTAATCTGAACGACGGCCCAGAACAGTCGTACTTCGAGCACGACGCTGTCGACTCTGAAAATGAAGATGGTCAAGTTGAAGAAGAACCAACGAAAAAATCTGTGTCATTTGCAGTTCTAGACGAAGAAGAAGATGAGGAACAAAAAAAACGTGATTTTGAAGAAGGTGGTGGTCTACCTGAACAACCAGATAACCCAGACTTCTCATCATTAACCCCACTATCACCAGAAATTATAAATAGACAAGCTACCATCAACATTGGTACCATTGGTCATGTCGCCCACGGTAAATCCACTGTCGTGAAAGCCATTTCCGGTGTTCAAACTGTTCGTTTCAAAGATGAATTGGAACGTAACATTACCATCAAGTTAGGTTACGCTAATGCTAAAATTTATAAATTGGATGATCCAAATGTGGATGAAACAACATGTTACCGTTCTTTCAGTTCTGGTAAAGAAATACATCCAAAATCTGAAGTCCCAGGCTCAGATGCCCGTTATAACTTGGTTCGTCATGTTTCATTCGTCGATTGTCCAGGGCACGATATTTTAATGAGTACCATGTTGTCAGGTGCAGCCGTCATGGACGCTGCTTTGTTATTGATTGCAGGTAATGAATCATGTCCACAACCTCAAACTTCTGAACATTTAGCTGCTATTGAAATCATGAAATTGAAACACGTTATTATCTTACAGAATAAAGTTGATTTAATGAGAGAGGAGAGTGCACTAGAACATCAAAAATCCATTCTCAAATTCATCCGTGGTACCATTGCTGATGGTGCTCCAATCGTTCCAATCTCTGCCCAGTTGAAATACAACATTGATGCAGTAAATGAGTTCATTGTGAAGACTATCCCAGTACCACCAAGAGACTTCACAGCTTCTCCAAGATTGATTGTGATTCGTTCATTCGATGTTAACAAACCAGGTGCTGAGATTGATGACTTGAAAGGTGGTGTTGCCGGTGGTTCTATTCTAACAGGTGTTTTCAAACTAGGTGATGAAATTGAAATTAGACCAGGTATCGTCACCAAAGATGATAACGGTAAAATTCAATGTAAACCTATCTTCTCCAACATTGTCTCTCTATTTGCTGAACACAATGATTTAAAATACGCTGTTCCAGGTGGTTTGATTGGTGTTGGTACCAAAGTTGATCCTACTCTATGTAGAGCTGATCGTCTTGTCGGTCAAGTTGTTGGTGCTAAAGGTCATTTACCTTCCATTTACACTGATATTGAAATCAATTACTTCTTACTACGTCGTCTATTAGGTGTGAAAACCGATGGTCAAAAACAAGCTAAAGTCAGAAAATTAGAAGCCAACGAAGTTCTTATGGTTAACATCGGTTCCACCGCTACTGGTGCCCGTGTTGTTGCCGTTAAAGCTGATATGGCCAGATTACAACTAACTGCTCCAGCTTGTACTGAAGTCAACGAAAAGATTGCGTTATCCAGACGTATTGAGAAACATTGGAGATTAATTGGTTGGGCTACCATCAAGAAAGGTACAACTCTAGAACCAATAATCAACTAATAAGATAACGTGACGTTTTGTATGATAAATGAAAGGGAGTGAAGTAGAGGAAGTGACTGAAAGAGAGCATAAACCAACCTTGTACACTACATAGAGAATAACATTATTCCTGAAAATAATGCAAGTCGTAGATTAGAATGATGTTAGTTTGAAGGATTAGCTTCCAGGAACGTTTCAGATGATATGAACTTGGTGAATGAATCGAATTCCATCATCTTAAGGATCTGTTCACCAACCAGGTCAACCAGTGGGAATAGCTTGTATAGCAACTCCAACGATCTCTTCATCTCGTCCTCAGTAGGGGTTGCGGGATTGTCGTTTATAGTATATGCTTGATAATCTTCAACAGCTTCAATTGACAAGTTCTTATTATTCAACTTTCTCGATTGTATGATACCACCTGTTGTTGTTGGTGATTTTAGATCAATAGGATCAGGCGCCTTGAAAGGATCTAACGTTTGTGCAACAATGTCGGAATCAGACTTCGGTGGAATGTAAGCTGGTTGCGGACGTGCAATGGTAAAGTGGCCTTTCAAAGGAGATGCTGGTTGAAGCATAGTATTGGTGATTTCCTCTCTCAAAGTATGATCGATATTGACTTGGGAGACAGAACCAACACAAATGTATGATGAATATATGTTGTATAGTGATGAAAGACACTCATTTATCAACTTCACGATGTTTCTTTTGGAAGGTGGTCCAATGGTCTTTGATTCAACCTTGATCTCTTTTTGAGATTCAAAGGCCCTGAGAATGTTCTTTAAGATAGATATCTTCTTGGTGAATTGTTTGATGTCAATGTAGAAGTCAAGATTCTCAGCACAGTGTTCCTTAACGAGGTGTTCTCTGAACAGGTATCTCATACCGGGATCGCTAAGCACTTTGTGGATGTCGAGTTCTGTTGAGTCTGTGATTACTAGCTCATCATCGGATGAACTTTCAGGTGCAGATGAGGTGATGGCTTGGTTACTCAGTGTCAATGCAGCGACTTCAGTGGCAATGAGCTCATCATGGGCAATGTTGATGCCTCTCTTGACCTCATGAGACCAATGCGATATCTCTAGCCCTTTCTTACTGAATGTGTAGAACGACGTCTTCAATGGCACGAAAGGTCTTTTTGAGGTTGCTGTGGATGGTGGAAGGATGATAGGTTCGATAAGACCATATCTGTAGAAAGAGTTCATGATCATAGTCGCCTCATGAGCATACATAATATCAGTACAGTCCATCAGCCATTGCCATCCTGCTTTGGAGTTGAAACAGTAGCTGATTGTGACGTTCGACCCAAACTTGTAATCTTGATAGATCCTGACACCTTTGTTCGAAACGTAGTACTGGACATGTGAATCAGATTCTGGGTTGGTGAAGAAATTGTGAGCAAAAGGTGAAATTTCCTCTTTTCTCTTTGAAGATGTAGTCTTCACTGACGTCTCTGGTTTATTCGTGTATTTTTGTAGTTGAAAGCTCTCAAGATGAAAGTTGGAGAAGTCAAATTCATCATCAGTGGTAAGCCTATGATCCGGTGAAGGGATCTTGTCCGGTGGATTGTCTGCTTTCCACACATTCTGAGAAGCACCTAAGAATTTGTTGAATAGCAAATGGATGAAGTATTCAGAGTAGACGATGGTGTCATTAACTGTTGTTCTCTCAAAGTTCAGGATTTCCATAGAGTTGAAGTTTGACTCGAGGATCGGTATTTGACTCAGATCTTTGGAACCTTGTTGTTTGGCGTAACCTTGTAACACAGCAACACCTTTAGGCGTAGGCTGGAGAAGCACTCTTTCCTTTGGCTCACTTCTTGTTCTATCAGCTGGAGTATGTAGCAGTTTAGCAGCCATGAACTTCTTCAGTAGTGCCAACGCCAAATCCTTCTTAATGGTGTAAGAGATAGTGGTCTTTGTAGCGGACGACTCTATCGTCGATGTCAAATTAGCCATCTTATCAACAGCTTCAGCGACAGTGAAGGAGTACGGAAACGTCCTACTGAGAAAGTTCATCTTCGTGAGCTTTGCAGCTGGCTTTTCAGTCAAGTTCAAACACATCAACAACAGCGAATAGATTGCCTTGAGATCCTTGGTGAATATGGCTCCTTGGGGTGTCTTGTCAAACTTCTTCGAGACGGCCTCGTGAAGTGTCATTTTCTGTGTAGACATTGTTACTAGACCAGTCACTACTAAGCACCAGCACAACACCCGAGGATAGCCATCCTTTTAAAACAAAAAACCTGAAACATTGGACGCTCGTAACACGGCTCAATCGAGTCGATGAGGTTGTGATTTGTGCATATTGTGACTTCCTATTCGGGAAGTCAATGGCACAAAATATGAGACATCCGAACACCACTACATACTCTGAAACAATGTTTTCAGCAAGCCTGAGGGTCCCAGAGTTAGAGATTTGACTATTGTGTTAGCTGTCTCCTCTGATTGGCACTTGAACGATGCGCGGTAGACGTGTCTGATACTGCAGCCTACTGATTTCTATAAAAAACAAGATGACTACATTTGCATGAGCACGAGCAATAGACGTAATATAGAATTATAGACGAGTCCAAGATCTGGCTGGACTCCCACTGTTGATCGCAAGCCTCAACTCATCAAGAGTCACTTCGAGCTGCCACATTCTAGTATCGAATGAGTTGCTATCAAAAGACCCTTGGTAATTAGGGATATTGGTGAGTAGACCAATGTTTTGTAATAACTCCCATGGCTTATGACAACTCTCCTTGGACCACTGTTTCAATGCCGTCTTGGCAATCGTTTCCGCTGTGGTCTTTGAAGATATCTCGTTGTTTTTGTGTTTGATCATCTCTGCGTATTCTTCGTAACATAGATTTAGGTTTACCCAACTCAGGTCTTTCTTTAGGATTACTCGGGCCGAGCTAGTCAACAGGAAAACTTCAAGATCTGATATGGAGTTGATAATTGCAGCCAGTGAGCTCCGCTTGAGATTTTGGGAATACTTGGCGAAGTTTGCGTCTTGGATGAAAAGTTGCGATGCATTGATTTGAGATATCGGATAGATGCAATGATTTTGGAAATCTTTGATACTTCCCTGAGTTAAATGATTCAGCGTAATCAATCGTTTCAATTGTGATTGTGTGGTAAGGAGGTTTTTAATCTTCTCGTTCCACTCCAGCTCGTAGTCGTTCTCTGGTTCATCAACACTGAGAATGTTCTGTGCTATGGCGATGAACTTCTCTAGCGGATGACTTCTAAACTGAATCGTTCTTTGGGAAAATCGACTTCGCACTCTCTTTTCAAGAGTTTCCTTTATGGTAGCCTTTGTTGTGAAGCACAAAACACTCATCGGCGTTCTACTTGTTTCGACAAGATCAAACAAGTTATATAGTAGCGTTTGACGTCCTTGATTGGCAAATTGATCAACTTCATCAACAACAAATATGATAGGCGTGTCAATCTTGGTAATACCAGTTATACCAGTATTCAACTCATCATCCAGAATCTTCAAGATATTACTAAATGTGTTGTTGATAGATTTCCTGCTGAACAGTTCAGAAACCTCCAGTTCATTCAAATCGATATTGTAGATTCTCGAGATCTCGGAGTCCAACTGTTCAGCAATACTCCTGACTGCCAATTTATCATCCTCCTGCACCATCCCATTGATCTTGATGAGAATGAATTCCTTATTTGACTCTTCCCGTAGCTTTCGCAGAGCGTATTCAAAAACAGCAGTTTTACCTGAGTTTCGAGGTCCGTATATGAACGAGGAATTCTTCTCACCATCGAGCACTGTGGACGAGATTAGACTGTAGATCTCGTCAATTTTATCATTCAGTTCGTATGGCTTGATGCTAGATCTTCCCGTAAGCTTGTTGTATAGTTTGTCTTTCAGTCTTGTTGTTTTTATGTCAAGATCTTCATCATCCTCATCGGTTATATGTACCAGCTTCGGCAGTTTCTCTTGGAGACGCGAGACTGTAGGTTCTTTGGGAGCAAATTCCCGTAGCATAACAAACACATTATCCTCCGGTTCTTCATCCGCATCATCCAGATCAGCTGTCTTCCGTAGCTTGATCAACTTCAATGGGTTAACTGGTTTAGAGTCGCTTATTAAACTGGTGGCATTGACTGACTTGTTCGATCGACGGACTTCACCAAACTCGCCAGCGAAGTCTTCTTGAAGACGCAATGCATCACTATCCTCTTCCCTATCCCTTTTGGACATGATCTTTACCACTCGAAGAGTACAAAATTATGATGAGTAAATAGCGTCTTCTTTGTTTACTTTTGGTGATCGCACAATTAAAGTCGCGAAAGTCGCGAAGTTTGCTGACATAATTTTATGCCAAAAAAGGAGAATTTACTTCACTTATCGAGTTTGACCTTATCAAAACACTAGATCTCTCATCGATTACAATGTCCACGACTTTCAAGCACGACGAATTACCGACCGACGTGATTTCCCTTCTACAAAATGGAAAATTTGTGCATCTCGCTACTTCTTCCTTAGAGGCCATCCCGGATGTTGCGCTTATGAACTATTACTACTTACCGCAAAGTGAGTTCTACGGAGATGGCGACAGCTCAACTGACAGAAGCGTTAACCATACACACATCATTGTCAGTACAAGCAAGAACTCGGCCAAGTACAAGAACATTGAACAGAACCCAAATGTGTCTCTGTTGTTCCATGATTGGACAATAGCAAAGAACAAATTTAGCAAAGATGACAACTCAAACCTATTCCAGTTATTAACTTCATTGAACCACACCGAACTGAGTAAATTGAGCGCTACATTGACCGGAAAGGCCATCATAGTGACGGATGAACAGGAACTTATCTATTACAAGAACAAACTATCCAATGAAAACCCAGATGCTAAAATATATATCGATGGTAAGGAAAACTCAATCATACTGGTTCAAATAACGTCGGCCAAAGTATGTGATAACGAGAACCATCAAAGTGTGTATCAGTCTTAATTACCTTCTTGTCCAAAATCATTGGTGAAATCTTCTTGCTTTTTCAAATCACTCTCATTAACTGTAGGTCTCGTTGTCTTGATTGCTTTGATGAAATCCTTCAACGTTAGTTCGGGTTCTTTCAATTCATCAGCTTGTATTTGCATCCAACTCATTTCGATGGCATCAGAATCACCAGGAGAACATGGTGTTAGTTTGTTACCATCAACTTTTTTGAAATGGGTGGCACTTTGAATCTTTCTGATCGGTTGCATTAGTGCATCTTTGACAACAACTGAGATATCGGCACCCGAATAACCTTCCGTCATGTTTCCCAATGTTCTGTAGTCAGCATGTGTTAGCTCACACGGTGTTGTACCGACATTCAATTCAAAGACTTTTGTTCTGGCATCAGCATCTGGTAATGCGATATATATTCTTCTCTCGAAACGACGTCTGATAGCAGCATCTAGTTGCCATGGTATATTGGTTGCCCCTAGGACAAGAACACCACTAGCATCGTTACCAACACCGTTCATTTGCACTAATAATTCAGTCTTTATTCTTCTTGAAGCTTCACTTTCACCTTCACCTCTAGGACCACAAAGTGCATCAACTTCATCAATGAAAATGATAGAAGGTTTGTTCTCTCTGGCCATGGCGAATAACTGTTTCACCAGTCTTTCACTTTCACCCATCCATTTAGAGACCAAATCTGACGAACTGACTGAGAAAAATGTGGAGTTTGCCTCTGTCGCCACGGCTTTTGCTAGATATGATTTACCTGTTCCTGGTGGACCGTAAAGTAATATACCGGATAATGGTTTACGGTTTCCTGTGAACAAGTGTGGGAACCTGACTGGCAATATCACAGCTTCTTTCAATGCTTCCTTTGCGGGTTCTAAACCTGCGATATCTTCCCATCTAACATTTGGTTTCTCCGATAAGATAGCTCCAGATAACGCACCTCTCAGCTTCTTTGTGTCTGAATCATCGTCATCAGCACCACCACTTCCATCACTCGACTTCTTGCCGACTTTAGTATTTCCATTAGACTCTTGCTTCTCCTTCTTGTCTAGGTGTTCTTTTAACTGTTCTGCCCTTGAAAGGTACTCGGTGAATTTTGCCCTTATCAACTCCTTTGAGCTCGGGTTCTTCTCGTATTTAATGGCAAGCATCAGGTAGTCTAGCCCATTGTAGTACAGGCCATATGCCTCGTCATACCTCGTGGCATTGTCAGCCTCGATGGCCTTTTGGACTAGCTCGATACCTTTGTTCAGAAAGTCGCCCGTGGACATTGTGTTGCAGGATTTATGTGTGCTGAAAGCGGAAGAAGATTCGGGTGTTGCTAGCTGTTCACTCAGAAGAAACAGGAATTGAAAAAGACGTTTTGGCACTGAGAAAGAAGCAATCAAACCTACTCAAATTTCGTAAATTCATGTTTATTTTGGAAGTCAGTTCTCCTTGAAAAAAATCAAGATATTGATCTGCCAACCAGAGACGTGTCACTAAGAGAGCCCATATATTACCCGATTGGGAAGTACTGCCCAATTTGGAATTCTTATGTGTTGTACGTTGAAAGGTTGACTTTGGCTGGTGACAGTGTGTAGAGTCCTGCTGGACCATACTTTTGTGGTGTTATTTTCTCAAAAGATTCGCTGCTCAAAATCGAAGACTCATTGACTTGTGTTTGCAGATCAGTGAGTTTTTGCTCTGTTCTGACCAGCATCCTTTCAAGAGTTTCCACTCTACTCTTCAATTCCTCGTTCTCCTTGTGTAGTTGTTCAGGAAGAGCTTGATCGTTCTCTTTTTTGATGGTTTCAAAAGGCGAAGATGGAAGGTCGAAAGAGGCACCTCTGACTCTGTGCGATTTCACTTTCGGTGTTGAGCTATCTTGGAAGATCTGAGGCTCCCTTTTCAAGGGACGCATGGTGTGTTCAATACTGGTATTAAATGATGACTCACTAGGATCGAAGTCTGTTCTGCGTAGTCTTTTGACGTGTGGATTTTCTTGTGTTAGAATTTCACTCTGGTATGATCCACTGATCTGTGATGCCCTTCTTTTGAGATTGCTTGTCGGTACTATACTCCCACTATTCGCCCTCTTACCGATCATGCCATTGGCGTATCTCTTCATTTCATTCAATTCTGTTTTGTGTTTGTCATCATTGGAGAACACGATCTTTCCCAGTTTGCTAAAAGTACTGGAGACCCAAGAACTGTTGCGCTTGGATTCTGAGGTAGCTTGGAGGACCCTTGGTGAGTTGTCCTTGGCTCTTGCTCTAAATCTTTCAGACTCTTGAAGCGATCTATGAGGTGGTAGCCGCTGTCTAGTTCTCGGAACATCAAGCACACTCTCTCCTTGTGACACACCTTGACTGTGTTCAGTGCTGGATGCAAACCTAACAAATCTTCGGCCATTTGCGGACTGCTGATTCTCTTCTTCCTCTAGCTCCTTCCAGACTTTCTTGATTGTTGATATTGGCGAGAAACTCATGGTGCTCAGTGGTTCGTAACTTGAAATGAAGACTATGGGCAAATGCTAGATCATGTACTTGAGGTTTGTTTACGTTTTTTGGATTGAAAACAAAAACACGCGAATTATTATGTCAGCAAAAGTCATGTGTAACATCCAGACACCAGATAAAACAGACACATTCGGCTATATAGACTAATCGGGATAACACGTCCCTGGGAGATAAATGATAACCTTTATCATTACATATAAGAGAGGACTTCCCTATCGCTTCTACTCAGGCACGCTAGGAACATATTAGCCCAATTGGTAGGTGTGTTGTTTAGCTGCAATGAGTGTACAACTGCCTCTTCTTGACGAGGAGAAACAAGAGCTGAAGCGGAAATACCAGTCACATAATAAGTCTAGTACAGCTTTCGTCGTTATCTTGGTGTTGCTTGGCTCCTGCCTTCCATTGTTTTATTTTGTATCGTTCTTCACGGTTGACCCGGTGCTAAACATTGACGAAATCTGTCCGATTGGCGAGACGATTCGTCCTTCCTCTTTCTTGAAGGATAACTCTTCTGTTGAGTACATCGCTCATGATCCTGAATATCGTCAATTAGCGGTGAAGAGGCTATCAAGAGCTGTCCAGATCCCAACCGTTTCATATGATACTGCTCTATCGCCATTTGATCATCCTGAGGCCTACAAGGCGTTCGATGACTTTTATGAGTACATTGAAACTGAGTTCTCCAGCGTTTTTGAGCATTTGCAAGTTGAACGGATCAATGTCTACAGTTTGTTATTGACCTGGAAGGGCTCAATTGAAACTCTGAAACCATTGCTACTTACTGCTCATATTGATGTTGTGCCTGTTGATGAAAGTACTAAAGATAGATGGACATACGATCCTTTCAGTGGTTATTTTGATGGTGAGAACATTTGGGGTCGTGGATCCTCTGATTGTAAAAGTTCTGTTATATCTCTATTACAGGCCTTGGAGAGACTGGTTGCTGATGGCTTCGATCCAAAAAGAACAGTACTGGTTGGTTTCGGATTCGACGAAGAAATTGGTAGCCCTCTAGGTGCTACTGGAATAAAAGAGCTCCTGGAAAAGAGATACGGTCCAGACTCCATATACGCTATTGTTGACGAGGGTGGTAGTGCTATCACAACAATCGACGGTAGAGTCTTTGCACTACCATCGGTTGGAGAGAAAGGTGCTTTGAGTCTGGACATTAGTCTGTCCACACCAGGCGGTCATTCATCGGTACCTCCAGACCATACAAACATAGGTCTGGTTTCTCAAGTGATCAATGAGATAGAGAAGACACCCTTCGATGCCATCATGAAACCTTCCAACCCGACCGTACACTTTTTGCAGTGTGTTGCAAAGTACTCTAACGAGTTTGACGATGACTTGAAGTCCAACATCTTCAAAGCAGCTTATGACAAAGTCGCAAACTCTAAAGTGCTAACATACCTGGCAACTGTCAAGGCTTACAAGTACTTAGTTAAGACAACGCAAGCCATAGATGTTATCAACGGTGGAGTTAAGTCAAATGCACTTCCTGAGTACACCAAGTTTGTCGTGAACCATCGTGTTAGTGTTGAGTCCTCTATCCAGTTTACCATAGACAAGATTGTGGGAAATGTTAAAACTATCGCTGATAAGTATGAACTGGGATTGTATTACTTGAATGAAGAAATTCTACCAAAGACACCAAATGGGTATTTCCAAGTTGCTGAAGATGGTGTTGATGGGCTGGATCCAGCTCCAGTGTCACCAGTGACCGGAAAAACCTGGGAAGTGTTTGCTGGGTCCATCAAACATGTCATTGAAGATTACATCTACCCTAATTTGACTGAGCCATCTGTTGTGGCTGGAAACTTGAACACTGGTAACACAGATACTTGTCATTACTGGTCACTGAGTAAGAATATCTACAGATACAGGCTCAGCACATTAAATGGAATCCTAGATGGTGGTACTCACAGTATTAACGAGCATACCACGATCTCAAACCAGATATACCTGACTCTCTTTGACTATGAGTACATCAGAAATTCCAGCGAGGACCTGTCTGACGACTAGATCAGCGATGTGAAGTGTATATTATGACACTAGTCTTCCTTCAATAAGAGCTAGAATGTGTATGTTTTTAGTCATAAATTCTTATATAAGCAAAATTCGCGTCGAAATTTTCGCGTCTTTTGTTGATGAATCAATTTGAACAAGACACAGCTTATTTATTGGATATTTAGTGAGCTCGATATGGATCAAGTACCGGTCGTGCTACCGATAAGGCTACACTCTGCCAACCTGAGACCTCTCGCTTACCGGATTATATCGAAGAAACACGGTATAAACATAAAATCTGAAGCATTAAAACTACTGGCTGACTACATTGGTCCAAAGTTTGGTAGTGGATGGAAGTCACTGGACTGTCAGAAGTATCTCGAGGAGATATGTCGAGTATGGAAAGAGCAAGAAAGAGGACTGTTCCTGGATGGTGAAGGGTTAGAAGAGGTGTTGAGGGAGATTGAATCATTGGAGTCCAAAGCTATACGGTCAAACAGCATTCAAAGAGCCACGATAGATAGCGTCACCACAAAAGAGACAGTTCCTTCCAACTCACAACAGAGCGATATTGATGAAGATTCTGTACTAAACAGAACAAGTCCGGCAACTAGCATAACACCACCTCCTATTAGAGACTCCATTGACTGGAAGGAATATTTCAAGCTCATTAATGCATTTGATCAGCCCATCTTCAATTACGAATCTACAAGAAAGCAATATGAGTTGGACACATCGCATAACTCCAAGCTACTCCAAACTAACGCTAATGCAAACGTGAAGTTATTCTCCAAGAGATACTACATTGTTAGAGACAGACTACTTAGAAACGAGAACTTCCATACAAACAACACGTTCGACTCACCAGTGGCACAACCGAACTCCATAACTCAGATCAAGAACTTGCTGGGAAGAAACAACCAACGCTTCTTACTACTCGGTATGCTGACGTTACTAAATGGTGAACACTATCTACAAGATCCATCAGATAAGATCCTTTTGAACCTTGAGCAGACTGAACCCAATACTGGTTCATACTATACACCGGGAAACATGGTTCTTTGTGATGGGATATACACTTCCGGAAGATTCTATTGTTCGTCCATTGGTCATCCACCTGGTGAAAGAAGAGTTGATACTTTAGAAGCCAATGGTAACATCGACTTTCTTGGTGTCCATGCCAATTTCAGAATTGATAAGGAGTTACATCAAAGACTGAAAATAGCTGAGACTGAACTGGAACATAAAATGATCATCTTGGGTACCGATTGTTATCTTGATAACTTGAGAAACCTGGATGCTCTTGATAAACTGTTTGCTAGGATATCTGAAGAAGAGCAACTCCCAATCGCCATAATATTCAATGGATCCTTCACATCAGTCTCAAAGAGCTCTGCAGAGTACAAGAAGCTGTTTGACTCATTAGCAGCTGTACTAGAAAAGTATCCGAGAATCACTGGTAATGTGAACCTCATATTTATTCCTGGAGATAATGATCAATGGAAAACTCCCCTATGGCCTAAAACTCCAATCCCTAAATTGTTTGGATCGAGATTGAACAGAGTAGCCAGAAGTGTTCAATGGGCATCCAATCCAACTAGACTGGTCTATCTCTCACAAGAGATTGTGTTGAACTGTGATACTCTGGGTGCAAGATTTAGAAGAAATACCACAATCTTTCCAGCTGTTGAAAAGGAAGAGATCGAAGCTGATGAAGAACAGAGATCACAGATCGAAAAGATTGAGAGTCTACCACCAAGAGTCCTGGATGCCAGAAAACTTGTGAAGACTGTGTTGGATCAGGGACATCTGTCACCATTCTCCAAAGATCTCAAACCCATCATCTGGAAATTAGATCACACTTTGACATTAGCACCTATTCCAAACATATTAATACTGGCAGATTCGAGCTCTCCTTCATTTGACGTCACTTACAATGGCTGCAAATGCTTGAATCCTGGAATGTTGATCACAAAGAGAAGGTTAAACTATATTGAACTAGAGCTATTCACCAAAAAATCTGAGCTTAAAGAAGTCTTTTTCTAATTATATGGCCATTTCTTCAGCTTGTTACTTATCTCAGTTGGTAAACAATACACAGGATCAACCGTTTTCAAATCATCGAACCCCATCAAACTTAGACCAGCTATTCCGAACAATGTGTGAAACACATCAACCTGGTTATCAGGCCTATCACTAATCCCACCAGTGACATCATCCTGGCTTTCCAATATGAAGTTACGTAACTTATCTCTATCTATCCATTGTAGTTTATCGATGATGGCTAGAGACGACAACACCCACCAACTATAACACACATCTGGTAGCTTGCCTGGTCTCCCATTCAATCCACCACTAGCTAATTGTCTTTCACTCAACCACCAGCCTGTCAGTTCAACATCCACCACATCCAATCTGTTCACTATGGCTAAAGTCCCCAGACATGTGAACACCTGTGCAGCATGAGACTCAGCTCCTGGAATCAGTCCATATCCACCGTCGAAGTTCAAGCATTTTTGTATAAATGATACAACTCCATCGACTATCGTCTGATCCAGTCTTCCTAATATGGCTAATGATTGCACAGCATTATACACGAATCTTGTGTCAACTTCACCAAAACGATCACCTTGGAACGAACCGTCTTCCAGTCTGTTCTCTAAAATGAAGTTGTAGATCCCATCAGCCTGTCTAACACTAAGCACATCGAGAGAGTCGTATATCAACAGTATTTGCAGTGCTGACAGTGTGCTCAACAAGTGACTGTCATGTCTAGGAAACGAGCCAAATCCTTCATCTTCATTTAAACAGCTCATCACAAAGCTGACAACATCGTCCTTGTTGAAGGTTTCAATGGAGTCTAGAAGATACAAACAATTCAATCCCCAGTATGTTCCGTTCATTTTGAGGTGCTCAAGCAGCCAAAACTTGTAGTCTTTAATCGAATCGAGTGACTTAATGTATTCGACATGTTTCTCTTTCAACAATTTGAGCGATTGTGTCATTTTCAGTATTTTCCACACGACTTGAAGCAGTTCACTTTGCCACTGTTGTTAGTAGCGTTTTGTTTATTTACTTTTGTAAGCATTTTTTCATCATGAAAATTTAACCCATCATCACCAAAAGTACCAGTAAATATCGGTCTGAACGGTTGGAAGATGAGTGTCAACTACGAAGATTTGACAGTGGACACCAACTACGAGTCACAGGGAGTGAATGTGGGGGATTTTTTGAAAAATCTGGACACCAAACGTACAAACTTGCTTCGTCTGATACCGACTGATGATGAGGAAGTGAAGCTAAAGCTGAGAGAGTATGGCCAGCCCATAACGATGTTTGGCGAGGATAAGGCCGACCGAAGAGAAAGACTGATGCAATATGTGGCTGAGAATGGCGTGAATGTCGGCCAGGAAGACGTTGAAATGGAGGAAATTGATGGTCATGAAGATCTAGAAGAAGAATTTTATACACCAGCTTCTAAAGAACTGGTACATGCTAGACAATTTATGGCCAGATTCTCATTGGAAAGAGCACAGAGAAGATTGGAGATACTGAAAGAACAATCAACAATTAGTCTGGCGAAACAGCTAACGATAAGGAGAGATAATAATAACAAATATAAGAACTACGAATTGAATGGGTCTCAGCTCGTTTCAACAAGAACAATTTCAAACGTTGCAATCAATCAACAGACGAAAGAGATCTTATCTGGCTCATGGGATGGTGAGATCAAACTCCTGGACTCAAACTTGGAGATCAGAAAAGAATTCGAACCATTGAATGACAAGATAAATGGTATAGATTGGTCACCTACAAACACAACCCAGTTCATAACGTCTTCAAACGTTATCAATCTCTGGCAAACAGACTCAACACAACCACTCGCTTCATACGAAGGCCATGATCACAGAATAGTCAAGGTAAGATACCATCCAAGTGGGAAGTATATTGCAAGTGCATCATTCGATCATACATGGAGATTATGGGATCTAGAAACCCAACAACAATTGTTATTACAAGAAGGTCACTCCAAGGAAGTTTACACTTTAGGATTCCAACAAGACGGATCACTACTAGCGAGTGCTGGACTCGATGCCATGGGATACATCTGGGATCTAAGAACAGGAAACTCCATCATGACGTTAAGTGGGCACATCAAGCCGATATATGGACTAGACTGGCATCCGAATGGTTACCAGGTCGTCACTGGAAGTGGGGATGGTTCAATCAAGGTATGGGATCTCAGAATGACAGAGTGCGTGTATACCATACCAGCACATAACAAGATCGTGTCGGATTTGAAGATCTCTGAAAAGGGTGATGTTCTTGTGTCGAGTTCCTACGATAATACAGTGAGGTTGTTCAGTTGTGATAATTGGATTCATTTGAATACATTAGAAGGACATTCTGATAAAGTCATGAGTTGTGATATATCGGATGGGTTTATTTTAAGTAGTGGATGGGATAAATCAGTGAAGATATGGAAATAGAAAGATTTATCGAACCCCGGGGCTAATCTTTCTTGGATCGTTTCTTGATCTGCCATTGTTTAGTTTGCTTAACGATTCCTCTATGCCTAGTTTGGTGGTCAATATTGTTGATTTTAGATCATCAATTTGATTGTTTTGTAGTGAAGAGTCTTGGAAATCCTTGAAGAAATTTTGTAACTTTGATTCATCAAGAGCACTTTTCTCTTTGGTCTCCTTGATAATCTTGGTTGATTCTTCGATTGATTTTTCAGCGTTATTGATCTCTTTGGTCATATATTCTTTTTCTGTTTGTAATTGTTCTTTTCTGTTTGTTTGTCTTGTTATCTCTGCTTTTAGATCTTCAATTGATTGAAGTTTCGGAATGTGATTGGATTTGAGTTCCTCTGTCAACTCATCGATAGCAGTCTTTGAAGCTTCGATCTTGACGATCAATTTATCAGAGTTGATGTTTGCACTCTCAATTCTTCTCTTGATATGATCAATCTCTTCAAGGATCTTCATCTCGTCAACCATTGAATAGTCTTTGACCTGTGAGCTGAATTTTTCGTAATTCTTGAACTCTTGTTTCTGCAATTCAAAATTGTACCTCTCGACATTGAAATTTTGAATCAGTTTGTGTGTCAATGTGTCATTGTAATGCCTATTCACGCTCAAAATTCCAAAGTCATAGTTTTTCAGAGGGTTTTCAGTGTATTCATTAGTCAACCTTTTTGTCTCATAGAAACTCAATAGTTTTGTTGGTGGCTTTGCTCTAGTCTCGTCGTAATGTACTTCTGTCAGTAGTGATCTTTCGACGTCTCTCGAGTCGTATTTCCTAATGGTAGACATTTCTGGTAAAGGCCATGGTTTGTTGTTGAAGTCATTGAACCAATCTTTCAAGTAAGTCAGACTTTTTGAATAAATTGGTCTCAGATCTGGAGGTAAGACACCAACTCTGTCTCTCAAAACGACAATGGCAGCTGTGACATCCACGAGATAATCCTTTGATCTACTCTGGTGAAACTTCCTGAAATACAGAGCAACATGGTCGATGGAGTTCACAGAAACTAGTCTCAAGATAGGTGTGTTTGATAGTTTTCTCAGGTTGTTCAATGTAGGTGTATCACTGGTAATATCGAGTGAAATGACAATATCAAACTTCTCATCTATATGTGAGTCAGAACCAACAATATGAGTTGTCAAATTACTTTTTATCTTATTCTTCGAAGGGTCTCTAATGAAATTACCTGTGTGTCTTTTGATATTTGTCTTGCATCCTAGTAACAGAGCTTCAATCAAATCAAGCAGCTTGCCGGATCTTGCCACTATCACGACATTCAAGTCTGTGTCATCAATCAAGGTGATCAAGTCTCGCAATACTTTGAACTTTCCACTGGTCTCAGCCAGGTTAAGTGGGATGTCCTTCGAAGTGAGGTTCTTTGGCAGGTAGTGTGTGATCAGGAGGTACGGATGTGTAGCGACGAGCTGAGAGTTCAAGTATAGCAGTTCCAGTGAGTCCAGCAGTACCTGGTCCTCATCATCAGTCTCAAAATACTTCAAGATATCGGCATAATGAAGCGACACCACTTGGTCCGTCAGTTCTTTCTGGTAGTCGCACATGGGCGTGGGAAGCCAGTAATCGCCCGAAGTGTTTGTGGACGTGGCGAGTGTGACAATTGGTGGTTCCGGTGTTCCGTCAAGGATTCTGAATAGGTCCATTTTGGCTTGTTTGAAGTACTCAGAGTGTCTTGCCAGACTTTTTTGGTTTGTTTTATAACTAGCTTAAAGTGTTTGTTGTTGTGGATATTTAAATGTTTAACTGGTGAAATTCGCGGTGGTTTCTTCAGATTAACATAATTACGCTTCTTCACCAAAAGTGGGACGTTTGAAAGTGCACAAAAAATGGCGACAGAACTGCTTAGTGCCGATGAACTGGCGCTTTATGATAGACAGCTTCGAGTGTGGGGAGCTGAGGGTCAAAACAGGATCAAAAACGCGTCAATATTGGTCATCAATGTGAACGGTGTTGGTAACGAGATCGTAAAAAACTTGACACTGAGTGGAGTTGGTTCACTAGAATTGTGGGATGATGCCATTGTTGGGGAATCAGATCTCTCTTCACAGTTCTTTCTAGCTGAAGAAGACCTGGGAAAGTCAAAACTGGAGTCAATACAACCACGAATCAAAGACATGAATCCAAGAGTCAACTTGGCTATCAACACCACCAAGTTAGACTTGGATTCTACCGACAAATCATACTTCGAAAAGTTCAATCTAGTCATCGCTAATAATTTGAGTGCTGTTGACTTGTTGAAACTGAACGGCATCAGCAGAGAGTTAGAGATCAGTCTTCACTACACCGAAACTCATGGACTTTATGGATTTTTATTCAACGACCTGATATTCGATCTATCCACATACACTGAGAAGAAACTACCTCTAGCAAGAAAAGTTGGTCCTGTTTCCTTAAACAGGGAAATAATTGACGTTTCTTCCAAGCTCGACAAGGAGTCCAATGCCGTCATGGAAACGTTTTCTGTTCGTACTTCATATTCACAATTCAAAGACGCTATCCGCTCTGACCACTTGTCCAAATTGTCCAAGAGAATGAAGAAAAGAGTGTCCCCACTGTTACCAATTTTCATATCACTGCATGAACTGCAACTAGAGACTGCTGAAGTGACATTGGAATCACTGAAATCGAAAAGTTTAGATGTTACGAAGAGACTGGGTATCACTGAAATCGCCGATGAAAGCTATTATGATGCAGTTTTGAAACAACTGACCTACGAGATCAGCCCTGTTGCGGCCATCCTAGGTGGTACACTATCACAAGACGTCATAAACTATTTGAGCAAGAAGAAAGACCCGATTAACAACTTGCTGATTTTAGATGGTGATAAATGTTTGATGCCGATTTACGAATTATGAAGCAGGTTATAATAAACACATGATCTGTTCTTGCTACAAATAAGTTAGGTAAAAGAATATAATACAGCTTCATTCAAGCTCTCTTCTTTTCTTTTTCTTCCCCTTATCTAATTGTTACCATTGATGGCTAATCCTTGTAAATGTTCCATGAATTTCTGTAATGAAACATCATCAGTCAAGACAACACCGGAATTATTTGCTCCTGGTTGATCTTTTTCATATGCAACAGATGGATTCAGTTTCGAATACAAAAATCTAGCTTGTGATCCACCTTCTTCAGTATCGATGAATCTTGGTAACGGGAATCTATCAACTAACAACTCAGCAGCTTCTCTCTTAGGTTCTTCCAAGAATTCTTTAAAACTTGCATATTCTGGATCGTCTTGATATCCTTGAGCTCTCCAACTTGCCACCGTCGCACCATGGTAGATTAATATATGGAAGAATGTGTCCAACAATAAGATTTTATTAGGCTGAATAGAGACAGAATCCAATAGAACTGCTTCAGGTTCCTCTTCCATGGAAAATGCGGTTAAAGTAGGTTGGATCATAATCAAGGAGTTCAACGTATCTTCTTTTAGTAGAACGTGTCTATAAAAGGCAGTCTCATCTGGAGAATTATTGAACACTTGTAAAAATTGTGATCTTCTCAAATAAAACATGAATTGTGGATATAGTGAAAAATTCTGAGCCAATCTGAATGAGGCTGGTTCATTCTTAGTATAATCAGCATATTTGGCACACAACTTGATCAACAATCGATCAACCCATCTCAAGACATCAGCACTGTCACCTTCTTCGGATTTGAAGACAGCAATTCTTGACATTAATACAGCAGCAGCTTCTTGATCAAATGATTGGGATAAGTTGATGTCACCAGTTTGCAAGAATGGAACTTTGAGAGTGGTAACTCTGGTTCTGTAATTACCAGAAGCATGTTGGTAGTTTGTGACAAATTGGATGACAGCACTATGTGATGATGTTTGGTTTGCGACTTCAAAGAAGATACCATATGAGTGATTTGGTGAAATACCACTGACATTCCATGTGTTTGTACCACCGATACCGACTTCAGAGTCAGAGACGTTATTGGCACTCTTACCGGATGAAGAGGCATGACCGATCAAACCAGAGACTTTCAAGTCTTTTGAAGTTTTGACGTTCAAGCTTGCACCAAACCCCATCAATAAGAATCCGTCTTCGTCTTTACTGAACATTCTGATGAAGGATTGTTTGAAGATTGAGGTTGTGAAAGCATCAGTCAATAGCAAGATACCACCAGTTTTGTTGGTTAAGGATTGCATCTCACTAACACCAACTTGATCGTAACAACCAGCAAAGATATCAACAACGTGCCCATCGTGAGCTGCTTTATCAGCAAGATCTTCATAGAACTTGATAGCTTTCTTGTAGTGCTTAGCAGAATCCTTTTCAATGTCATTATGTGATCTGATTGGTTCTTTCAATTGGTCACCAACGATCATACCTGGACTCAAAGTACATGGACCAGCAGAGAACAACATGATTCTAGCACCGAATCCAGTGAATGTATGTTTCAATAAGTTGACGGCAAGAGCTAAAGAAGCACCTGTTGCTCTTAGAGCTCTCTTACCACTTCCGATAGTCCATGGGTCGACTTTCAGATTTTCAATGATTGTTGTCAATTGAAATTCAACAGCGTTCAATTCAGGGAAGAACTTGACACCTGATTGAGTCACAAAGTCTCTGACTTGGTCACCAGTGTGCTCCTTGTTACCTCTGAAGGCGAAAGTCTTTTGGACAGGGTTTGTCAGATCGTATAATTGAACAATTGTACCATAGGTGATCAATCCGACCAAGGCATTTGGAGGTAAGTAGCTGAGAGAAATGATCAAGGTCTCTTTTAAAGCTTCTAGATTCTCCTCATCCTGACACAAATCAACAACGAATAAGAACACAGGAGGCTGCAAGACAGGTTTGGTCAAGATATACTCGATGGTAGTTGATTCAGGTTGAAGTTCCAATGGTAGGTTGTCTGGGCTGATCTGACTGTAGTAAGTAGGCAAGTTATTTCTAGTCTCACACAGCGCACAGGACCAAAACATTGCTCTTGGATCGACATGACATGAAGCGTTCAAGACGGCTTGACAGTTGGAATTGGCACATATTATAGGGTTGTAGTTGGCCAATTTCAAGTTGGTGGTGGCTTTCAGCGGAGTGTACAGAGCACCTAACGGGACGACCATTCTGGCAGCTTCAGCTCTGGAAACTGGGAAAGTGTTCCATGACAGACGGACACCGTTCTGATCCTCGTTGGCTTCAAAGACTCCTGGATCCATTGTTCTTGCAGTGTATTTTTTCGGTGATTTGGTAGGTGATTCGTTGTTATGTTTTGGTCTGGTTGGCTTGTTTTTCGATTACTTGTCCAGATCTACAAAACATATTCCGGGTAACTCTTTTGTTATAGGATCTACATAAGGATTATAATTACCAATAAAGGTTTGTATTCAGACTTCGTTACCAGTGAGACCTGCTTGGTTGAGTGTCACTTCCAGTTTGGCGTCTCTTTTGTGCTCGAGGTCCTTCTGTCTTTTTTTCTCCGTTTGTTTTTTGGTCTTTTCGTCGTTCCAATATTCCTCGGCCGTTTCGCTTGTGTTATTGAAGCGACTGGCATAGTCGTTATTTGGCTTCTCTCTCACGATGTTGGAAATTTGTGAGTTGTTTGCTAGCTGAGTATGGATACCGTTACCGAACACCCATTTCAATTGAATCAATCTGAAGAATGAAAACCAGGATTTAACGGCTAATGATCTCGATTTGCTTAGTTTGATATGACTGAGCACGAGGTCTTCTTCCTCAACAGAGTCTGGATCATCAGTTTTCTTCGACATGATCTTATTGATTCTGTTTTTCTTATCAGAGTAGAATGCTATAGTGGTCAAGACATCCTTGAAGAGTGATCTTCCAGCTTTCTTATCCTTCTTGGAAACTTTTTTACTTGAGTTCTTGATTAATTCCTCTAGTCTTGCTTTTACTTCATAGGTATTAGTGTAAGGAAGAATGTCATCGGACTCATCGAAGTCATCCAAATCATCGTTTATATCATCATCATAAGCATATATCTCGAAACACAGACCTATCAGCATTGAAATCGGTTTGATTATATCCAAACTATCGACTGTGAGAAGCACTTCAACGATTGGGTCAATCACAAGTTCAATTAGTTCATTCAAGTTTGAGCTGCCGATCAACAAAGTCAATAAAGCACCGATACCATAGATAATAGCAGTGATTACCTGTCCATTCTCGGTGTGATCGTCCACCAAACCCAATAAAGTTTCATTCAAAAATTCTATTATTCCATCAACACCATATCCTCCGGTCTCATCGTAGATCACCAATGCAATTGAACTGTAAGAGTATATTAGGTACTGTCTAGCGTTACTAGATAAGGTTGGATCGGTGATTTTCTTTTGTAGAATCTGCAAAATGTTTAATGATTTGTCTTCAGAATAGACAACCCCACTATTCTCGATGTTTGCGATGATGAAACTTGTCAAGCTTCTGTTGGACAAAATGAGCTCGTTAGCGGTTTTGGAGGACTGGAACACCTTCAGCAGAGTCAATAAGTCGTTTTCATAGTCTGACTCGTCATACTCATTCTCGAGATCAGGTGATTTGATTATCAGATTGTAGAGCTGGTTCAATAGAAGTTCACGGTCATTCGAGGATACTTCACTTCTCGGTTTCTGTAAAGCTTTGATGACTTCTGGAATCGAGTTCAGTTTAACTTTGAGATTGTTACCGGACTGTGAATCGCCATCGTCTGTTGTCTCGAGACTGAGAAGCGTGTTGAGACGCTCACTTATCAGCTCATCGAGGTTTCCAAACGTGATATCGTTCAGCAACTCGCCGTCATCAGCATTTGGCCCTCTGGACGACGGACGCGTAGACGCTGCGGAATTGATCTTGGAATTGGGACTGAGCAGGTGTCTTGGAGGCATTTCTTGATAGTTTAGTACACGGAAGACAAGTTCTGAGGTTTCTGAGTTGCTTTTTATACCATGAAACGAATGACTAATTTGCGAATCCTTATAAGCTGTGACATAAAATGGGGACAGTGGGCACACAGATCCGCGAAAATTTCCGCTTCCGATTTTACTGAGTACAGCAGCTGGTTGATCATGGACCGCGAAATCTACAATAACCATTAAAGACACCATTAACTTCAACTCGTTGATTGATCAATATCAGGATATTTGGTGAGAATGTCACCCACCATTTACTTTGTGGCGTTGATATCGAGAGAGGTATGTACACCGCTACCTTTCCAGTATGACAATTACTAATAATTCGTGATAGAATCGTCCAATACACATACAAGAGATCGAACTAGTTAGACGACTGGATGAGGTGATAGATGTCAAATTGAGTGACGAAAGTACACCCAAACTACAAACACCAGGAGTCAGTAATCTTCTGAAATACCACTTCTTATCTAACATGGCACTGGATGTTTTCCTCTCGCCGTTTTATGAAGGTGAAACTGGTGTTGAACAGCTATTGTTTTCGCAGGACGGAATCAATGTTTACGGACTTGAAACAAACACTGGTCTGAAGATACTAGTGGGTACTCCAGACAAGATAGACCCGTCTTTCAACGTGATATTTCAGAAACTACACAGAGTTTATCTAGGTATAATCTTGAACCCTTTCCAGAATAACGAGAATTTGACTAGTGTCACTGTTAACGAAAAGAAACTGAATGAAAAGATCGAGCAGATATTTCTCAAAGTATAGAACGTCAATTACAAGAGAGTATGATTCATGAGCATTTCATTAGTAAAATAGGCTACTACTTCAAAATAACATTGGCATTTCTCAACTCTAGATATTGTTGATCAACACCTTGTGCCATGTTCTTCACCACAGTGAAAACCTCACTGTTATGGTACCTTATACCATTTGTAGGACTTCTGTAGATGGCTTTCAGTCCTGTAATGTCACAGTACTTTTTGGAAGGCTTTATTGAAGGAGGTGATTCAATTGTGTTGTAAAACACCGCGTCTTTCTTGAATTTCTCTTGATTTGCCTTAATGTACTTCTGTTCATCAACAAGGATCTGCTTTAAAGGTTTCACCCTTCTACTAGCTGGTTTGAAATTTGGATTTTTGAAGCTGAAAGGGCCTGCATTGGACTGTGATATTTCGAAGAGATCGAGATCTTCAGTCATTCTGATATGGATGGTCTGTGTATTATAGAATTGTGGTATAACTTGATGATTTCTAATTTCATGATATTCATATGAAAGTGAAACACTCCGAATTAGGCAACTATCTGTTTCTGTAAAATAAGCGTTACGCGCACACACATATAGTTTTTTGTGTGAAAAACGACAACAACGAAAATGACTTGTGAAATCTGCGTTATTTCGAGTCTGATCTGACATTTTTGGTTCATTAGCTGTGTCGTGCTTGGGCTGTGATGCTGTGGCCATTGTGTATTTTGTTGCTGGCCATTTTTTGGCTGGTATGCCGACTTTACACGCTCATGATGGTGCCATTGACGGTTTTGGTGAAAGTGCTAAACATCGATATACCAAAGTCTACCAAAATATCTATCGACAACATCACAGATAAGCGGGTATATCTCCATTGGGACTTACCCTCTGCTGAAGAACGGATTGTGAGCTTCGTACTGTTCGTCAATGGGATACAGACCCAATCGTTGAGTGGAACAGAGTCACATTGTTTCTTCTCAAATTTAAATCCAGATACCAAGTACAAGTTGGACCTTGTCTGTGTGAACAATAGAGGTTTTAAGGCAAAGAGTGATAGCATATACATCAAGACAAAGTCTACCGACTTGGTGAACTACACAAACAAGCTGTTGTTGGAGAACCCAGAAAATCTCTTCAGAATGCTAACGGATAACAAAGCCGATCATTCCACACTCCACAAAACTACAAACTTGAACGGGGATTCCAGAGTGACAAGATCCCGTTCAAACACAGTGAACTCTATTACGAATGAAAACATCACGCTTAATGGAAGTGTCAACGGTCTTCCTGATCCAACAATGATGGAGAACATTGAAGAGCTACGTTATTATCTCGAATCAGGTCAAGAGGAATTACACAACGTTCTGAAACAACAGGAACAATCCATCTCAGATTTCCAGGAACAAGAGTCGATGTTGATTGATGAAAGGAACAAACTACGTGAAAGAAAGAAGCTAGAAGATGGGAATAGACAAGCCATGAAATCAGAGATCAAGATGTTGGATGACTCAAGACGTTTATCTGAGATTAGAAAGTCAAAACAAGAGAATCTATACACCACTAAACTTAATCTCATAAATAAGATGGGACAGGAACTTGAGGAATGGAATACTAAGATTGATGAATTTGAGTGGAAGAAGACGGAAACTGAGAACTCTGAAGAGAAGATCTGTAACGATCTTAATGCTGATATTCAACATAAAAGAATTGTCACCAAAGATTTACAATCTGATATTGCGAAAATGGAGGAACAGGTGAAAACACTAAATATGAAGAAGAAACACCTGGACCAAACCAAGCCGAAACTGATCAAATTGCTCAAGGGTTTACATGATCATACTGATCAAGGTGGATGCATTGATGCTGAGGGATTGAAAATACTAGACTCTTTGCGTCAAATTGATGAGCAAGCCTACATCAAACTAAACAAAGAGATTGCTATTGATATCAAGCTTGAAACTGAATGGCGAGCACAACAACAGCGTGAAGTAAATCGCTGCTTGAAAGTTGCTAAAGCTCATGATGGTCTGAAGTACGAAAATAACTCTTTGAAGAACGGATGGATGCCACCAGCTGATACTCCTTCCCTACACTCGCCTCCAACAAACTCCTCACTTTCTCTTTCCAATCAAACCCAGGCACAGTCCTTCAATATCCCAATTGTATCAAACCCATCAACGAGCAGCTTTTCTTACAACAACTTTGCTGCTGAAAATTCCCCTTCATTGAGTCCAGTTCCACTTCAAGCACAAAACTCTACTCCTGCTAATAAGCACCCCGCGAGCTTTCAAATGCCTTTCCTTTGGAACTCATATTCACCACATTCTGCTACTGGCCTTACCTTGAACACACAAAATGTGCCCTCAAATGATGGAGAAACTCATGAGATCGACACTCCATCTGTCAACAGATTCTTGCCTACGAACCTAATTGGTGATGATCTTGTTGAGCTACTAGATTCAAGAAATGCTGAGAGTGACAAAGAGGATCTTGACATCGGTCAGAATCTACATCACGGTAACAACAATATCAACAACCTGAAGAACCTGCTGAACATGAACGATTCGGCTGCAAACGTCAGTACAACTGGTATCTTCCACGGCGATTACGGCATATCATCTCCGCCAAGATTCTCGTTAGATAACCCTTCCTCCCCTACACAATCTTACCACAATGAATTCTTGTCTGCTCAGAATTCTCCGAATGCCAATGATATTCATTCAATATTATCAGGCAATGGACTATCTGCATTACCACCTCCTCAACAAGAGATTGCACACAAAGAAGGATACCTGAACTCGTTATCTCCAAGACGACTGTCTAATGTCTTCAATTTTGGAAGTAAGCCAAAAAGCGGTCCTATTGATCATGACTCATCTACCTCAACTCCACCAAGCTCCTCTTTGTCTAAACCTCAAAGTAAGTTTTTCCATAAAGCTGAAACTTCAAAGAATGGAAATGGCTCTGGACAAACAAGCGCAGGTGCACACCCATTCTTCACATTTGATCATGCTGAACCGAGTAGTTCACCAAATAGTGTCTTCAACACGTTTGATTCTCTATGGCAAGGTTCTACTCTGAAAAATAACCCTCATAATAGAAACATATCTGTAAATTCTTCTCATTCAGCAAATTTGGAGAAGGATAACGAAAGTTGGGCAAAATTCCATTTCGGCCATTCCAAAGAATTATCAAATGAAGTAAGAGATGATACACTAGGAAGTTCTGAAATTATGGATGGTGAACTTGGCGTTCCGGTTGTCTTGACAAATACCAACAAGTCTTCCAACAACGCATCCATGCAGTCTTCAAAATCAACAGACCTGGGATCATCACCATCATTCTTCAGAAAGAAGCTGTTTGCTTTTGGGAACAACAATCAAGCAAATCAAGTTGATCGATCGCCAACCAAGAATGGAATACGCCAGGCAGATGATACAGATGATTCGGCGATTGAAGACCACCCGTCACAAACTAGAAAGCTGTTTTCAAGAAATCGTAAACCTTCATCTGGTGGTATTAGAAAACAGTCCAACTCAAGTTCATTTGAGGATAACAGCAATTTGACTGAAGGTGGATCGATACAATCGAACTCGACCACCAACAGTCGGTCAATTGTGAAAAAGCTGAGCTTTTTTGGGTCCAAGAACGGATCTGTCAGTCATAAAGACATTGAAGATATTGATGAGCACAATGAAGAAACGGACTCAAGTGATGGAAATTGAGCTCACAAGCTAGCATACACGAGTATAGTCATATTATTTATAGTACATATTTACCTGCATTATACACACGCAAACTTACACGTGAAATCGCTTTGATTATAAGCAACAAACATGGATATAAACTGTAATACACGAGATCGTTACTGTTTTCAGCTCGATGGGTCAAAAGCTGCTAGAACTTTATCTTTGTCCTTACCCAACGGGCTTTTATACTGGAATGAATCAGCACCAGACCAATCCACTTTGATCGTTTTGAATTTATTCGTGTCTGTGTTCTTGAAGATGTTGATCTTATCGTTTTCCCAATCATCACGCACGTCTTCAAATCCTTCAGCCCAGACCTTATCGTAAAATTGTTTCAATTTGTTCTCTTCGACTTGTCTGGCTTCTTCTTTCGCCATCCATTCCATATGTTTCAAATCATCAGAGGATGGTTCATAAATATGCCATATCACGTAATGTGGTAGTCCAACAACGGAATATCCCATTCTTTTACATAATTTACCGAAAGCTTCAGTCTCTGCGTGCTTCTCGAATGAGAAGGCCGGGAAATGACCACCGGTTCTGAATACTCTGGCTCTTGCTAGGATGGAAACACCACCGATACCATCTAGGTCCATTTCGACTTCTGGGTCACCATATGGATCTCTGAGGTATGCTAAATGAGGTCTCCAAGTTGCGTATTCAACGTAGCCTTCAACGATGACAGCATCCTCACCAAGGGTTTTGGCTAGCTGCAGACCACCTTCGGATTCTTGCCATGAATTAAGATCGTACGGCTGTTGATTTCCTAGCCAGTCAGGTAATGGTCTCCAAACATTGGGAACAATAACATCTTTACCATGATGCATCAGATCTTCTAGGATAGTAGGTGGGACGGTTTCCACATCTGCATCTCTCCAATACACCCATGAATGATAAGGCTTAACACTGACAGACCATAGCCAGTTTCTAGCACGAGCCATCAATTTTCTTCTTGGACCTTGTGCCTCGAATCCGTGACGATCACTGAAGCCTTGGCCAATAACTTGACCGAAATCTTTCTCGTAGATTTCAATGGCACCGAACTTCAAAGAATCATCTTTTCCGTTCTGAATCTCTTTCAGGTGTTTCTCTAGAACTACCATGGTATCATCAGAACTATCACTTACTAAAAATGATAGATCAATCAAATGATGTGGGTAAGTCAAGTTTTTCATGTGGCCGAAAAACATTGGTAAATGGGCAGCAGCATCTCTCAGAGGAACACAGAATAAGACACGTTCATTGTGTTGCCATCCATCAGGTAACCCTTCGTAGTTTTTAAGATCATAGAAGTCCACAGATGGAATGGTGTTGAAATTTGGAATATAAAGTTGTGGGAACACGAGATGTACCATGATGTTAAATATAATGACAATTGATCCAAGAGCACCGAGCACAAATAGCGATACTTTCAGGAGAGGCGAGCTCTTTATGGACGGAAAGGGAAGTCCTGAACTCCCCAGTGGTTTATAATATGACATGATTATGCACTTTGTTCTATTTCTGCCTGAAATTGGTGCTTTCTCCTTTTCAGCGAGTGATGAAACTTTGTTGGATGATCTGTTAATAAAAAAAAAGCAGTAAAAAGTTGTAGCAAAGCGATGGGTCAACCTTCAAGTGTGGTGGTATGTGAATGCAATAACACTGGATCAACAGGGATTCTTCGAACCAGGTTTTGTGGTAATTCTCACTGAGGAATGTATATGGCTGTCAAAGCCTATGACTATCACTACTGAACGTGAAAAAGTCGTCAGCGCTCAGGAAAAGTGTGCAAAAAACGCGTGTAGATACCAGGAAGCCAGAAACGAACGATGTGTAGCTCAATCTAGACTTCAAATCGTCTGATCACGTCAAATCAACTTGGATCTTGTGTGTTATTCCACTTCAATTTGACCAAAACATCGCCAAAAAATAAAAAATAACACTCGCCAAAAAAACAGAGAAATTCGCGGAAAATAAAAAAGCAAAAAAAAAAAAAAAAAAATTCACAAAAGTTCGCGGAAATTCGCGCAAGACGTGCCGTGCTAGTATTGCAGTGTTTTATATTGTGTCTCAGATCTCAAAAGGCAAGGGACTATTACCACTACAGTTTCAGGTGTTTAACGAATGTCCATATGTTGGAACAGTATTCATTGCCAAAAAAAGTAAAAAAATTGGGAAAAATGCAGTATAAATAAGATCGTGAGACCCAATCATGTATGGAGACGTATTCCTATAAGCTTGATCAGTAGAAGTAGCGCCTGGCAGGCTCCGTTCTGGAGCTATGTGGTTGCCAATTGTCTCTGGAGTATCCAATTATGGTGATCCGGGTTGCGTGATCAGTTGATTATACCTTCTATTCTATGTGAAAAACCCAAAACCGTTAAAAAAATGCAATCATTAAAACATTATCATGAAGTCGTACTTAAATGCCATTTTATATCTATCCATTCCACCCTACAATCAGTATTTGACTGGGGTTGGGGAGCGGTACATCTTATAAGGACCATCATGAATATGTGGATGCTGTTTGGAGTATTGGTAAGCCTCCAAAACAGCCTTTTTGACGTTTTCTAAACTTTCATCGTCAATTTGGTAGTGGAAAGCAACTCTACCACCCATAAGTTTCACACCGTACTTGTTACCGTATTTGATCACCGTGTCATCTTTGATATGGTTAGCTTTCAAATCAATGAAGACAAAGTTGGTGTCAACTGGGGATTCCAAAAGGATCCCATTCTCGATACAGAAATCACCCAAGGCTTTGGCTTTCTTGTGAGATCCTTTTAATAAGGGCAAAGTCTCATCAATGGCAACTGATGCCATTTTAGCCATCATACCGGACTGTCTAATACCACCACCACATTGTTTCTTGAAATGGTTACATTTCTTGATGAATGGGATTTCACCAACCAAGACTGAACCCATTGGGGCACCGATGGATTTCGATAGACAGATACTGATGGAATCAAAAATTTCACCATACTTGCTCATTGGAACGTTGGCTTCCTCAGATGCATTCCAGATTCTGGCACCGTCACAGTGCAATTTATAACCATTCTCGATACAGAATTGTTTGATTCTCAACAACTCTTCGTATGGATAGATGATACCATGTAAGGTGTTTTCCAAAGAGATCAGTTTGGTTGGAGCCCCATGGATGTCACCATCTTCTGGAATAATGTTTTGTTTGATGTCTTCCAAAGTCATATAGTCACCGTTGGAAGGTCTAACTGGAGTGACCATGGCATTTGATAACATGGCTAGACCAGCAGCTTCATGAGTGTAGACATGGGCCCTGTAGTCACATAAGATGGAGTATGGGGGCTGAAACAAGTGCGATCTGATGGCGATTTGGTTGGACAAAGTACCAGAAACACAGTATAGACCAGCAGGCTTTCCACTTAGTTTGGCGACTTTGTTTTCCAAAGCGATGGTATCGACGTCTTCGTTGTAGACAGAATCACCAACCGAGGCAGATAAAGCTGCCTTGACCATGTTTGGTGTTGGCGTGGTGAAGGTGTCACTTCTGAAATCGTTTCTTGCAGAGGTGTAAGGCTGGACTGAGTCGGGGAAAGTCATGTTTGTTAAGCTGGAGCTTTTTCGTTATCGGAAGTTACAATAACAAGTAAAGAGATGAGAGAATTCAATGCTTTTTATGGCCATGGACGATGACACATTAAAATTTTCAGAGGTCGAAAAACGGAAATACATAGCGCTCGCCGCCCAAGGCGCCAAACTCCAGGCAAGAGCCCTGCTAGTGGCCCTTCCAAAAATGGCAACGGCTCTGTGCGTGCTTTTACCAGTGAGTAATAACGACTAGCACCAACACATACAAACAAAGACGGCACAGGGCTGGATATTCGTTCGGTTGAAGTGTTTGGAAGGTGAGAGATTTAACCAGTATATGGTTCCACTGTCATCCTCTCTTGTGTGTTTGTTCCGCGCTGTATTGTCCCATTGCCAGTGGGAAGACCTCTTGCTGGACGGGAAGTCGAATTTGTGACTGCGGTTTTTGGCTAGCTGGCAAAAAAAGAAACGATTCCGATTGGTTGGACGGTGAGCCATTAGTTAGGGCAAGAACATTGTGAAGTAGTAGCAGTAGTAAAGATGTCCAAGAGTCAAACAGTGGGAAGCCCAGTCTGATTGGGAACAGAAGTTTGGGAATGTGTCACTTTCAGATCTTAAATAGCTCGGTGTCTTTGTTCGCCAGACAATTTAGCAGCTTATTTGCCTTTAATTAGGCCAGAGTCACTTTTGTTATCGTGGTTATTCTGACTCCAGCTGGTTTTACATGGTTTAGGCCACGTTTCGCCGCGCGCACGCCATTCGGAGTCAACTTTGGGAACCCGATTTCCGAGTCGAGGATGATCCTGCTCTGACCCCGATCCTGAGTCCTGACTCTTTCTGATGGCACGAAACCGAACTCCACACTTCAATCTCAACTAGAACTCCGAATAAGTCGAAACAAAATGGTCAAAGGCTCTTATAAAACTGCTGCTAATGATTTCAGAAGTGACACATTCACTACTCCCACTCAATCTATATTAGAAGCTGCTCTGAGCTCGACGATTGGTGATGCTGTCTACAATGAAGATGACGACACTAACGATCTGGAAGATAAAGTGGCCATGATAGCTGGTAAGGAAGCTGGTCTCTTCTGTGTTTCAGGTACTCTATCAAATCAAATCGCAGTCAGAACTCACCTACATCAACCACCGTTCTCAATCATCTGTGATTACAGATCGCATATCTTCGTTCATGAAGCGGCGGGATTAGCGATGTTATCAAACGCTATTGTCATTCCAGTCAAACCATCCAATGGCACACATTTGACACTGGAGGATATCGAAGATCATATTGTTGTTGATGATGGTGATATCCATGGTGCTCCCACTAAGTTGATCTCTTTGGAGAACACCCTACATGGGATCATCTTCCCCTTTGATGAGTTGAAAAGAATTTCTGATTTCGCTAGAGAGAATGAGTTCGCAATCCATTGTGATGGTGCAAGATTATGGAATGCTTCAGTGGAGACTGGAATATCCATGTCAGAGTACGGTAAGTTGTTCGACTCCATCAGTCTATGTCTTTCGAAATCTTTGGGTGCTCCGGTCGGTTCGGTATTGGTGGGAAGCAAGAAGTTCATCAACAAAGCCAATCACTTCAGAAAGCAAAACGGTGGTGGTATTAGACAAAGTGGACTATTGGCTGCTATGGCATCGGTGGCCATCGATGAGACATTGCCGAAGATTAAATCTTCACATGAAAAAGCTAAAGAATTAGCAGAGTTCTTGGTGAGTAATGGGATTGCTCTGGCTGAACCACCGCATACAAACTTTGTATTCATTGATGTCAAGAAGACCCCAATTGATGACGATATCCTCGAGAAGTACGCCAGAGAATTTGACATCAAGCTGTGGGCCACAAGAGTCTCATTCCACTACCAGATCAGTTCTGAAAGTCTGGAGAAAGCGAAACGGGCCCTAATGTTGGCCTTCGAGGACACGAAGGCATTAGGTATCAGTGTAAAGAGAGCAAAAATCTACAAACCGGTCAAAAAGGATGAATGAACAGTCACTATATAATGTACGATTTCTTATGTAATCAGTGAACACGTAAATCAAGAACCGAATCAAAACAACAACAACAACAACAAAGAACTATATTTAGATCCAATTAGCTCAACTTTGTCGAAAACATGTCAGGAAGAGAGGAACTAGAAGCGAGATTGTCGCCAATCGTGAAAAAGGCCATCGACTTCTCCAAAAACTCTACTCAGGGAAGATCGTTCAAGCCTTTGCCAACTTCTTCATTCTCATCATTGATCGATGCAACTGGTTCTACAAAATCCAAATGGAGAGAAATCGGTCTCGAAGCTATTTCCAAAGGAGAGATTGGTGTTATCTTGATGGCCGGTGGTCAAGGCACAAGATTAGGATCATCTAGTCCAAAAGGGTGCTACAACATTGGTCTTCCATCTCAGAAATCTCTGTTTCAAATTCAAGCTGAGAAATTAGCGAAAGCACAAAGCCTAGCCAATGCCAAATACGGTACTACTGCAAAGATATACTGGTATATCATGACCTCTGCTCCAACAAGAGCTGCTACTGAGCATTTCTTGTCTGAAAACAAGTACTTTGGCCTAGATAAAGACCAGATCAGATTATTCAATCAAGGTACTCTTCCATGCTTCGACAAAGAGGGTGAACATATTCTACAGGAGTCTGCTGATAAAATCGCCGAGTCTCCAGATGGTAATGGGGGTCTATACAAGGCAATTTATACCAATGGCTTATTGGAGGACTTTGAACAAAAAGGAATCAAACACATTCATATGTACTGTGTTGATAATGTACTGGTCCGTGTTGCGGATCCTGTTTTCATTGGGTTCTCTATTGACAACCAGTATGAACTAGCAACCAAAGTTGTCAGAAAAACGCAAGCTTTTGAATCTGTGGGTCTGATAGTTTTGGATGAAGACCTAAATAGGCCAGCTGTCATTGAGTACTCTGAGATCAGTAAAGAATTGAGCGAGAAGACTGATCCTGATGGATTGTTGTCTTTCAGGGCTGCTAATATTGTAAACCATTACTACAGTGTTGATCTGTTGAGCAGAAGAATTTCAAACTGGATCGATAACCAAAATTTCTTACCATTTCACATCGCATACAAGAAGATTCCATCACTAAACTCTGATGGTGTTTTCCATAAACCAACAGAACCAAATGGTATCAAACTTGAACAGTTCATCTTTGATGTATTCAGAGACATCGAACTTTCAAAGTTCGGTTGTTTAGAAGTTGAAAGATCTGAAGAATTCTCACCTTTGAAGAATGCTTCTGGTGCTAAGAGCGATACTCCAGAAACAAGTGTTGCATCTTACTTGGATCTGTCCTCCAAATGGGTTACGGAAGCCAATGGTGTCCTACCGGATGATGTCAAAGTTGAAGTCAGCAGTTTGACATCTTACTCGGGTGAAGGTCTAGAGTTTGTTGAAGGTAAAACTTTCAGCAATCTACAGATCATTTAGGGAAAATTATCGAAAAAAATGCTCATATTAAATTATGTTAGTCAGTCATGTGTTACCTGTATCATACCACCACACGTACCAGCGCGTTCACCGTCATCTTTGTTTCAAAGCGTCAAGCAATTCTTTTTTAAAAGTCGAGGCATGCTCCGGGTTAATATTCTGATGATTGTTATTGGTCTCAACAGATTCTTCCTCATCCTGCTCGACAGTATTTTCCAACACTGTTGAACTTGCAGCAATATCAGCGAACTTCGACTCCAATGCTTTTCTCAGTTCATTCTCATCTAATACATTGTCGACATCTGTATCATTCGGCATGCTTGATATCACCACGCTGTCATCGTTAGATAACAACCTCCTCTGCGTGATGTAGTCCTGTCTTGATATCACCACACTAACGTCATCAGAGAGCTGTTTTGAGACGTAATCGTTCTGTTCCATTTTGAAAGTCAGGTCCCTTGAAGAAGGTGTGATGTTCAAGTAGTTGTCATCGTAGGATACCGTTCGTTTGTTATGTTGTTCTTTAGATTCTAGAACAGTGAGTAATGGAACGGACAATCCTGTGCTTAATCTCTTGTAGTTCTTTGGCGAGGTCAATGAGACAGATCTGGGCGATGGTGAACCAGTTCCAGATCTTGGTGATGGATGAGAGATATGAAGGGCTGATATCGGCATTGAGTATCTCTTTCTCTTGTCAATCTCCCTTTTGAACGATGAGGTAGAGAGTAAATTGAACGGCTTGTTGTCAAGTGATTTCTGCAGAAGCGATAGATCTTTCTGATATAGTGCATTGATCGTGTTAAGTATGTCGCCAAATCTGCTGAACTCATTGACTCGGTCTTGAACAGGTTGATGATTATTGAAGAGTAGAAGCTCGCTTTGAAGTTCCTTGACCTTCTGTGATAGTTCTGACTGTGACGAGTACTGCACCGTGGCACGCTCTTGTTCCACCACAGAATTGAGATCATACTCATCTATTATGTTTTTGATAGAATCACCGATTGACCTCTGCTTCTTCAGTTTCGATGAGACTATTGTCCATTTCTCGAGTGGTGAGCTGTATTCTAGACTTGAGCTCGTTTGGAATAGCTTCTCGACCTTCAGATAAAATGATGATCTGGCACATGATACAGTATCCGTTATGATAGCTAGCAAGCAACAGAGATAGAACCTTCTCAAGTAATGAAAGGTCTTGACTCTTTCGAGCACTAAGTCAGCTAGATCTGTCTTTTCAGATGTACGTTCGTTAAGAATACTTGCCAGACTTACTAAATTGATGCTGTAGATCTCACAGTAATTTTCTAACTCAGTGCTGTTTGTGTATCGTAGAAGATTGGAAATTTCTGATATTAGTGATCTTGTCAGTGTTGCGGTTGAGGTGTTTATGAGCCAGTAGATGCACTCAGTGCCTCGTGTGTCATGGATCTTTTTATTTTCGAGCATATTTGGAAACAGCTTTTGTTCTTTGAATTTTATATTAAGTTTTTGTAGAAGCAAGTCCACCATTTGCTGAGTTTTGACATATTTCTTCAGGTCATTGAGCAAGGTTGTTTTCATAAGGATGGTTTGTGCAGTTTTTAGCCGTATTATGTTGAACAGTGAAATAATTATAGCAGTCAGTATGAGCTTTATCTGTGCTGGGCTGTATGCTTTGTTGCATTTTGAAAGGTGCCGTATAACCTGTATGATCGGTAGGATTCTTGAAGTTTGACATGCACCCACCTTTACGCTGTATGTTGAGTTCAGCTTCAGTATTTTTCCGAATATGGTGGTTATTGGTGACTCTTCTTTCAATTGGAGCATTGACGTCTTCCTCTGATTGTAATATTTCGAAACCAATATTGTCTCATCCAACAGTTGGGATGTAATCAAGGTGTATCTGAACTCATCTCGAAACTCAATTGCTTCAGTCAGGAACAGCTCGAACCTTTCAAAGATCTTCAGGAAGCCACTTCGAACTGATATCTTATTGTTCTCACTTCTTCGGAGTTTCTCTGGAGATAGCCCCCAGTCGTTATATGTTTGTATAGGTTCCTCCAGATGTGTAACTGATAGCTCTTCATCGAACGTGGAGTAGTCAGCGTTGACCAGCGTGGGCGAGCTCAGCGATCTGAAGTCCTCATTTTCAATTCCCCAGTCAGATGCATCCTGCCTTATATCAGAATAGCTCAGTTCTTTCAGGCTGCTAGAAAATGAGAGGTACCGTTTGAAAGGTTGCGGCAGTCCGTCCAGCAGTTTCTGGCCAGCGTATTGGCTCATGGCTATGTCCCCTCTTGCTTGGATTGTTCTCTGCGATTCGGTTATTGTTCGGTTTTTCGTTTGTTGTTTATTTACATTTCAACAGGCTTTCGCGAAAATTCGCTAATATGTTTTTAGATCGTGTTACCAGGGTTACCATCAGATCAGATTTCTAGTAACTTTCGGGAATTTACTTCTTTTAGTGATTTGAAAGATTGTCATTGTATGATATACAACCATATTCACAATAGGTTGATTCCCAGTTCGGTGAGTCTTTCACAGTGTGGCAAGCGAATGTTGTTAGCCTGTTGCAGCTTCTCCTCATCGGTAAAGAACCAGCCATATGCTTCATGTATTTGATGTTCCTTGAAGTTGTTTTCACGACGACACTTGTCTCTCACTGAGCTGATATATGTGACCTCAGCCTCTCTATCGATCTTGGCCAGTTTATGCTTGGTCAGTGTTTTCGCTTGCTTCTCTGTTATGTAATAAGGGATATTATACGTAGTGCTTGATCTCTCATGAACATATGGGTTGATCTTCTGGAACTGGAACTCATCGGCAGAATCTGAAAAAAAGTTGGAAAGGATGGGTATCAGCAGCATCAGCACAAGAGGCAAATATTGCTTAAATGTGTCGATTAATGATGGATTTTGTTGGGACTGTGCTCGCGGGGTGTTAGCTCTAGGATTACCGGCAGGACGACGAGGTCTTTGATTGAACTGTTGAAATTGGGCAAATGGGGAGGCACCGGCTCCAGGCCCGCCAAAAGTGAAAGTAGTTCCACCAAAAGATCCACCGTTTCCGAAAAGTATGTCAAAAAGATCACCGCCTTGCTGAAATTGAAATCCATTGAAGCCTTGTTGACCACCACCAAAAGCGAAAGGACCACCTGTCTGAAAGAAGGGATGATTCCCATGGGAATGAGCACCGGCACCAGCACTGCTGAATCCTGAAGATTGGGCACTAGAGGTATCAAAGCCACCTCTTGAATCTGGATCACTACCAGTCTGGTCATAAATCCTTCTCTTTGAGGGATCCCCAAGAACTTCGAATGCCTTTGCTACTCTTTTAAACGATTCATCAGACTTCGGGTGTTGGTTCTTATCAGGATGTACTTTGAGTGACAACTTTCTATAGGCTTTCTTGATCTCATTCTCATTTGAAGACTTTTCGACATCCAGGATTTTATAGTATTCGTGGTTCTTGTGTCTCAGTATTCTTTCCACTATGACTTCCTGCTCTTTGGTATACGATCTGTCTGACATTATCCTCCAAGATCGACAGGTTACAAATGAAGTTGTGATTGGCAATGGTAACTATTAACACGAGGCGCTTATTAGCTAATCTCCTATTATAGTGGGTGATTGTTGTATGATTATGAGTTACTTCAGCCCTAGATGTGATTGCTGTGGGAAATACGAGCACTAAGCAGTAGCGATTTGTGAAGAAACTAGCAAAAGAAGACAAGATGATTCTGTTGACCTGCTCAAATTACTGAGGACATTTAATCTTTGCCATTGAGATCGATCGATTGTATTTGTGCGCCATATTTCGTAGCGAACAGCCGCGAAAAGTCTTGTTAGGACACGTGATTCTGCCCCCGGAATTCCACGCTATCTCCGAGCATAAATGGCCGGGCCACTTCCGGCTGAACGTGAGTTTTATTCAGCTTCTTGAACAAAATGTCAGCCTAAACTCATGACGTGCCTCACAAATAACGCTGCCGCCGAAGCTGATTGTGCTGCTTCTTGTGAACCAATATTTGTGCTACACGCCCAAAACCACTCTCCATCTTCACATTTTGCCATCCACTCGACTTCCTTTTTTCCCCTCGCTGATACCGTCGCTTTGTGTTTGTTTATCTCAAGGAGCATATTCACATCATGAGCTCCCAGAACAGATTCAACAACGGGAACTCTAGCGGCAATGATAACGACAAGAAAGGTATGAAACAGGAGGATGACTTTCCCGGCAAGCAGTCGGTTGTGTCAGACGCTTTGGCCAAGAACTCGAGGCAGCTGCTTTATGCACACTTGTACAACTACTTGATCGAAAACAAACATTATGATACTGCCAAAATCTTGTTAAAAGAAGCTGATGTCCCGGTGTCTTCCAAAGACCAGACCACTGGAGATAAGGCTAGCGCAATGAATGGCTTACCGATCAACAGTCATCCCAACTCCTTGGGTAACGCTTCTGATTTACCTGATGTGAAAATGCTGATGACATCTCCAGATACGTTTTTATTGGAGTGGTGGCAATCACTATGGGCTTTACACAGCTATGTCAAAGATACTCCTGCTGTCCAACAACAGCAGCAACAGCAACAGAACTTCCAGCAAGGAATGCCGTCAATGAGTGGCCAATCATTTCCAATTTTTTCGCAAAATGATCCCTCGTTTCCTCAACATACTTCAACGTCACCCTCTGAGAAAGGATCCACTCATTCCGGCTCGCCAGCAGTAGACCCTAAGGCTTCATTTATCCCTCCTCAACAATCTCAACCTCTACAGTCACCATTACCTCAAACTACTCACGGTAATGCTACTGCGTTACCCAACGCTGTGAGCCAACAACGTCTTGGTGCTGGTACAGGTACAGGGACTGGTACTGCTGCTACTACTGTTCCTACTGCTACTGCTACTGCTACTGCTACTGCTACTGATACTTCTACTGCTACTTCTACTGCTACTTCTACTGCCACTACTGGTGCTACTGCACCTGTCCCTGCTATTCAACAAAAAGGTCCCGTCAAGAATCTACCTCTTCAAACACACCCTGCCACCTCTCAAAAGAGAGCTCAACCACAAAGCCAACCACAGTACAACAAAATGCATAGAGGACCACCGCAAGATCTACAGCAAAGAGTTCAAATGCAAAAGTCACAATTAAACAATCAGATCGGAAATATGTCAGGTGTTCCTTCACAGCAGCAAGCTTTTTTGCAGCATAGACTTCAACAACAGGCACAGGCCTTACAACAACAAGCTCAGCAGCAAAGAGATCAACAATCGCAAGGTGCCTCTTCTTCAAATAATGCTCAGATGAATCAGAATGGTCGTGCGGGTCCTCCACAAATCCCAGTTCCACAATATGGAGTTCCTCAGCAAGTTCCTCCTCCTCCCCCTCCTCCGGTGCAACAACAAGGCTACAGTGGACAAGGCCCTACCACTCAACCTCAGGCTCAAAGTCAATCACAACCTCAACAGCAAGCACAACCACAATCTCAGAACCAAACACACAGTGCTACTCCAACGCCAACCATCCAAAACCCTAATATACCAACCAAGCATATGCAACAACAATATGGCGTTCTTGATCCTAATGGCATGCGTGTTGATAGTAATACTGCATTACATGACTATCAGATGCAGCTGTACATGCTAGAGAATCAAACAAAAATGGGACCTGGTACACAAAGATCACCTTTGCAGCAACAGAATCAACCCAATCATCAAGCTCAAAATCATCCACAAGCCCAAGGTCAACAACAAGCTCAAAGACCTCAACCACCACAACAGCAGCAACAATATCAGCAAAGGACTCAGCAACAAATTCAGCAGCAGCAGCAGCAGCAACAACATCAACATCAACAGCAACAGCAACAGCAACAGCAACAGCAACAGATACAACAACAGATACAACAACAACAGCATCCTCATCAGCATCCACAACAACAACCTCTTCAACAACAGCCTTTACAGCAACAGCATCACCAGCAGCAGCAACATCCTCAACAACAACAACAACCTCTCCAACAACAACAACAACAACAACAACAACAACCTCTCCAACAACAGCACCCTCAACAGCAACATCCACACCAACAACACCACCATCAGCAGCAGCAGCAGCAGCAGCAACAACAACAACAACAACAACAGCGACAGCACCCTCTTCATAATCAACAACAACAGCCTCAACAACATCAACAGCAACAACAACAACAACAGCAGCAGCAACATCAACAACAACAACAACAACAACAACAACAACAACAACAACAACAACAGCAACAACAACAGCAGCAGCAGCAGCAGCAACATCAACAACAACAGCAGTTGGGCAGATCAAGAGGAGCCTCGATTGCAATTGACCCACTACAAACAGACTCAATGGGTAATCAACAGTTTATGGATCTTTTCCCAAGTGATTTGGAGTTAAACTACAACGGTGGCAACTTGAACCTCATGAATGGCTTCCAGTAAACAACGACACCGTGTTTACTACAATAGTTTCGAAACTAGAGTCATTTATTCAATCGTATACTAATGTAAGAAACTACATTGAAAGAGTCCAATTAAGCAAGAATATCGTGATAATCGTCGACTATAGTTTGTTACCCAAGTTAACGTGAACAGCTTTAGCTTGAGTGTATGCGGTCAAACCATATTCACCTAGTTCTCTACCGTGACCACTCATCTTGACACCACCGAATGGGATCTTGATGTCAGAGTCGTTGTTAGAGTTGATCCAGACCATACCAGCTTCTAAGCTACGAGCAACTAGATGAGCTCTGGTGATATCTTTGGTGAATAGAGAAGCACCAAGACCGTAAGCAGAGTCGTTGGCTAATTCGATAGCTTCTTCATCAGTGGAGAAAACACCAATGGAGATGACTGGACCGAATATTTCTTCTTGAACAATTCTCATCTTTGGTTTGACATCAGCAAAGATGGTTGGTTGAATGTAGTAACCGGTTTCGTAACCAGAAACGGTGGCTTTGTCAGCACCTAGTACGACTCTAGCACCTTCATCTTTACCAATCTTAATGTAACTCAAAATCTTTTCGTATTGCTGTTTGGAAACTTGTGGACCAACAACGGCTTCTTTTTCGAATGGGTTACCTTGTGGGTAATCAGACAAGACATGAGCTTTCAAAGCTTGTAAAAATTCTTCGTAGATGGATTCATGAATGTAAGCTCTTGATGAACCGGTACAGATTTGACCCATATTGTTAAAGATACCCCAAGCGGTCCATTTAACAGCTTGATCTAAATCAGCGTCATCAAAGACTAACAATGGGGTCTTACCACCACATTCTAGAGTTAATGGTTTCAAATTGACAGCAGCAGCTCTTTGAATGGCTTGACCAGTGACTGTGGAACCAGTGAAGGCAATTTTGTCAACACCGGTGTGTTCAACTAGAGCATTACCAGCAACGGCACCATAACCTGGAACAATGTTGAAGACACCTGGTGGGAAACCAGCTTCAACGAACAATTGAGCAACGTAAAGCATTGATAATGGTGTGATTTCAGATGGTTTCATGACACATACGTTGGAAGCGGCCAAAGCGGTGACTTTCCAGAAAGCCATTAGCAATGGGTAATTCCATGGGACGATCTGTCCAATAACACCAATTGGTTCATGGATTGTGTATGCGAATTTGTTATCTTGGGTAGGAATGGTCTTACCGGTGATTTTATCAGCCCAACCACCATTGTATTTCAAGACTTCGATGGCTTCTTCAATATCGTAGATAGCATTGGTGAACTTTGGTTTACCAGAGTCATGAGCTTCTAGAGAGGCAATGATGTCGGTATCTCTTTCAAGTAAAGAAGCTAATTTCCAGAATAAGTCTCTCTTGACTGAACCATCAACTTTTTTCCATTCTTTGAAAGCGGTTCTGGCGGCTTTGACTGCAATGTCAATGTCTTCTGGACCAGCAGCATGGACTTTTGTGATGACTTTACCGTCAGCAGGGTTGACAACCTCGATGAATTCCCCAGATTTGGCAGGGACGAATTCGTTGTTGATGAACAAACCAGTTGGTTGTTTGATCTTGATTCCGTCTGGGAGGGTAATTTCAACAAAAGTGTCGGACATTATGTGAGTTAATTGATTATGGTTTCGTTGGGAAGTAATTGGATCAATTGGACGAGTATCTGGGGGTTCCCAAGGTTTTTATACAGCTTATCTGGCGTCTGCCCGTAGTGATTTGAGTGCTGATGCGGATGGTGATAAACCCCGCGAAAATTACGGTATTCGGAAGTTTTTTCCAGCGGTGGATGTCCTCAAAAGGGAAGGTTAAGCAATAAAGCAGCGGCGCACTTCTACAAAAGTGTTTAATAGTGTGCTGCCTGAAACCACTCCAGGGGGTCCAGTGGTATCTTTTCTTGGGCAGTGACGTGTTTGGTTTTAGTGTCATTACTGGAAAGTGACAAGTGGCAACCTCGCTGGCGCACAATCAGCATCTCTGCTTATCGATTGCTGGAGTCCTTTCTTTATCAGAAGAGTGTACCTCTCTGGTCAGTGTGATGGGCTGGTGTATGGCGATCATGTTTGTTCATATAGTAATTATCGATGGCTGTCTATGTATAGATATTCAGTACAATCAATCCACCATCACATAATAATCATAATATAATAAGTCATCCATTGTAGTACGGCTGGCTGTACTTACCGCGACGTATCAGGAGTTCAACGGGCTTGTGATCAGTTGTCACATGAGCACGTCAAAGCGCCAAATTAGACATACTTAGTCAATTCCATGGGGATGTTTCAACTGCACATCCATTTTCCCTCATCGTCATGCCATGGAGGCCGGTATTTATCGACCACAAGTTTCTTCATTCACTTTATCGCCATGCAAAAAACTCTATAATATTGGCATCATGTATTGAGGGGTATATTGGTTGAGGTTGGCGTAGTTCTGGCGTATCGATGTCTTTTTCTATTAGCCTGCGCTGGATGTTGACTCAGGCTCATGACTTTGATGAATTAGAGGTATCTCCAATGATGTGAGCGCACATCGATCAAAGCGTATGAATTATGATCCCTGGTTCAGACAGCTGATCCTTCGAGAGGAAAGGAGATGGTTTATAAGCATCCAGGATCCACTTCTCTGAGCTCATAGTAACGTGTAAGGACAGTAAGTAACGGTAGTAAATTAGTATAAGCACACACGAATAATTAGATAAACTCAGTAGAGTCTCAAACGACTCTCGCGATCTGTATAAGGCCTTCATCGGGTATTCACAGTAGAGCTACAACTCCGGGATCTCACCTCTTCTTATCACTCAAGAGTTGAGAATCTACCGACTTCCGGACAACCAAGTGCTGAATTCTCAATACCTGGCCGCCCATTTATGCTTCAGCTACCATGTGCGTAGCAGTGTGGTGAACCGCTCCCCATGTTGATTGCAAGCTCCACAGAGTGCAACGTGATAAACTGCGGCGGAATTAGCGCTATTGACAGACAGGCTCTGGGCGAATAAAAAAAAAAAACACTTTTGCAATCCGGGGAATCCGGGGAGAACTTAATAAACTTTCGATGAAATCATGGCCATTGATCGCCGTTCTCCTTCTGCAGTTCCGGTAACTTTGGTAGAAACGTCCTTTCGGCTAACAGTGGTCGGGTGCGTGCGCTTAAAGTTCTCTACCATCATCAACACTTTGCACCAACACACAAACAGGCTAAACTTCTCACTTCTCACAATGTTTCTGTCGTCTAACCGCCTGGATCGTTCTTTTTCCCCACATAATACTAGTGCATTGTGACATAGGTGCGGTACTGTGTCTGCTAATGATACTGTGCACACGATCCAAAATCTGGGGTAGCCAGTTTGTGTCGAGGATGATTCTTGGGGCCTAGTGCACACTGCAAGCGACGTCTAACACAATGAACAGGCAATAATTAAAATTTGTACCCTGCTCCACACTCTTACATCACTCGATTCTATCCAATATCGATTATCATAACTATAAATAAGCACACTCTCCCTGTGGGTTCAATCATTAGCCAGACTAGACTCGCTATAGATCGCATTACAATGTCCGCTATTATACATTTCGTCCAAGATTCTATTGGATCAGGTACGTCATATTGGAAACCTGGCTCTCAGGTTAGTTGGGCCATCACGTTCACTTGTGAGCTGGCATTTATCCTGTTTGGTATTGAACAGGGTATTGTCGGTAACTTATTGGATGGTGAGGATTTCTTGAGCACGTTTGGTCATCCAACAGGAAGTTTCTTGGGAATCATCGTCTCGATTTATACTCTGGGTTGTTTCTTTGGATGTATCGTGAACTACTTCATCGGTGATAGTCTAGGAAGACGGTTAACTATCATTTTAGCTATGGTGATGGTCATCGTTGGTGTTGCCCTACAAACAAGTGCGTACTCAGTTCCTCATTTGATGGTGGGACGTTTCATCTCTGGGCTGGGAACTGGTGTTGAGACCTCATCAGTTCCAATGTTTCAAGCGGAAATGGCTAAACCTGAACGTAGAGGTAGATTAACTGCATCTGAAGCTATGTTTGTGGGTATTGGATTGGTGTATGCCTACTGGCTGACTTATGGTTTGTCTTTCACTACTGGATCCATCGCTTGGAGGTTACCTATTTCTACTCAAATCATTTTTGCTATCGCTGTGTTGTTACTTTGTATTACCATTCCTGAGTCACCAAGATATCTTGTATCCAGAGGAAGACATGAACAAGCAAAAGAAACCTTAAGTTATGTGTTTGGTAAAGGTGAAATCGATGAAGAGATTGAATCGTTATACCAGGAGATTGAGGAAGCTATGATGCTTGAAAGCTTGGAAGGTAGTTCATCTTGGGCTATCTTATTCAAGAGTAAGTCAACTCGTCATAGATTGATTTTGTCTTACATGAGTATGTTCGCACAACAGCTAAGTGGTATCAATCTGATCAACTATTACATCACTACTGTGTTGATTCAAAACGTTGGTCTAGACAGAAATCTGGCTATGATCTTGGGTGGATGTGCTGTAATTTGCTTTACTGTTGGTTCACTAGTCCCTACATTCTTCACAGATAAGATTGGTAGAATAAAACCAATGGTGTGGGGTCACTTCGGTTGTGCTATTTGTATGCTGTTTGTTAGTGCACTGCTTTCTCAGAGAGAAAATCCAAAGATAGCATCCTCCACTGCCTCTGCATCCGTTGCCTTCTTCTTCATGTTCCAGTTGATCTTTGGTGCCTCTGCTAATTGTATCCCATGGGTTCTTGTCCCAGAGTTGTTGCCTTTAAATGCCAGAGCTAAAGGTACTGCCATTGGTATCTCTGCCAATTGGTTGTGGAATTTTTTCGTTGTTGAAATCACTCCAGTGTTAATCAGTTCAGAGAAATGGAAAAGTTACTTGATTTTCATGTCTACAAACTTCTTCTTCTCACTGATGTTCTACTTCTGTTATCCTGAGTTGAAGAACCTTACCTTAGAACAGATTGATACTGTTTTCCTCCAAGAACGCAGAGTGTTCATGGGATTCGTTGACACAAAAAAATACATCAAGAGTGACATCGAGATGCCCCTCGCAATTTCTTCCAAACAGGAAGTCACTTACGTGGAAAGAGTAGATGGCTCATCGAGTGGTGGTGAGCAGACCGAGTCTGGTAACTAATTAGCTAACTGACTGTATCAATACATGAGTATCTTCAATATGTCTTTACAAGTCTGAGTCAAGCCCCGGAAATCATAATAGCCATCAAATACAGTTTCGCTTTTATCGCATACTTCACAAATTCGCCTGATAAACGAATAACGGATCCAGTGAGCAATGTCTACATAAACCGATTACTATCCTTCCAGCAAGTTGATCATTTGATTTCTTCCCACCAAACGAAGTGCAAAGATGGTTACTGAATACGACGTTGCCTTGGACTTCCTCAAAGACAACAGTCGAGTCTCAGAATCAGAGATACTACTTGAATCCGAAGCTCCTGAAGTTAACTTGCCTAAAGCTTTGCTATGGAAACTGGATATTCACTTGCTTCCATTCCTGTGTTTCGTCTATCTGGTTCAATTCCTGGATAGTGCTGCGTTAAATTACTCTGCCGTGATGGGCATCACGGACAATCTGGAAGGAAATCAATTTGCTAACTTAGGAACTATCTATAATGCTGCGATCATCGTCGGTGAGCCGATTTGTGGTCTTTTCATTCAAAGATATCCTATCTCCAAAGTGTTCGGTACTATCATCATGATGTGGGGTGCTGTTGTCTGCTTCCACGCTGCTTGTCATACATATGCGGCGTTGATGGTGGTAAGAACGCTGCTGGGTTTGTTGGAGAGTAGTGTTCCATTGGCTTTGATCTGTATCGTTGGCGGGTACTACACAAAAGCTGAACAAGCACAAAGAATTGGTTACTATTGTAACAGTGCAGGTTTAGGGTATATCTTTGGTGGATTATTGAGTTTTGCATTCCAACATGTTCATAGTACAGTTTTGAAATCATGGCAGATACTGTTTTTGGTGCTCGGTATTATCACGTTCTTATTTGGTGGTTTGGTGATTGTCTGGTTACCTGACAACGTGACAAAAGCACGTTTCTTGAATAATGAGGAGAAGCTACTAGTCTTAGAACATATCAAGCCTAATCACACCGGTGTTGAAAATAAGAGGTTCAAGATGTCGCAAATCAAGGAGTTATTTTTCCATGATAAGCTGACTTGGGTATTATTGGCGTTGAGTCTCTGCTCGCAGATCGTCACTGGCGCCATTGGTACCTTTAGTTCCACAATCACCGCCACTTTTGGTTTTGATAACTCTGTGTCAGCTTTGCTACAGATTCCTATTGGTGTCATTGTGATAATCTGTATCACCACATCTACCCAGCTGATCTCGAAATTTGGCAACATCACATTGATTCAAGTGTCGATGTATATCCCGTCTGTTATCGGTGCCATATTGCTAGTGACGCTATCTCAGGACAACAAATTTGGCAACTTGTGTGGTCTGTACTTGCTTTATAGTGGGTCGTGTGCCATTACCTTGCTGTACATCTGGAACGGTGCAAATACAGCTGGATACACCAAAAGAGTGTTCAGGAACGCCACTATGCTGATGGTGTTTGGTGTGGCTAACATTATAGGTCCACAGATCTTCAGAAGTGACAACTATCCACGTTACATGCCTGCGAAGATTGTGATACTGGTTACGCAGATTATGGCCATCCCATTATGTCTCCTCTTGGGTTATCTGAGCAAAAAAGAAAACAAGAAAAGAGACAAGGAAGAAAAACAGTCTACGGAGACGGAGTTCCTGGACCTCACAGATATCGAGAACAGAAAGTTTAGATACATCTATTAAGATCGATATGGTACTTGTTCATGTAGTTTGATCGCGCAATTTTCCGGATTCGGATGCCACTAAATACGTCCATATTTTTTCAAATCAGTATGACACTTCAAGTCTACACTAACGATAAATACAAGACACAATTGAAGATCACGATGTTCAGTGCAGCTCCGTCGCAGCAAGTCGGTGCGAGTATCCCGAACAACACGCCACATGCTGTGTCTGTCACGCTGCCTACGTGGGAGGCCACTGTCGGGTACGAAGAAGGCGAGGACTGGGTTGTCAGAAAGATGACTTCAGGTTACCCTCGTTTCTTCATCCACTCAAAGATCAAGGAGCTCTGCTCACTGGTCGAGGAGAAGTATGGGAGAGAAGGTGAGAAGGCATTCATATTCCCCAGCTACAACGTCGCTAAGCGATGCAGAGAGTTTGTCAAAGAGAAATCAGAGTCCAGACCGTTACCAACTATCAGAATCTTGCAATTGACAACACCAGCACCAAGAACAAAAGAAGAAGAAACATACAGAGCTGAGGCTAGAATTGCAGCTGTGTTCGTTCCCGAGGAAGAATACGGCCTCGCTAAGCAGTACTGGCAACATGCTGGCGAAGGTATCTCTTCCCGTCTTGGTGAATACTTCTTACAAGAACTACAGATCAGTCATAATGATCTAACAGAAGATAAAGACAAAGAATACAAGACTTTCATTGAGGAAAGATTCGGAAGAAACTTGAACTTAAGCTCTGCGAATGATGCCAAGGCGATCGTTAGAAGAAGAATTGCTGGTAATCTAGGTGAAGAATCATCTCCAGAGGAAACAAACAGCGATAGAGCTTGTATCCAAGAAGATGATGTTTATTTATATCCAACAGGTATGGCCAGTATCTTTAACGCACACTTGATACTCCTGAAGACATTGCCAAATGGAAAGTCTGTGTGTTTTGGATTTCCTTACGTTGATACGTTGAACATCTTGAAGAAATTTGGACCAGGTGTTTATTTCTATGGATTTGGTGATGATGAATCATTGGATCAACTGGAGGAGCAATTGAAACGAGGCGTTAAGATCCTTGGGTTCTTTTGTGAATGTCCATCAAATCCGTTACTGAAGACTGCTGATTTGAAAAGGGCAAAATCTCTATCCGATAAATATGGCTTCCCTATTATTATTGATGATACTGTTGGTAATTTCTTGAATATTGATGTTTTACCATACAGTGACATTGTTGTTTCGTCATTAACAAAAGTTTTCAGTGGTGATTCGAACGTTATGGCTGGTTCGTTGGTCTTGAATCCAAAATCACAATTCTACAAGAATTTCAAGACTTATCTAGATGAGAACTTTGAAGATCTCTTATGGGCTGAAGATGCTATCTACTTGGAAAGAAACTCAAGAGATTTCAAGTCTAGATCTAAGAGAATCAATCAAAACAGTGAAGCTGTTGTTGATCTGTTAGCAAAATCCTTATTGATCAAAGATATCTTCTATCCAGGTCTAAGTGAATCGAAGCGCCATTACGATCTATTGAAAACGAAAGAAGGTGGTTATGGCGGTCTTGTGAGTTTTGTGTTTGCCAAACCTGAAGCTGCAAGGGCCTTCTTCAATGAATTACAAGTTTCGAAAGGACCAAGTTTAGGAACTAATTTCTCAATTGCCTGTCCATATGCCATTCTAGCACATTACCAGGAGCTAGATGAAGTGGAAAGCTGGGGAGTCGACAAGAACCTTGTGAGATTGAGTGTTGGATTAGAGGAAACCAACGATCTCCTCGAGACCATACAACACGCTTTAGACATTGCGCAAAATGCATCAGCCTGATTTATATACAAGCACTTCAACAGTTTAACGATTATCATGATTCTAAATTTCAGTTCAACATTTAATTAATGCAATCTACGAAAGCAAAAAGCTATGGGGTTTTTTCATCATGTAGAAGTTGTAATTTTGAATTTTGAAGGGTTTATGTCATTAAACACGTCTCTAATGTATTTAGACACCCACAATAAAGGGTGAATATGTAGTATAGCAGTAGTGGTTGAAGATCAATTGGTTCGTCTATAACCAGCTGAAATGGTGGAATATGGGGAAGTGTGGAGCCGTTACAGAAACTAATCTTTGAACTCGACTGGTTTCTCACCTCTGGCAAAACGAGGGTTACGTGGATCGTTGATGAACTCTCTGGTGTTTGCGGAGGCATCGGCAGCTTTACCAACTAAGTAGTAGACGACGACACCACCGACAAAGAACGGCCAGTAAGGCTTGATGATTGGAGTGTTGAATCTTTTGATGGCCATTTTAGTCAATTGATTTGATGTTGTTTGTTCAAGACATCAAAAGGAGGTTTTTTTGTTCAATTAATTCAACGAATGAAAAGATCCAGTTTAATTCGTTGTTACCCGGATTCAATCGTTGAAATATCACATGACTAGTCACGCTATATAAAACACGTGACCCCTTTCTCAATTCTCAAAAATTGGTACCACCACGCGCCCACCCACATTTTTTTTTGTTTGGGGGGAAGGACTTTTTTCCGTGGAGGGTTAACAACATCAGATGAGAAATGTTCAGTAAAATCGAACAAACAACACCTGAACAACAACATTTCTTTTCCACCAGATCCACAGGAAACTCAGGTTCAACGCTCAAATGTCAGCCATTGCCACCCTCGCAAGAGCCGTCCGTCCAGCTGCCCGTGCGCTTCCAAGGTATGTCCCATTTATACTCATTCCACTCACATGTATTGTATACTAATAATCATTCAGATGCACTCAATTAGCCTCTTTTGCTGTTCGTTTCAATTCATCATACCCTCCACACACCATCATCGGTATGCCTGCCCTATCCCCAACCATGACTCAAGGTAACTTGGTCTCCTGGAGCAAAGCTGTCGGTGACGCATTGCAACCGGGTGAGGCCATTGCTGAGATCGAAACCGATAAAGCTCAAATGGACTTTGAATTCCAAGAAGAAGGTTTCCTAGCAAAGATCTTGGTTGAAGATGGTGCCAAAGATGTTGCCGTCAACACTCCAATTGCCGTCTATGTTGAAGAAGAAGGTGATGTTGCTGCTTTCAAAGATTTCACCGTTGATTCCATCGCTTCTAAGAAATCAGCAGCCTCTACTCCAAAAGAAGAAGCTCCAAAGGAAGAAGCCAAAGAAGAAAGTACACCAGCTCCAACCAAATCCGCTGCTGCTCCAAAATCATCTGGCTCTGCTCCAGTTGATAGAATCATTGCATCCCCATTAGCTAAAACCATCGCTTTAGATAAAGGTATCTCATTAAAAGGTATCAAAGGTACCGGTCCAAATGGCCGTATTGTCAAAGCTGATGTTGAGAAAGCTGCCGCTGAAGCTGAAAAGGCCAAATCTGCTGCCCCACCAGCTGCTGCTCCATCTGCTCAAGGTTCTGCTGCTTTGGATTTCACTGATATCCCAATCACCAACATGCGTAAAATCATTGGTAAACGTTTATTAGAGTCCACCCAAACCAACCCAAGTTACATCGTTTCATCTCAAATATCAGTCTCCAAACTATTGAAACTACGTGCTTCATTAAACGCTTCTGCTAACGATCGTTACAAATTATCTATTAACGATATTTTAATCAAAGCCATTGCTGTTGCCTCAAGAAGAGTCCCAGAAGCCAACTCTCACTGGATAGAATCCGAAGGTGTTATTAGACAATACAACAACGTTGATGTTTCTGTTGCTGTTGCCACACCAAGTGGATTATTGACCCCAATTGTTAAACATGCTCATGCTAAAGGTTTAGTTGATATCTCCAAAGAGGTCAAAGATCTAGGTAAACGTGCCAAAGAAAACAAACTAAAACCAGAAGAATTCCAAGGTGGTACCATCTGTATCTCAAACTTGGGTATGAACCCAGCTGTCAACATCTTCACATCCATCATTAACCCACCGCAATCTACCATCTTAGCCATTGGTACTGTCAACAGAGTTGCTGTTGAAGACAAAGCTGCTGAACATGGATTTTCCTTTGATTCCAAGATCAACATCACTGGTACTTTTGATCACAGAGTGGTTGATGGTGCTAAAGGTGGTGAATTCATCAAAGCTTTGAAAGATGTCATTGAAAACCCTCTTGAACTATTGTTATAATGCTAGAAAAGTAAGTTTTAAAATAGAGATGGGTGGAGACAGTATTTAATTGTTAACAACGAATATATGAGTATATAACACTGTTAATGTAGCTTAATAAGATAAACTATATTGATTTATTTAAAGAGCCTTCTATGAAGTGATATCCGGGTAATCTCTATCTTCCCATCAGTTTTGTTGAAAAATGAAAATCATAGAAATCACATCACGAAGAACACAATTTCTTTATAAAACTCCATACAAAATGGCTTACTCTCTTTCTGATGAATCAAAAGTACGAACAAGTGTATTCATTGGGCTTTCCCGGTCATAACTAACCAACTTTTAGGAACGTATCTCAAGAGTGCTTGATTCTGCTCGTGTCATTGCTCACTATGGATGGATCCCATTTGTCTTGTACTTGGGATGGATCCAAACTCCAAACCGTCCACCTTTATTAGCCTTGTTGTCTCCTCTTCCATCTGTTTAATCTATGTTGCTTCGCTGTTTGCTGGTCGATTTAATGGTCATGGTCGGGTTTAATGATTTGTATATAGGTAGAATGTACTGTTCTTTATGATATGACTTGTAGGATTACATACAATAAGATATGTATGTGAATAAATAGATAAATATGAAAGTAAATAAATAGACGGATAAATGGATCAATGTGATGGGAGCTCATGTCCATGATTTCTTGACTGGTTTTTTGGAGAGTTCCGCTTCAGCAATATCAACAGCTTTCATGAATCTCTCTTCTTGTTCTTGTAACACTCTTTGAGCCTCGATCAAGTGTTTCTTTTGTGGTCTTTCAAGGGCCACCCCTGTTGCCTCGGCCTGCTCTGTGGACTGGGCTGTCTCCTCGGTAGGGGTCCCGTATCTCGTGACTTTGAACGTTCTTCTGTATTTTGGTTGGAGATCCTCCATCTGCTGCTCAGTCAAGTGTCCAGTGAGATGGAATCTCCATTCGAGTTGCTTCCTGTACAGAGTACTGAAAATGTTCTCGTAACCCTCGTTCCAGCGATGGAAGAAGCACCCATAAGCAACGATCCCAATACAGAACCATCTTGCGGTGAAATTAACTCCCTTATGAAACGTGGAGTAGTTCTGCACCCGTCTCAACTGCTTGTACTGACCCGGGTAGACATCACTCAATGGACGAGGAGTATACTCCAATTGCTTCATCGTCTCCTTCATCTGTCTGTACTGTGTAGCGTTCTTTGGCACCGTTGTCCACGCAGACTCCCTTCCAGGGGTCTTAAACTCGCTGGGATAACCTTGGGGAGGTCTCTTGTCGTGTGGATCAAACGGATTGTACCCTGAGCCCTTCTGCGGTGGTTTCCATCCCGGCGGATTCGGTCTTCTGCCCAAATCGTAGTCCATTTTTGCCTTATTTCTCTGGATTTTGTTAGTGAAGTTTACTTTCAATGTGGAGTTGATATTTAAATGTGTAATTTTCATACTTGTTCAGCTAAACGAACACTACAAACACACTAAGATTAGTGAAATGGAGTCGTTTCTCAGAGTGCTCAGCTTCTTTTCGCTGCCGGTGCTGGACACACGACTCGCTGCGCCAGCTGATCCTAAGAAGAAGCAGGCAATTGCTGCAAAGGCGACCGTTTCGAGATGGAATACGCTGGAATTCAAGTTTTATTGGGCATGCTTTCTATTAATAGTGCCTCTTCTTTATAAGACTGCAATGGACGCGTCGAATGAAACCAATCCGAACTATCCAAAGTTCGAGAGACTTTTGTCTCAAGGTTGGATGTTTGGTAGGAAAGTGGACAACTCGGACTCACAATACAGATTCTTCAGAGATAACTTCTTTTTATTGGGTACTCTGGTCGTTGCTCATACGAGTTTGAGAAGATTGGTTGGTGCTGTGTTGCCGGGTCTGCATAGAAATTCGTTCGATTTCGGGTTTGGTATCTTGTTCTTGATGGCCATTCATGGCTTGAACTCGTTCAAAGTGCTACTCCACATCTCAATCATGTTCGGTATTGCTAGACTGTTAAAGGGAAACTATAAGGTCGCACTTGCTGGACTATGGGTATATGGTGTTGGTTCTTTGTTTTTGAATGATTCATACAGAAACATAAGAGCCGGCTCATTCTGGGCACCTTTGTCTATTTTAGATCCAGGTTTCAAAGGAATTGTTGCAAGATGGGACGTGTTTTATAACTTTACGCTTCTGAAATCATTAAGTTTCAACATAGATTTCATCAATCAATATGACAACATCAAACTCATTAATGTCAAGAAAGATGAAGAATCAAAACCAACTCCTCCAGACTCTCCAAAACTATCACACTCTGTTATCAATAACGAGAGGGAACGAATCAATGCTAAATTGGATCTAGAAAGCTATAGTTTCTTCAACTATTTCTCATACATCACATATGCCCCATTATTCATTGCTGGTCCAATAATCACTTTCAATGACTTCATCATTCAATCTAATCATCAGTTGGAATCAATTAATTGGAAAAGAACGTTCATCTACGGTTTAAGATTTGGATTCTGTGTACTGGTCATGGAATTCCTATTACATTTCATGTATGTCGTTGCCGTTTCCAAGACTGGTGCATGGGAAGGTGATTCTCCATTCCAAATATCAATGATTGGCCTCTTCAATTTGAACATCATCTGGTTGAAACTGTTGATCCCTTGGAGATTATTCAGACTATGGAGCTTGATCGATGGGATTGATCCACCCGAAAATATGATCCGCTGTATGGATAACAACTATAGTGCTTTGAGTTTCTGGAAGGCATGGCATAGAAGTTTCAATAAGTGGATTGTCAAATACATCTACATCCCATTAGGAGGAACATCAAATAGAATATTGGCATCATTGGCTGTGTTTACATTCGTGGCTATATGGCATGATATCGAGTTGAAGTTATTGGTATGGGGTTGGTTAGTCGTGTTGTTCTTGCTGCCTGAATATTTCTGCTCTGTTTACTTCAAGAAGTTCCAGGACAGAGGGTGGTATAGACATGTTTGTGCAATTGGTGGGGTTGTTAACGTTTGGTTGATGATTATTGCTAATTTGTTCGGGTTCTGTCTTGGTGAAAAGGGTACAAAGGCTTTATTGAGTACCATGTTTGGAACATTATCAGGTTTAAGATACTTCGTCTTTGCTAGTATTGCTTTATTCATTGCTGTTCAAGTTATGTTTGAACTACGTGAAGACGAGAAAAGAAGAGGTATTGATGTCAAATGTTGAATATTTATATACATTGAATGATTATGAACTATGCAATTTCTTGTAATCACCAGGAGTCTGGATCTTCTTCCCTTTAGACCACATTCCCTTCTTTGCTGACTGTGCTTTCTTCTCGTGCTTTTTGAAAACTTCTTCATCGCCATCAAACTGACCGCTTGCCTTACTCTCGTAAACCAGCCCCCATCCATTCTTGATCATCTCCAAACTAATGTTTTTTCTCCCAAACAATGTCCAGATTGTAGCCTTTCCAACAACTCTTCCATATTGATCCAACGATAATGGTTTCACACGGACTCTCCTTCCCAAGACATAACTTTTCAACCAATCAAGGGCCTCGTCGGAAAATGGCTGGGCTGGTTTACCAAAATGCGCTCTTTCAGGCGCATCCACGCCACATAATCTAACATGCAACGTCTGTCCTTTCAGACCTCTTGCGTTTGGTTTGGGTGGATGTCGTATCCAATACCATCCTCCAAGGATTCCTCCCGGTGTATGGTAGAAATGAAAGTTATCCCCATCTCCAACTCGCGTGACTCTCCCCAGTAGTGTCTTCTTGTGAAACATATGTGCAGGAATATCAGTGACTTTTCTTATTGGTCTGAGATATCTGTTGTAGAATCGATATCCGGTGAATATCCCCGTCGTTATGAGTGTTGACATAATTATGACCCGTGTGTCAACCAGTGCGGGACGTTTCCGTACATTTTCATCCTCCTGACTCATCTTTGAAACATCCAGTGACAGCTCCTTCCATTGTTGTAACTCGTTTGCTGATGAATGTTGTTTATTTACACTTTGTGAAATTATTACGTAAACAGATCATTGTAGTTATGTGCCTTGTGCTTTCAACTAAAAATATACGAGGGTTATCAACTTCTATGCTTTTCAAACAGTTCTAGAGTCAGAGCTCCGAGAAAGCATGGGATTTCTTTCTTCTCCTTGATCCAGAACTCTATCAGTGATTCACATATCGTGAAGAATTCGTCATCCTCACCGGACGTTTTGTTCATTTTGAATGTTTGGTTCACTGTATCAACAATCAATCCATTTTCGTCGTCCTTGATATACTTGGAGATGATCTTCACTTTATTGGATTGGAGAAATTCCAGTCTATATCCTAGCAGTGAATATACAGACTCGATGAATTCTGACGATTTTGTTTGGAAGATCTCTCGAAGTCTTTGACTTCTTTTGTTGAGTTCTTGGATTTTGGTTTGAAGTTGTTCATTCTCAAATTGTGATCTATCATAGACCGTTTTGGGTATCGTTTCAGTGAAATGCGACTTTTGCAGTAGATCTTTGTTTTCTTTTTGTAGTATATCAAGTTGTTCTTGTTTTATAAATTGATCTTTCATGAAAGGACTGTTTTTCAGCTGTAAAAGTCTAGCTTTCTCTTCCTTGATCTGTTGTAGAGACTGTAGTTTCTTTATGAGAAGAGCATTTTCATTGGATAGACTGGAGATTTCGTTTCCTAGATCAAAGTTGTCCTGTTCTAACTTGGTAATTGATGTTTGAAAGTTCCTTGTCGTATCTTCATCTTCTTCGACTCTCTTTCTTTTGTTTGAAGCTTCGACCAATGGTTTTGTTGAAAGGTTTTCCAACTGTTTCTTGTAGTCATCAACCAAGCTCTCCAAATTTTGAATGTATCTGTTTTTGTCATCTTCATTTAATGATAATTCTTGGTCCAAATTCTTCAACTGTTCACGCAAGAAGTTAGACTCCTCGAAAGACAGATTCTTTTGTTGTTCCAACTCACAGTTGATTCTTCCTAGATTCTCAAATTTTTTACTCAACTTATCAAACTCGTTGGTCAATGATTGATTTGTTATGAATAGATCGTTGTATCTCTGCTTTGAAACTTTTAACTCCAACGAAAGTTTATCGAAATTGTTCTGTAGCATGAGATTTCTGACTTTTATTGTTCTGAAGTTGGTCATAAACTCCTCAACCTTCACATCTTCGCCGTCATTTAGGTAGATCTTCCACTTCGAGTTCTCCTGTTTCAAGCTTAAAAGTTCTAGATTCAAGTCTGTGATCGTGTCATTCAGCTCATCGACTTTTGCAAGTTTCTTTAATAGTGAATTTTTCTCCTCTTTCAAAACTTCATAGTTCTGTTTGTGTAATGTCAAGCGTTTAACTTGTTCTGCTTGTGACAAATTCTTCAACTCTAGATCTTTGATATATGAGACTTGATCGGATAGTTGTTTCTTCAAGTTTGTGACGGACTCGATATCAGCCTGAGTAGGGATCTGTCTCAGCTTTGATCTGATTGCATCCAGATCGTCATCTTTTGCTAGTAATTCCGCGTTCAGCTGGGAGATCTTGTGGGTCTTCTCGTCCAATTCCTGTGATATTTGACTATTCAGCTGGTGTAAATTGGAGATCTCATATTCGTGCTTCTGCTGATCCTGTTTGACTTGTGATAGCTCGTACTTGTTTGTAGAGCTCAATTCATCAACTTGTGACTTATAGTTAGTCAAATCCTTCTTCAACTGAGCGATCTGGCTCTCGAATGCTCTTCTTTCCGAACTGTTATTCTCGTTGACGTGAGCCAATTTGGACTGGAGTTCTTTGTTCTGGTTGTACAAAAATATCTGGTCTGACGTAACTGAATCATTTTTGGCCTGCTCCTGTGCCAATTTGGATTGTAGATCGTTGACCTTCTGCTCATTCTCGATCTTGGTGAGCTCCAGCTGGGTTGATATGTCCTTGACTTGGTACTGCAGCTCATTGACTTTCGCCGTGAGAGCCGTAGTGGACTCGGAACCAGTGCCACCAAATGATAATCGCTTCATCGGGCGCTCAACAAACGGAGAAGAGTCGCTCATAGTTCTGATTTGTTTGTTTGTTTGTTTACTTTCTTACTTCCGGTTAAACAAAACATCAACACATTTCGCGGAAATCTCCCGTTCGTTAAAAAAGCCAGTAACAAATTGAAACTACTAACAAAAGCACAAAAAGCACAAAACAGAAATGTCCAAAGTGCCACGTTCGTTCCGTCTGCTCGAGGAACTGGAGAAAGGCGAGAAAGGATCCGGTCCGGATTATTGCTCGTATGGGCTGGCAGATGCGAATGATTCCTCTTTGACGAGATGGAATGGGACCATCTTGGGACCTCCACACTCCAGCCATGAGAACAGAATCTACACTTTAGAGATAACTTGTGGACCATCATACCCAGAAGAGGCACCTCTTGTCAACTTTGTTTCAAAAGTGAATCTTCCTTGCGTGAACCAGAGCAATGGTCAGGTCCTCAAAGAGAAGTTCCCTGTTTTGGGCAACTGGAGACGAAGCTACACCATCGAACACGTCCTTGTGGAGCTCAGAAAGGAAATGGCTACTCCAGCTAATAAGAAACTGTCCCAGCCTGCAGAAGGAAGCACGTACTGATATGTTCATTAAAGATCTGAAAGTTCAACTATAAGCTCATCTTCTCTAATCTTTCCACTTCCATGAAATCTGTGTTGAATTTGGATGTTTGCTTCACTATCAAGATATTCCTCACCATCCTTTTGATCTGTTTACCTGAATGATTAAATCTGTTGAAATACTCTGGATACTTTGACTGTAGCTCTACCTCTTCACGTAGCGTCTTTCCATCTAAAATTTGATATAACATGTAGTCTATCTCTTTCTCCAGGCCATTGAACCCAATCAAGTGAGAGTGGCTCAAACAATAGGCAATATGTTCTAGTTGTTCATCGTTGACAGCTCTCTTTTCGAAGTATAGTTCTGATAGCATGGATTGTTGCTTTTGAGATCTAATCAGTAACTTCATGATGACAATCCTCAGTATCACCCTGAACGGAAGCGAAGTCTGTACTGAGTTTCTTGCTCCAAGAGCGTATTCTAGCGCCAATCGTGGTGAGGTGTCAGTGACAGCATCGAGGTAGATCAAGTGAATATCAATCGCTGACATATATGGATTAACTCCCAGTGCCTGGATGACAGAGAGACTTGAGAACGATGAATCCCTTCCTGAGTTCAGATCCAGATATCTGATGAAATCGTGAGAGGTATGTAGCTCTTTCACACTGAGTAATGGTGAAGGATATGATATGATGCCTGATAATCTCATAGCTGTGTCGATGAACTCCGAGTTTGTTGTCTGTTTCAGCGTTGAGTCCATATACACCAGACTTGTCTTCACGTCAAATCTATCGAGTGCGTATATCGTATTCATCAGCTTATAATGGTTCGAGGAAATTCTTGTAACATTCCCATCGTCACTCTTCACGAATCTTTCAGCAGCTTTGAGTGAGAAATCTTTCAGTACATAGTATAGCACTGTGTATAGTTCAAGTTCGTTCGCACACTTCATCCTTAACTCAGAAATGAACTTGTCCAGCTTGTTCAAATTCTCCGGTGGGTAAAACGCATCGACATCGATGTCAACGTTCAGCACATCGTTGATGTATCTGTCAAACAACAGCTTTCTTCCCTTCTTGAGCTTCGAATAAACCAGCTGGTTTCGTACGTACTTCAGTACCGAGTATAGCGACTGGTTGGTGTTCTCGATGTCCAAATTCGGACGCGACTGGTTCTTGATATCTTTCAGCTCTCTCGAGTATGGGAATGTAGCTAACTTGAAGAGTCTCGATGTCTCCCAGTTTGCGAATTCTTCCACGGCCATATTAACTCAGCCAAGATGTTTACCGAACAGTTCAGTTACTAACAAACTCTGTCTATTTCCAACCTTCAAAAGAATGTGATATTCACTATATAAACACCATCGTATAAATTTTTTTGTTTGTTGTTGTTTTGTTTTGTTTTGGGGGAAAAAAAAAAAAAAAAATCGAAAAAAATACGTGATTTTACTATGCTGCACTAAAATGGTTGGTCGTATATGCAGTAATAATTAGATGGACTCAGCCACGCGTTGTATGAGATCCTAGCTTGTATATGTACATCAGCTCAGTCCAGCGTTTGCCCGTGTGGGAAAGCAGCGTCCAGGTTTCTCAGTGCGACTTGGTAGAGAAGCAGCATGATACTGCTCTGAACACTAGTCCACACTAATCTGGGCCCAACTCCACTGAAAAGACCAAACACTCCTTCGGTTTTGTAAACCATTCCTAGGCCCTTGATGATAGAGGAAGTGTTGAGGATTGCTGGCTGGGCTGTAGAGGGTATTGTATAATTTTTGGCAATGACTGGTGAGATTGATTTGGCTTTTGATCCAGATGTGTGTTTCAAGTCTGAAGTAGCTGGTGATGTGACAGGTGTAGACGGTTGTGTGTTAGGGTTCTGTGTCTGGACTCTTGTCTTGATGACGTCTAATGGTGTGGTCAAGGTTCCTGCCAGTCCACCGGCTCCAGCACCGGTAAGCAGCTCATAAAATAGGTTTAAATCGTCCTTCTTAGGATCCAGGTTATTCAAACGAAACGAGAACTCTCTAAACTTCTCGTAAAATGCAAACTGTAATGCAGAAAATGGTAAGTCCCGACATAATGTAGCTTTATAGCCAAAGAATAGTGTCTGTGGACCTTCAACTTTTATCAGTGTATTTATAGCATCGAACAACCCTTTATAATTGTATCCGGAATGGAAGTGTGGGTTATTGAAAGATCCTTGAAGCTGTAGTCTTGTCTTCAGCACTTCACTTGGAACATAGACTATACTTGAAGCAAAATCACCCAGAAATCCAGCAGTCAAATGTGTGAAAGTGTCGTTGAGTTCCCACTCGTCGATCATTTTGCGTTTTGTATACTCATATGTACCAAAGAAGATGGCCGTACTAGGGAAAGATCCCAGCATGGCCGCTCCGTAACCTCCATAAAGACCACCTCGTATACCTTCTTCGATGAAAATGGTTCTGTAAGCTGCCAGCATGTTTCTGTATTTAATTGTGGTTGGGGATCCCTGTTGACGAGTTTTCACCGTATCTAGAGAGTGCATTATGGAATCACCGACAGCACCACCAAACCCACCGGCGATCATGCAATGAAGTATCGAACTCAGACGTTCATCTTTTGGATTTTTGGTATTTTGTATCGTGAGTTCATCTTCGACTTCTTTGAGCGAAGACGGTACTGAGGGTGTGGGCATCAGATGACTATTATATGATACGTATCAGTGTATGAATATGTAATGGCAAACCTGCAGTGCCAGCTATGGAACCAGATGAAACAAGTACGTCCGATGTTGTGAACAATGGCCAGAATGATAAAATTCGGAAAAAAAAAAAGACCAAAGGAATTGTACGAAAGAAGGGTTACGTTGTCCGGGTGTGCTTCCTTCCAAGAAATCTAAACTCAAAGTCTTAACAAGGGCAATCTCAGTGGTAAAATCGACTTTCACCTTATTCACGGTGATAAAATGGCTTCAAAATCGGTTTTGTTTAACTGGTCTCTGATTGGTGAAATGTGGTAGGGACAGTATTCCACTTGTCACGTGATAATATATATTTTTATAGGTGAACAACGGGCATAAATTTACTCAGAGTTCTACTACTTTATGGCTAATATGATGCTGTGTCGTGCTACGAAATCGCTCATACGGCACTCCACGATCCCACTGAGGAGATGGTACAAAGTCCTTGCGATTGAAACGAGCTGTGATGACACATGTGTCGCTTTAATAGAGCGAGATGAGCACAAAGTCAAGCTTATAGAACATGTGAAGTACACTTTGAACTCTGCCCAGGATGGTGGGATTGTTCCTACTAAAGCCTTTGATCATCACCAAGCTAATATTGCAAGGGCTACGGGAGAGGTCTTTGAGAATAACGGGTTAAGTGCAGTAAATCCTCCAGATCTGATATGTGTTACTAGAGGGCCCGGTATGAAAGGCTCATTATGCATAGGGTTGGACTTCGCAAAGGGACTCGCTACAGCGTTGGATAAGCCATTGGTTGGAGTTCATCATATGTTGGGCCACCTGCTTGTACCCAGATTCGAAAGTGGTGGGAACTCTCCTAGTTATCCATTTCTAAGTCTGCTCGTGAGTGGGGGACATACAATGCTTGTCCTATCGAAATCTATACTAGACCATGAGATACTATGTGGTACCATTGATGTTGCTGCTGGTGATGCACTGGACAAATGTGCAAGAGAGATTGGACTGAGGGGAAATAATTTAGGTAGAGAACTTGAAACTTGTGTCAGTGATGGTGTTGATGATTGGCATTACAAACAGTTTGAACTTCCAAAACCGTTGTCCAATAAACGAGGAAGAGTCGATCAACTGGCTTTCAGCTTCGGCCCTTTCCAAGGAACGATAAGAAGAATGGTAGATTCAGGAGAGTTTGATCCTACTAATGTTCAGGAACAGAGAAGTTTGGCATATCAGGCACAAAGTGCCATCTTCAGTCATATCACCACCAAGCTGAAACTAGCAATACAGACACACAAGGACAAACTATATGAAGTTAAAGACTTTGTTGCATCTGGCGGTGTTGCTTCGAACATGATGTTACGTGATGCACTAGATGAAGCCTTGAAAGACACAGGTATTACGAAGACAACTTATCCAGACTTATCGCTATGTACTGATAACGCAGTCATGATAGGGTGGGCGGGTATCGAATTGTACGAACAGAAAGGACTGACAACCGACCTGGATGTCTGCCCTATCAGCAAATGGCCAATATCGGAAATTCTTGATGTTCCTGGGTGGAAAAGGAGTCAATAACGAGTTTATTCATTGTGTATATAGTCAATCATCGGTCTCTTGTCTATGTGGCAGGAAGGATTCCGTAATTCCAAATTTATCAATCACGTTCTTCCAGCTATCGTATTCTAGCTCGAATATTATATGATTCAACGGTTTGTCACTTCTCTCCTTGATTTCTCTATCACGTTCTTGTGGGTTTTCTGGTAATGGGGGAGCCTCCGTTATCGTTGGGTAACCTTCTTCATCCTCGCCCAATTGTAATTTACCATCTTTGATCAGGAAACTAGTATAGAACATATTTTCAATGGATTGACCAAACGACTGAGGGTTGATAAAGAACTTGAAGATATTCATGGTTCTTCCTTGTGCTCTATCATGGAAGTATTTGAAACACTGCAATACTGCATTAGGAGTCTGATTGATAGATTGCTGGTTAATGTCCACCGACGAAACAGTTTCTGCAGTTGTAAGCTTTGCATTATTTTGAGTGGAAATTCTTGGTCTGGAAATTCTAACTTTCTTTTCAATCTCCAATGGACCCAGAAGATGTCCTGTTGTTATAGGTCTTAGACCTCTTGAATGGAGAAAAGTGCCGATATTGAACCAATTATAAGCTTTGAAGTCGTGTTTCTGATCCACATATCCCTCCACATCATCATTTCCTTGGTTAAGTCGTATGTAATCACTCAACATGAAGGTTTTCAATCTTCTGGTGAACTCTTCTTGTTTCAGCACCTTACTAGTAGCACCTAGTTTTATATTCCTCACAGCAATATCAACCAGATCAGAACTTCCAAGTAGGTTCCTCGAGTCATAGACTTCTATAGTTTTACTATCAAGTTTTAGTTTTAGACTCTCATCAAAATTTCTGTTTACCATCATCAAGTGTTTGACGGCTTCCTTCAACCCACCTTCACGCGCAACTTTGGCACGGTTGTTCTTCAGCTCTGAATTTAGCAGACGGGCTTTGGCCAAGATCTCTTGTTCTCTTTCAGCCATCTCAATAGAGGTAGGAACCGAGTCCTCGTCGTCTTCATCTTCACCATCGTCATCATCATCTTCATCTTCATCGCCTGATTCGTCTTCCTCATCGTCTTCTTCTTGATCGTCAGAAGCCTCGTTTTCAGCGTAGTCCACTCTTCTTCTCTTTTGGTCCTGTGCAGAGACTATATTGTCGAGTGAATCCACTATCTGATGCTTATAGCCGTTCGCAGTGCTAGTCATTGGGGTTGTTTGTCGCTGGTTGGTCAAGCATGTTGATAAATAAATGTTCAGCTTAATTAACCGCGTCTTGTTTTCGCGTTTTTACTTATAAGCTCTGCTAGCAAATCATCAGGAAGCATTCAGTGGCAAAATCAGCGCTTAAGCAATGGGACGGATCAAAGTAAGTCAAGTTAGTATGTCTCTCTGGACCGTTTACTAACAATGTGTTCAAGCCGCTAGACAAGTCGGTCATTAACAGAATCGCCGCAGGCGAAATCATCATAGCGCCTGCCAATGCCTTGAAAGAGTTGCTCGAGAACTCGATCGATGCCGGTGCCACGTCCATCGATGTACTGGTCAAGGACGGTGGCATCAAGCTGCTTCAGATCACGGATAATGGTTCTGGAATTGACAAGGAAGACATGCCCATTCTTTGCCAGCGGTTCACCACATCAAAACTCACCAACTTTGAAGACCTCAGCAGCCTAGATACTTACGGTTTCCGTGGAGAGGCCCTGGCCAGTATCTCCCATATTGCACACGTTGCTGTTACTACGAAGACACAGACGAGTCCCTGTGCCTGGAAAGCCCTCTACTCTGATGGAGAGCTCGTCCCTTCAAGACCAAACGACTCCAGTGAGCCAAAGCCCGTTGCTGGTAAACAGGGCACACAGATCACAGTTGAGGACTTCTTCTACAACGTTTCTTCCCGTCTCAGGGCATTGAAGTCCAACAGTGACGAGTTTTCGAAGATACTGGACGTGATTGGTCGGTATGCTGTTCACACTGACGGCGTTGGGTTCTCGTGCAAGAGGTTTGGTGAATCTCGTTTCTCACTGAGTACAAGGTCTTCGCTCCCGTTCAAAGAGAGGATCAGAACAGTTTATGATAGCTCCATTGCCAATGAGATGATCTCTTTCAAAGTCGGTCCAGTCGAGAAATATGGTGTGTTAGGTGTATCTGGATCGATCACAAACCCAAACTACAATAACAAGAAGTCGATACAGCCAATCTTCTTCATCAACAGCAGACTCGTGGGCAATGACACACTGAAGAGATCACTCACTTCAACCCTCAACCATTTTCTCCCCAAGGGCCATAGACCGTTCATCTATTTGAGTTTGAAGATAGATCCGAACAATCTGGATGTCAATGTCCATCCTACCAAGAGAGAGGTCAAATTCCTTCATGAGGATGAAATCATTGATCTCATATGTACATGTGTCACCGGGGAGTTCCAAAAAATTGACATCTCGAGACGCTTCCCAACTCAATCCCTTCTCCCTTCATTGTCTAGACGAAAAGTTGATGATGAGGTTCCACCTCCATCACAGGTACCAGTATCCCAAAAGAAGCCGCGATTGGATTACAATCTTGTGAGAACTGATGCCACCCAATCAAAGCTGACACCTTATCTGAGTCAACAAGCGGAACAATCCCAACCAGACTCAAGTCTCTATGAAGAAGACAAGCGTATTGAACTCATGAATGAAGTCGAGAAATCATCTCCCCGGCCAGAATACAGTTATACTGAAAAGGATAGGGTGGATGTTAATCTTCAGAGCATATTAGACTTAAGGGATGAAGTCGAAATCCAAACAAGCACCAAATTCACTGAAATATTCGCCAAGATGATCTTTATTGGTATCGTCGACGTCAAAAGACGACTAATGGCCATTCAGTTTGATGTGAAACTGATGCTAGTGGATTATTCCAGTATATTAAACGAGTTCTTTTACCAGGTAGCATTGAGAGAGTTTAGCAACTACGGGTCTATTGACATTGAAGGTGAAGAAGTAGAGCTGGAAGTCAGTTACTTACTTCACCATATTTACACCAATGACAACTTCAAGCCAACCAAACCTGTTAACGAGGTCATCGAAAGTTTGTTATCCATTGATGAGATGCTTTTAGAGTATTTCAACGTGAAGCTTGAACGCAAAGGTGGAAAGGTCTATCTGCGAACAATTCCACTCTTGATCAAGAACTACACCCCACCACTGTCCAAGATTCCTCTATTTCTATATAGACTGGGATCAAGACTCAATCTCACAGAAGAGAAGGATTGCTTGAAAGGTATCCTTAAAGAAATTGCATTGCTCAACATACCAGAGTCGTTTGATTCAAGTGAGAAACTTCCAGATGATGATCCTCAAAAACCGGAACTGATCGCCAGGCAAGAGGAACTAAATGAAGCGTTTGAGAACGTACTGATACCCAATGTGAAAGTGGCCTTCCTAGTCCCTTCATACATTGAGAAAGATGTCATTGAGGTTGCAAACTTACCGGGTCTCTACAAAGTCTTTGAGAGATGTTAAAAAAATATGCTACAGTTGAGAACTCATTTAGGCCATTTGCATGTATAAGTATGAGTATGCTCACTCACTCTATTTTGACGTGTAGTTGGTGTCCATCGTTTTCTTCTTTGAAGAATGTATTGATTAATTTCTGGTCGACTTCAGTCAAATCATCATCCACTGCTTTTGCTAACATTTCCGCCCTTTTTGCTTGTGAGACGGAAAAATTGTTGGAACTGGTGGTTGCGGTAACAGAAGGAATCACGATTGAATGAGTGCTCTTGTTATAGAATGCTGAAGACTCATCGATGTGAGGATAGGAGACTTTAGGAACCTCGGTTTCAAAGCTCTCAACTTGTTCTTCATTGATCAAGTTTGTCAAAATCTTCTTGTTGGATTCGTCAAGAATGATTTTTGCAGGGAATTTGGAGATCTCACTCAACAGCTGAGAGATAGAGAATGTTCTCTTTTTGAAGAAATCAGTAATTCTGGAAGGATACTCAAGAATTTCCCTCTGTTCTGGAGTCAACTTATCGCCCTTCAAGAAATCTTCAGCCAAATTTGATGATCTCGTACCATCTCTTGCATTGAATGAAAAAACAAAGAAGAATCTGACATCTGGATATATAGCCTTCAGCGCATTTGTCGTTGCAGTGTAATATGATTCCAAGACAGCAGCTTCAAATGAGTAATCCGCACGTTTGATGTAACTCTTTGGTGGTAAGATGGCCAAGAATTTCTTCAATGTGTAAAAAATTACTTGCAATCTATTAGTCTTTGATGGGTCATCTCTGGTTTCATCCCAATAGTCGACATTGGCAACAAGAAAACTCTCCAATCTATCTGACTCTTTCTTGTCTTCGTCTGATAGATTATCATGAATCACCTCCTTAGCTTTCAAGAAATTCTTCAGGAATTCACCCATGAATGTGGTTTTGTAAGGACTGCTGTGATAAGCCTTGATGCATTGAACGTAATAGACAATGAAAACATGCATGTAATCATTGAAGAGGTTTGCCCTCTCGTAAAACTCGTTCCCTTTGTATCTCTTTCTTATCTCTTCGTCCAAAAACACCAAAAATTCATCATTCAGATAACTTATCACGAAATCAAAGAATCTGTTCGAAAGCTGAACATTATCCTTCATAGTGTTGTAGCAGTATATCGTTGTAGGGATGACAGTTTGGTAGATCTGGAACTTGGAGAAACACAAAGACACATTCTCATAGAAATCCTCTATCTGTTCAACATTCTGTGTGAATTGGATTCTAAACTTATTCAGGAATCTCAACGCAATATCGAAATCTCTATTCAATTGTTTCTTTGCAACTTCACGAACCTCAGGATTCTCTGAAAACTGTAACAGTAACGCAGCACCATTCGATAAGAAAGACTTGAAGAGCACAACGTTGTTTGATGCTTCTCTCATTTGACCAATATGATAATCGTCATACTCTTTGTACAGGAACTCCTTCTCAAAACCTGAACCAAACGGTTTCAGATTAGTCTGATCAAAATCTGGCCAACTCTTGTTCAAATGTCTGGTACACTTTGGATCCAGTACAATCTCCACATATTCACCATCCAATTTCGCCAAATCATCCAACTCTCTACCAACGTCTTTATGATCCTTGATTAAAGCCGACAAACTAGCATAACTATTGGAATCAATTGCGAATCTAGGTGACAATGAGGATGCTCCATCCGTTGAGTCTGAGGCTGATTCTTTATCGTAATTGGAGGAAGATGAACCTCTTTCATAGCCGTTTGCGCTGTTGTCGAGATATTGTGGATCTCGGATATGGTTTATTTGATTGATTTCATGCGGTGAGCTGAGCTGTGGTCGCTGGATGTGGACAGGTGCTAGGAATTCTCTCTGGAGATTGATTTGTAGAGGTTGGACATTAGGAGGAGGGAAAGTGGATAATGGGGTGGCAAGGATCTTAGTTGGTAGACCGTCAGAGTTGTATGGATAGTACAAGTGGGACTTGTTCTCTGGATCATTGCCTTGAATATTGAGAGACTCGATTCTAGCAGCATGGGCCTGTTGTGCTATTTTCAAGGCATCTCTTGCAGTATCATCTAGTGCGAGATAAGCACATCTTAGTCTAGCTCTGACACAGTTCTTACACTCCGGTAGTTGTTCGTCACATTTGATACGACGTGATTTACACGTTCCACAGCCTAAATGAGAGTTTCTATGTCTTCTTCTTGAGTTTCTGAACCCCTTTTTATTGGCTGCTGCCTCCAGTGTCTTTTGGCGTTTGATTTGTGTGTTGTTCATGGTAGCGATAGCGTAAGGTGGTAATGGGTTTCTGGAGAAGTTGGAGTTTCCACCATTCAAGCTTGTTATTGACGAAGATCTTGATGATGGAGTAAAGTTTTGCTGTTGATGGTCCATATGTTCATTGACTCCTTGAGGATGGGAAGTTGGGCCGACATTCGGCTGGTGCAAGATGTAACCTGCAACTTCTGGATTTGGTGGCATGCCATGTTGTATCTGATATGGATGAGCCCCATTGTACGCCATGAACTCCGGTTGAGGTATCACTTGTGGGTAAGGATACCCATGTGGTTGTTGATAAACAATTTGAGGCTGTTGCTGTTGTGGGGGGCCACGAAATTGGCCATTCCATATAGGTGCTGACGATGATTGTGCTGGTGGATTCTGGTGATGCATGAAGGGCAGGACAACGACTGGTTGTGGTTGTGGTTGTGATTGAGGTTGAGGTTGAGGTTGAGGTTGAGATCGAGGTTGAGGCTGCGTTTGAATTTGTGACTGTGATTGTGGGGATTGGATAGGCTGCGGCTGCCATGATTGCTGAGGCGGAAGGTGTAGAGGTTGACCATAGTTCTCCTGCCCACTGTGTGGTGGGTTTTGCTGGTAGACGGAGTTCCTCTTGCTCATGTTGAATGTGATGGGAGATGAGAAGAGTCACTGAGCGTATTTAGGGTAGTCTGACTAAATCGAGCTATTTACTATCAAATTTCGTCGAGACTGATAGTGAACAGGTTGCTCAATGATGTTCTATGTTTTAGGGATGAGAAGGGCAGGTAGTGGCGGCTTTTGTGATTTGTTTTGATGGTAAATCCCTTGATGTGAGAATGAAGGCTTTGTATGTAGCGGGAAGAGCCAATAGAAGACAGAGGCTAGCTTCCGAGGGGCAGGAAAGACAGGAGAGTCTGTAGGAGCGGCCGTTCGAGAGGGACAATACTGCTGTTGTAAGACCACTGACAGGTCTTTGGGCGGTTGTGTTTATGGTGAGATCGGGTGAGCTTGTGTTGTTGTTTGTAAAGCTCCAATTTCATTTTGTTTTTCCACTATTTCGTTCCTGAAAATCAACTGCCAAAAACTGAAGATTTTGCGGACACTCGACAGCGGACTCGGCGCTTTGTGTTTGTACTTTGTGGGCACTGGGCATCGCTGATCGCACCGAATTGAATTAGACTTGTGCGTAATTTTCAGACATTTTCAGCCCAGAAGGCGCGAATCTATGCAGGTTGATGCGATTAAACAGCGTATTATGCACCAATCATGTATTTGCATACGCCGGCTACTGGGAAAGTTACGAATTACGATGGTCTCTACTCTTCTTTTAGTTTTCTCTTTACTCTGTTTGTTGGGCTCTCGCCACAAACTGCGCACTACACATAGTGCCCTGGTAAGTGGTAGTGAGTGGTGAACATCGCTTCTCAGCAACACCCTGGCGCTTCTCTTTCCTGTGGAGTGTCCAGTAGACACCCTCGCAAAAGAAGTGTTGTAGTTCAGCATACGAGTTACGACTTAACGTTAGTTTGCTTATTGATCAGGCACAGTGTACCAATGGGCACAACTGTCTTGCATTCGTCTGCTCTCTTGTCACCAACAGCCATCAGACTTCGCATCTGATCACGAGTTATAAGTAGTAGTGACTAATAACGCGTCCTCTACACAGCCCGTTGATGGCGCTCCAACGTGCCAGGGTTATTATTCACCGCTGGCCGCGTATGAATTCGATAAGATTAAGCTCTGGCTAAACTAAAGTTCCGATTACCAAGACGAGTTTGAATCGACAACCTCAACAAGCTATGAATTGCGCGGGTAACGTCGCACTTGTCGAATCAGAGCAATTAATTAACAGGTTGCACATTTCCGGTTCGCCCTAAAATAAGTAAAGGAACTGTGAAGCTGTTCTCTGCAGTTTGTCGATCGTCAATTGAGGTTCTTGAGTCTTGACAGACTACCACTAGTGTTGCATTCGCAACTTGCTGAAAGGACCGGCTAAGAGCTTGTAGTTTGTACCAGGGAGAGAGATCAAGGACAGGCCAACCACAGCTCAGCGTGAAATCACGGAACGGTTGTTCAGTCGCTCTTTTGTTGAGCTCGTTATGTGCTGAAGGATTAACATCTGTCGATCAAAGATCTGCGTCTCACACCCGATACCACCTGCTCAGAATTCAGATTTCACTCAGTCTTGTCCTACTCGCACGCAAGTATAGTCGCAACTATCGTCGCAAAATTCAGTGGCATCTGCTAAATAGATCAATTACGCTTACTCATGAAGAGAATATCTACATGAGCATGTGTAGTTCAAATCTAGCCTCAGCTCTCCCCTTGGCCTCTAGCAATTCTCAGTGCTCCAATACCCTGGTCAGTGGTTGCGATCTCTTACAACGGCTCGGTTGACGATGATAGATCCATCGTGTCGATCTGGTGGATGCTCGCTGGGTAGTAATAATTAGTCAATTGTACTACATGCTAATCCCAATTCCCAGGCACTCACGAGACACGCTCATGTAAATCAATGATAACTGAGGACTGTGGACTAAGATCAAATCGGCGGAAGTGCCAGTACATAAATGACTGTTTCCAGAGATATTTCTAGAAGGTCAATTACGAAACAGTCAACTTTCAGAGCACTTTACAAGCTGTATACATATCAATACTACATACAGCCAGGGGGACCATTGCAATCTGCAAGAGGAACCGTGCCTGTCTCACAACATGTAGCACCATAACGGGCACGTTTGGAAGCTTATGGAAATGGTTTCGTGTGTGTTTCCTAGTCGTGAGTTCGCACCAATGCTGGTTACCATGAAGTCTACTATGCTAGAGACTTGAGTGAAGTTGGGCAGCTCGCAACCTAATTAATATCATTCGTAAATTTGTTCTATGGTTTTGTATCCGCTTTTTACGAAATTTGTGGGACGAAGCAACACTTCGTAAAAATCCTACTTTGGCATGCGCTTCCGTATTCACAATATTATTAAGCTCCATCAATATCATATTAATCTTTAACCTGAATGATCTTAAGTTTCGATCATATGTAAGTTAAACAAACGCTGGCCAGGTAGTAACAAGTTGTGAGCTCACACCTCATCAGCTATTGTCACAAGTCCTTGAATCCTCAAACTTTGGACATTGACTTCGCGCTGATTTGTGTGAAATACAGCGCTGAAAAGATTAAAGTACCGAAGAAATGTGCCTGGTTTACTATGTGCGGCTGAAACGAGGTACCGAGTCAACTTTTGCGCAAAGTCTTGATTTTTGATTTGAGGTTACACGTTACACGTTACAATTCATATAATGTTGAGGGATCAGCAATGCCATGGATATGATAGTGAGTGGAACAGCCATGGGGCTCCATAGTCCCCAATCCACTGCGATCAAGTAGCTTATTGTGACGGCAATTTTACATAGTCAGCTCAAAGTTCAAAGTCCATTACTACTATACAATAACCTTCTCATCCACATAATTGTAAGGAGCCAGCCCACTGAGCTGAGTTCTGGTGTTCTCACATTCCCACCATCCATCTTCTTGTTTATGTATCACCAGCAGTAGATCATTCTCCTTGAAAGATAGTTCTCCCTCGATAGTCGCGTTGAAATCAAATAGCGCCTTGACATGTTGGATGACTCTTCTCCCACTCGTGCTCACTGTTGGAAGACCAGTCTGTGATAGTTTAGCCTGAAGATTGACGGAGGATTTACTCTTTGATCTCATGCCTGCGTGAAATGACGATCTTTTCGGATTCGTGTTGTTGGAAGAATAACTTTCAATGATCATTGATGTTGGTCGTATGGTGGTCTCATTTGATCTCTGTGTTGATACCGAACAACTGAAAGGATCCAGCATGTTCGTTGGTCTGTTGGTTGATTGATTGAACTCTTTGAATTTGTTCATATCACCGTTCCCACCAATCTTCAAATCTTCCAATGTGGCTCTTAATGGATCATTTGTCAGATCAACATACTGCGTTGGCTTTTTGTTTGGTTTTTGATCCAAGACGAATGATCTTCTATTCAAGCTTGAGGACTTCGAGCTCTTGGTGAAGACACTATTCTTGTCTGAGTTTCTGCTTCTACGACGAGAAGGTGAATTCCAATTCTGTGATACCTTCAGGTCCTGGTCAATTCCGTCTGTGAAACTCGAGATGGAAGTTGGATTAGAGTAGGAGCTTCCTTCTCTCTGTAGCATCGAATTGGTGGATGGATTGGATATCGAGGTTTGTCCATCATCGGAAGGTGGTGCTCTTCTCTGTAAGCTTGTGCGTTGGTTCAGTTTGATATGGTGATGATTCTCCAGGGGTCCTAGGACCGAATGTTGTGATGCTTTGGAAAGTAGCGAAGCAGTGGTATGTGTTGAAGCATCTCTCGAACTGTCAAATTTTTGGATTATATGACTCGTTCCATCGTTGGTTGATAGCTCATCATTTGAGAAATCAACGAATTGTGGGGTTGAGTAGATGGCAGTTCCACTTTGGAATTTGGTAGCGAATGCTTCAATCTCTTTTTCTGGTTCACAGAACTCCAACACCTTTCTGATGTTTTCACATGAGGTATCATCACTGACACAGGCTGAAGAAACAACATTTGAGTATTCCCAAAGACTTTTGATCATGAACTGAATTCTTTCGTTTTCCAGTGCTTGCAGGTTGGCACTAGAGTTTGACCATTCTTGAATCCATGCTTTGTTTAGCTCTTCTAGTTTTGAGCAAGAGTTCTTATACTCGGTTCTTAGTTCTGAGACGACTTGTTGTTGTTTATAGATCTTATCTCTGTTTTTGTCCAGTTCTTTTCCTAGAAGCAATGAGTCTTGAGCAGCGAATGTATTCAGTTTGGTGACCTCTGTTTGGTATCTTTCTTTGAGTTTGTTGACGTTTTGAAGTAGTATCTTTTTTGTCTGTAATAGATTCTCTGATGAATTTTCAATGGGTTTCCTCTTTGCTTTGAAGTTTGAAAGGAATGTTTCAATCTTGTCGAATATCTCATATTTGAGCTTTCTCGACTCATTGAGGTGTGATTTTGATACTTGTTCGGTCTCGAATCTCAAAGTATCTAAAGATTCTCTTATATGACCAGTTTCATAGATACCAGTGAGTTGAAATTTTCTCGACAGATTCATTGTTCTTCTGGCGTAATCTTCCTCGATAGCAACTTTCTCCTTAAGGAATATTAGTAGCTCCTCCAAAGTTTGGGCTCCTTGGTTCATCTTGTTTACAATGATCTCGCATCCTCTATCGTCTTTCCCCTGTTCAGTGTTAGTAATGTCCCAATTCGAAATGGAAAAAGCAAGTGGATACATACCCAGAAGTGAGTGACAAATGAAGGCGAAACAGTTGCTGGTGACATTGCTTTAGTGTGTTTTGTATGCTTAGCTGACAATTTGTTGATAGTGGTTGCAGTCTTAAGTACTGTTTTTTTCCGTCAAGAATTTCAACAGATACTGGTTTGTTTACATTTTTCCTATTTGGGATTTAAATTGATGATACACTAAAAATGCGAAAATGTAGATTTTGATTGTTCTTTGTGCTTCGTTTGTGGCATCTCTGTTTGCGAACACTGAATAGTGGGGACTTTGAAAAGCGTGTTTAAATAATCCAAACATACGTCGGAATTCGACGCACTGATATCGACTACGTCTATTGGACAGATTGACATTAAGATATAATTATACATTGTAGTGATTGGGTCGTTATTGGGTTGAGAATTATGGTCGACGTCGTCTAGAACGTGCCCCTGATTCTTCTGGCCAGCTGTATGTCCTTCTGCATGATAGTGACTCTCTTAGCATGGAGGGCCAGGAGATTTGTATCTTCAAACAGCCCAACCAGGAATGCCTCAGCTGCTTCTTGTAACGCAAGAATTGCAACCGATTGCCATCTAAACGCAACCTCGTTCGATGTATCCACGTACTGCATTGCGACTTCTCTTACCACTCTAGCAAACGGAAGTCTGGCAATCAGCAGGTCTGTCGACTTTTGAAACTGTCGTATCTCTCTTAAAGCTTTTACTCCCGGTCTGTATCTCTTCTTTGGTGCTACTCTCTGGACGGGATCGCCTGGCCTGTTCCTCTGTAGTCCCGGTGCTTTTCTTCTTGCTGAAGGCGAGGGGCTTCTTGCGTTTCTTGCCATTGTTATTAGTGTTCTATCTTCTTCGGAAACAGTTTCGAATTGGTTCTTTTAGACACTTTTTTGTTAAACAATTTGTTACATTTATCACTTGCGTGTCCGTACCGCGTATTCCTTTGATTATATTACCCGATCGGGAAATAAATAGTTACAAAGAACCCAGAAAGTGATCGATGTCTGCCAGTGTTATAGTCACCCTAGATATCTTCAATCAAAACTCAATCTCGATTCAAACCCATTTCAAAACGAAGTTAAAGAGACAATTGTTCACTCTTCGCGAAAATTTCCCTTTGCAGATTTTATACATGTACCACCAAAATCTTCGAGAATCAAACATCAACAAACAAAACAAACGAAAATCAACGTTTTGAACAAATTTGAAGCACTTTCCGATCGCATTTGACGAACATGGCTCCATTTCACGAAGAACATTTCTTGGTATGTTTATTCATCCACTTTTCCCAGTCGTTTTGGTACTAATCTCTATCCATACAGATAATATCACCAGGTTCATCAATCACCCAGGTCCAATTCGGTCTCAGTGAATACTTCGCTCCTCCATCGATTGAGATAGCGACCAAAGTCTATAGACATCCTACCCTTCCTGACGCTTTTGTATCACAATCTGACGAGGAAGATGACGCTGTTTACCCTATTGTCAATGGTCAAATAAAAGACATCAAAGCATTCAACTTCTTCTTGAAGCTTATCTATAAATCCATCTTGAAGATCAACTCAAGTGCCACAAATATCCCTTTTTTGCTAGTTTCCTCGTCCCAGTGGTCTAAATTGGACGTCGAACTCATCACACAATATGTCTTCGAGTCAATGGAGTTGAATGCTTTTGTCATCCTACCACAATCTCTGGCAGCTGTTTTCGCCCATGGAGGCCAACCAAACTCTCTCGTCATAGACATAGGAGCAGACAAGACTGAAGTTGTTCCGGTTGTTGATTATGCAGCAGTCGAAAGTGCCAAAAGAATCATCCCATTCGGTGGTAATAGTATCAACGAAGCTTTGAAGGCGCTACTGTCAGACCTTTCAACTGAGCAAATTGAAACATTGAAGAGATCAAAGATCTACGAGGTATTAAGTGATGAGGATAAGAAAAAATCGTTCTTTGGAATCGACGGATTGAAAGAAAACGATGAATCTGAATTTGACGTTGCAGCAATCGTTACATCTGGAAGAACAAGAGAAATTTTGGAAGAAAGAGAGAACAAGAACAACTCGAAAGTACCAAACTCAGAGTTGGAACACAACAGTTTTATTGATGAAGAAAATAACGAGATAACTGTTGGTAAAGAAAGATTTAAAGGTTCAGATCAACTTATCACAAAAATCTCTGATGCTGTTCATTCTTCTTTACTCAAAATAGATGATTTGACTAGACGCCAAGAATGCTGGGACCATATCATTCTATCGGGCAAGACATCTAGAATCGAAGGGTTCCAAGAAGCTCTAAACACAAAACTGATTGAAGACCATCTGATTGGAAACCCTCAATTAGACCCAGCACATGCAGCATTCCAAGCTGGAAGCTCAAGTGCTTTATTGTTCAACCAGGTTCCAAACTCTATAAAGTTCGAAAAGTTACCAGACTACTTCCCAGAGTGGAAGAAACAGGGATTCTCCAACATTTCTTTCTTGGGTGGACAGATTGTTGCTAAACAGATATTCGGAAGTAATAATGAAAACATGTTCGTATCGAGAAGCAACTATGATGAAAAGGGACCAATTGCTATATGGGATATCGCCTTTTGAGACTACATATATAAACTTGAAAGAAATGGATTTGTGTACTTTATTTTTCGATGAGGAATCGTGTTACGTTGTATCGTGCTTTTCTATTTAAGAGGTTGGTAGTTGGGCTTGAGAATCGTCGCTAGATGCGTCTGTCTCATTTTTTGGTAGTTGGTTCTCTTCATCTCGTGATGTGTTCTCTCCGATGTGATCGAGTCTTTCCCATTTCTTGAATACATTGACAAGAACTTGTGCTGTAACGACTTGTAGTGTTTGGTATAAGACTAATGGAACAAGTAGCTTTCCTAAAAATTCAAAGTTATCACCGTATTGTGATGAGATCAAGGAGACTCCAAGTGCTGCTGTCTTAGCAGCACCGCAGAACATTATGCAAATTGTATCACTTCTGTTATAGTAAAAAGGTCTGAAGACTTTATAGCACCAACTGTAGAGCGTTGATGAGTTTGAGTTTGGCGGGCATTTGAAGATGATGGGTATAAAGAAAGGTCTGGCAAGGGCAAAACAGATCAAGGTCCAGAACATGTACATCCCTATGTTGAAGAACACTAAGAATATAACAGATGCTTTTGGAACAGACGAAAAAGCTTTCTGATAGAAAGCTGTTGAAAAAGAGCTGAACATAACCAGGATCAAACAGAAACTCCCAACTTTGGCAAATTTGAAAGTACTCAGAAACCATTTAGTCTGTTCTGGAATGATGTTCTGGATAACTTGGCCAACCAAAATTGGAACAAACACAGATAACCCGATTTGCATCATCACACGTTTGTATAGTTCTTGGATACTACTATCTGTAGCAGGATTTCCAAACTCCCATGCCGAGTTGGAAGTGTACATTTGTAATAGAGCAGGTGAAATGAACGCTCCCAGCATATTCCCAATAAAGACCTCACAAATACATAGCAATGCATTCCCGTTGGCTTGGGTTGTCATTACCACGTTTGATGAGACTGTCGTTGGGCAGGTAGCAGTGACTATGAGTCCCACAAGTACCCACTCGTCGATATTCTGATCCTTTGCAGCTTTGATTGCACTACAAAGACCAAACATGATTGAAGAGGTAGCTAGGAACGAGATGACCATCACCACCAGGTGCGCTCTCCAATGGCCCATGTTTTGCAGAAGATCATTGGTCTTCATGGCCAGTCCAGACTGAAGGAATATCACAGCCACAGCACCATACCCTATCGAATACTCACCACGGATCAGTCCACCGTGTCGTGCAAAGTTTGGTGCAAATCTAGCAATGACGATAAATATGGCAAGTGTGATGAAGAACCATTGTCTTAATGCGAAGTCCAGTACCCAGTAAACAGGCTTCCAAAGCCGGGTGTTCTCTTGTATGCGTTTCACTCTGGGCATTTCGCGTGTCCTCTAGCAGCATCAAAAAGTGGCTAGTTCAAAGATAAAGCACGATAATCGGTCTTTATATTTGATTAATACTCTTCACTTCGGAACTCGGTCCGGATCTGGAAAATGACACCGCGCACCCGGACACCACCACAAAACCCACTACGAAATTTGTGTTGGAACGAACAATAAGCGTTGAAACCTTTGATTAATGGAAAGTTTGGATCGCTCAGAGGTTCATCTGTTTCATTTGGTTCGTTTCTATATCTGCTGTTTTATCTCTCTGTTTCATTACCAAAATGTTCAATCCACGGTTTAGAAACACAACGAAATATGGGCTTCGGCTGTCGCTATTAATGGTCTCATGGGTCCCAGTGATGATCGTCTTCAATGAACATGTTTGCTACGTGGGTAAGATCGAAGGCTCGTCGATGCGTCCAACATTCAACCCCACTCTCAACACACAGGACTGGGTACTGCTGTGGAAATGGGGTATCAGAGACTACAACGGTATCAAAGTCAACGACGTCATCTTATTCAGATCTCCTTCGAATCCGGAGAAAGTGCTGTGTAAAAGAGTGAAGGGAGTCCAAGGCGATACAATAGCCACAAGATATCCGTATCCAAGAGAAGTATGTCGCATACCTAGAAATCATCTGTGGGTAGAAGGTGATAATATTCATTCAATTGACAGTAACACATTTGGACCAATAAGCACGGGATTGGTACTGGGTAAAGCTACACGGATAATATTCCCGTTTGATAGAGTGAGAACAGTGCGCAATGGTGGTCGTGAAGCAAGAATCACCAAGATCGAGGCATACGAATAGCATACTTTCATCTCTGATTATCGCTAGTAGTTACCCGCTCTATTCACTGTTTTAGGTAAGGGCAACATTTTTGGTGAACGTCGAAGAACTGAAAAATTTTGCGAATTTCGTCCATTTAATACCAGCATTTATAATAAAACTATCCCCAACAATGTCTAACAAAATCGAAGAAATCACTGAAGAAATCCCACAAGGTGCTGAAGTCACCGTCATCTCCAAAAACGAGAAAAAAGCCAGAGCTTTGATCGCCAAATTGAACTTGAGAAAAGTTGAAGGTATCTCCAGAGTCACTTTCAAGAGAAAAGGTAACCAAATTCACGCCATTGACAACCCAGATGTCTACAAATCTGCTGCCGGTACCTACATCGTCTTCGGTGAAGCCAAACTAGAAGACTTGACCCAAAGATTACAACAAGCTCAAGCCCAAGCTGATGCTGGTGTTGCTCCAGTTCACGACCACGAACATGATCATGAACATGACCACGAACATCCAAAAGATCCAGCCTCAATCACCGCTGATCTACAAGCTGCTTCCCTTGCTGACAAACCAGAAGATGATGATGATGAAGAAGTCGATGAATCTGGTTTATCCACCGCTGATGTCGACATCATTGTTGAACAAACTAACGTTTCCAGAGGTAAAGCTGCTAAAGCTTTGAAGAAACACGATGGTGATATTGTTAACGCCATCATGGAACTATCCTCTTAAATTACTGCAACTACACCGTTGTATGAATAAAGGAAGCTTATGTTTCTAAATCTTTCGGACTCTCTGTAAGCAATTCTTTTTCTGCTTCAATTTCTTTCTCCTTCACCACTTGTTGTAGCGCCTCTGTCTTCTGGGCGTTATTGTTAATGAATCCACAACGAGGACAGACGTATCGCACAGTGTTGGGCAGTTGATTCGGTGGAGCCAGCCCGTTGTGTGAAGAGCAATTGTCACAAATCAATGCATATCTCTGTGATGGATTCAACTCATCGGAGCCAACGATAGCATCCACTATTGTCTCCATCCATCCTTTCCGTGCAGTTGGATAAGCACCAAATGAAGATTTGTTGTTGACTGGTTCCAACGATGCCTTCATCTCCTCAAGTTGTTTTCTCTTCTCTTGTAACTCCTCATCGACCAATGCATTAACATCGTTTCCATCCGAAAATCTTTGAAGTAGAGCCTGGGTTGAGCTATACTTCGTTCTCTCTTTCAATTCGTCAATCTTCTCGCTGTGCTGGTTCCTTAATGACTCAACATAAGCTTGGACTCGTGATATTCTGATTTTGTATAGCACCTTTATCGATTTGTAGAACCCAATTATGAGACCTGGGAACAACAACACAAAACCCAAATGAGTCCATCCCATCTTGGTGTAATCCAATCCATGAATGAAGAAAGTATACAGAAGAAGTAACAAATAGAGCACTGTGCCATAAACGATGCACAGAGTCCGCAATCGTTTCAGTTGATATTGATATTTGCCGATATTTCTTTCATTTCTTGCTATTTTGCTTGCCAAAGTTGACAACTCTTTTTCAAAGGCAGCTGGATCGAAATCCTTCGATTTCAAAAATGACAACCAGCTCATCAAGTCTTTGAATAGTCCTCTCAATTATCTAATTTTGGGTGAGACGTTAAATTTCGGTACAATTTTTGCCTTGTTGCTGTTTCAATTTTAGTGAATTTTTTCACAAACAATCACACAAAACACGCGTAATAAATCTATCCAATCCACCAGAATGCCTTACAAAAACGTCGACTACTCACAAGTGGCGTACGCACCACCAGCAGATGGACAGACCATGATCACCACAAGCTTAGGACACACAATCATCGAAATTCAGGGCGACCTGGTGCTTCCCACGGAAAAGCCAGACATGTTAAGCCCAGAAGACGAAAAGAGATACGTTCAGATGGACCAAGGTGTTTTGCAAGATGCCATACGGTTCGGTAGATTAGAACTTGGAGAGACCAAAGCAACCCTGTTCATTGGGACCTCACAGAGACTACTGGGCGAAATCAAGAAAGTGAGTCCTCCATTGGCTTTAATGAGGTTTCCTAGAGATGACGAAAACGCGGACGTTGAAATACTGGATGTGATAAAACATAAGATTATCTTTACAGGAAGACCACTGCCTATTATGTGATTGTGTACCGGTGTGTTCAGGCTTCATTCTCTATCAACTCCTCAATAATCTCGTTCACGTTACCTCCGGAAGTCAACTTTTCTTTGACCTTGGATGGACTTTTGGTATCAACCTTGTCAACTTCTTCCTTCAGCTGATCAATTGCTGCTTTGGCTGGCTGTGCTGCAGCTGGCGCATTCTCCAATTTGGGTTTATTTCCCTGTTCACTGATCTCTTTGGCCTTCTTCATATCATTTGCAAATCCATCGTTGATCTCTTTACGAACACCAGGTTTATCACTAATCCCGATAGCACTCCCAGATCTGGTCCAACCAGTCTTGAATAATGGATTCATGGAGAATACTGGGAATGGATGTGCTTCTGTATTGAAGACAACCTTGTTTAATGGAAGAACCTCATCGTCGTCTTCAAATAATAGATATAGATATTTCAAAGTTTCAGCTAACCAAAATGATTCCATGTTATCTTTCTGCTTTGGTGGGATTGTAGTAACGTCATCCAATGAGGTGTATCCACCATCAGCAGTCTTGGTATACTTCTCAAAGCTCTTGAAGATTTCCCAACCCCATTTTCTGTAGATTGGATCTTTAGTAATTCTCCATAGAATGAACAGACTCTCAACTGTTTCTGGTCTTTGCAGGTTATGTCTATCAAGTTTTTTGATGTAGAAATCCTCAGTAGAATCATCATTTGTATTGAAAACAGCAATCTCTGGTGCTAAACCTGTGGCTGTATCTTCATACATTTTCCAACAAGTATGGGTGATATCTTTAGCAAGCAATAGATCATTTTCTTTCAATGCGTCCCAGCTAGAAGATTTACGAGCAGCTTCAACTGTTTCACCTTCGGTGGCACCAAGTGCGAATAACCCACCAATGAAACAAACAAGATGGTCCATTTTGTTAGAGAATGCACCCTCGAGACCATGTTCCAATTCACCTAGGAATGCCAGGCTGTTTGGTTTGGACTTCTTCAATAAGTGATCTTTCATACCGCGTACACTTTCATGGTACATTGTGTTATAGATCGGTTCACGCTCTTCTGTCTGTAGGTATTGTTTCAATAGATACTCATAATAAGAATCACCTCTTGATCCAAGTCTGATGAGATTGCCTTGGTATTTCCCTGTTTCCGGATGAACAAAGATCGGAGCTAATCCATCTTGAGGGTGGTTATCATCCAGGACCTTCATGATCTTTTCCACCTTTTCCCAGTAAAGTGATTCACCTGTAAGTTTGGCAAGATATTTGAATTCTAATTGTAATGTTGATACCTCAGCAGTAGATGAAGCTCCTCCATCAGCATGACTCTTCACACCTTTACCAGTTTTTAGGTTGACTGAGGCATAAGGTAAGCCACTTGGAGATTCGAAGGCCCCGATAATTCTGTTTCCTAAATCGGTAGCCTTTTCAAGGTACATCTCATTTCCAGAGAGATAGAAGGCAGATAACAACCCACCAAGCATTCTGATAGTGGTTTCGAAAACATTCACTTCATAATCAAAGTTATACGTTAGTTCGTTGGCGACCCATGCTTCAGCGGTCTTGTATTCTTCATCTAGACCCATGATCAACATCGTATCTAGCGAATCAACGATGATCCAACCCAAGGGCAATTGACCCATGTTTTTACCCTTCTTGGAGATCGGGTTGTACACGTCTTTGCCCCATGCATCTCTCTCATAATGGGCCCATGTATCTTTGAACGCCTGCTTGACCAGGCCTTGTCTCTCTTTCCAATTAGCAGTATGATCGTAGTTTGTATCCACTTTCAATTCATTCTTCAAGAACCACCCGATGTAGTAGCAGACGTAGAACGCCAGTAGAAGAATGGTTCCTTTGAACAACATCACTTTCCTGTTTCTAGAAAATGCCTCTTTCTTGCTTGAGTATCCTCCTGATCCAATTGGTTTGTCTTTGTAGAGCGGTAGGCCATCAAAAGTGTCACTCTTTGCGGCCAATGTGTTCTTCAGTGCCTTCCAGTATGAGCTATCGTTCTCACTGTTTCTCGAGTGGTTTCTCAGGCCAATCCCGGGCTTGAAATGTACGGACTGCTGGCTGAAAGACATCCACAAATGTCGAGTTTGTTTGTTCAGTTTGTTGTTCAGTTGCTGTTGTTGTTTTTTATTGGCGTGTTGGCCAGATTTATTGATTTCGCGGAATGGTGAGAAACGTCATTTTGATCTAGGGATCTTGAACTTTGGACGCTATTACTACCTCACAATATGGTGATGTGTAATTGATGGTAGTATCATTTGAATTTTCGCTCTTTGTAAAACCCAATTGTGAAGTGAGTAAACACTTTCGTTCAATTTGTAATCACTAGAGCTCAAATCATGAGAACAATGATGATCGTAAGTTTTTGTAGATTTAGATATATTACTATTATTGCCTCACTTGAGAGCTTCTATGAATGTAATATTAAGAGCTTCAAGTTTGAAATTCTTGTCCATTTTATCTATTCAAAATGCTGAACTAACTCAAAATGAAAAATATAAACGATCAAATCTAAGCTATGTAAATTTGAGAAATTTCAAAACTTGGAATCTCACCTAAACAGCTATACCAGTAGATAAGTTGTAACTTTAGGACTCTAATGATACATTTATAACCCGATAAACTCTAAAATAGAATGATTATACTATTTCAAAATCTCGCAAAATGGCACAAATATGACCACAAAATCCGCTGCCATCTTTACGGGTAACGGAAATAACCTTAGAATTTAATCGGAACTCGGAGGTTGCAAAGCCTATATTGGGATCCATAAAGCGAAATACTGGAGACTTGCAGATGTTCAGGTGTTATAGAATGGGCTAAATCATGTTCTTGGAGTCAGAAACCTGACACCTACGGAGATAGAGTGATCTACTTTTGTGGTGGTTGAGCTATTCAATATTCTTATATATTATGTCCTAGGTAGTACACCGAGCCCCGAGTAGTAACAGATACACAACCAGTAGAAAGACATGCGGCCACGACCAATCTATACCATTTATCTTGTCATTCAATGGTTCGAATTCTTTTCTGATCTCCATGTCACTTGTTGAGCACACTGTCAGCACTGCAAATACTGTTGATATACGACTCTCTCGATGTGCTTAGTGTTAGACAGGCTGATGGGATCTACAACTTCATTTTAGAGAACAGACTGGAAGACGGTTCGTTCCAAGGTGTTCGTTTTGGTGAAGTTGACACGAGATTCGTGTATAATGCTGTGCAATCATTAGCCATATTAGGAAGACTGGATCGGACGATAGTTGATGGAGTTGTATCATTCATACAAAAATGCTTGAACTTCGACGGTGGATATGGACTGATTCCAGGAGCGGAGTCTCACGCTGTACAGGTGTTCACATGTCTGGGGACTTTAGCGATAGTGAACAAATTGGATGTGGTGGATGTTGAACTGACAGGCTGGTGGTTGAGTGAAAGACAATTAGCTAGTGGTGGATTGAATGGGAGACCAGGCAAGCTACCAGATGTGTGTTATAGTTGGTGGGTGTTGTCGTCTCTGGCCATCATCGATAAACTACAATGGATAGATAGAGATAAGTTACGTAACTTCATATTGGAAAGCCAGGATGATGTCACTGGTGGGATTAGTGATAGACCTGATAACCAGGTTGATGTGTTTCACACATTGTTCGGAGTAGCTGGTCTAAGTCTGATGGGGTTCGATGATTTAAAGACGGTTGATCCTGTGTATTGTTTACCAACTGAGATAAGTAACAAGCTGAAAAAATGGCCATATAATTAGAAAAAAACTTCTTTAAGCTCTGATTTTTTGGTGAATAGCTCTAGTTCAATATAGTTTGACCTTCCCTTTGTGATCAACATTCCAGGATTCAAGCATTTGCAGGTCTGTCTCTAACAATGTGTTATCTCTTGGAGACTAACTTCACGTTTGCATTAGCGTTAGCTTGGAGTAGCTTGGAGTTATGCGATGTGTCCAACTCATATTGGTTTCTAGTAAATTCGTAATTGAAGATGGGCTGATCAAATGCATTAATGAGCTTGAAATATACCTTCCAGTCAATGGAGTCTCTAATAAGATGTGTTATGCTAGTTGCCGCACTTGTTCTGTTTAGGACAGAATCTTCATCCATATCGCTCTGTTGTGAGGTGGAAGGAACTGTCTCTTTTGTGATGACGCTATCTATCGTGGCTCTTTGAATGTTGTTTGACCGTATGGCTTTGGACTCCAATGATTCATTCTCCCTCAACACCTCTTCTAGCCCTTCACCATCCAGGAACAGACCTCTTTCTTGCTCTTTCCATACTCGACATATCTCCTCGAGATACTTCTGGCAGTCCAGTGACTTCCATCCACTACCAAACTTTGGACCAATGTAGTCAGCCAGTAGTTTTAATGCTTCAGATTTTATGTTTATACCGTGTTTCTTCGATATATAATCCTGTAAGCGAGAGGTCTCAGGCTGGCAGAGTGTAGCCTTATCGGTAGCACGACCGGTACTTGATCCATATCGATTGATAACGTTTGAAGACGTTATGAGGTTGTGTTTAGGGGATCAATATGCCTCAGTAGGTTGATTAACTACAGAACAGCTACCAGATAGTACAACGTGTGCAGAGACATATACTTGACCATTTCACAACACAAATTTGACTAAAGTACAGAGTCCTTCTTTTCACTTGTTGAGCTCTTCTTATCAAGCTCATATGTATCAATTTCATCATCATCAACGCCAGCTTCATACCCATAGATTGGTTTGAAGTTTGGATCCACATTCTTGTTGAGCAATCTCTTTCTTTTTTCACTATAAATGAAGTTAGTCTTTTCTTTAGTAATGATGTGAATAGTGAGAACAAGGATAAGTGCTCCTCCAATGAAAGCCAAACAAACACCAAATGGAACAGTGTATTTCGGAGCATACTGTGAGCGGAAAACTTGTGGACTGATGATACGTGCTACTTGTGCAAAACCATTAGAAAAGGCGAAAATGAACTCAACTTCACTAGTACCTTGCAAGTTCTGTGCTAACCATGAGGACAACACTGACCCATCAGCAGAAGAAGCCAGAGTTGAGAACAGAATGAATATGTATAGCACAATCTTGTTTGAAACTGTGGTCAAAACAATGAACCCTATCAATGTACATGATAGCGCAACAAGCGCTAGAATACCGGGTCTCACCAACGCTTTATCGACCAGGAACGAAAAAGCAATCCCTGATATGATAGAAACAGCGGATACTGGCACACTCAGCAGTGGAGAGACAATGGCTGATGTGATATTCCAGTCTTGAAGAATCGTTGGTAGCCAGAAGGACAACCCACTGGTACCTAAGATTTGGAAAAGTTTCAGGAAAGTAAACAGCCATGTTGTAGGTTTCTTCATACCTCTCTTTACTTCTGCAATACTGAAATTCTTGTCAGTGAACTTAGGAGCATATGATGGCAGCCTTGCAACTAGATATGCCTTCTCTTCATCAGTCAACCAATCACTGTCATCAGGGAAGTTTGGAAGGAAGAATAGAATGACAAAGGACAAAAGAACGGTGATGATACCTTCAACGATATAGATCCATTGCCACCCGCTGATATTGTTAACTTTACCAGATGTGAATGCAAATCCATATGCGATGAAAGCAGTCAAAAAATCAGCAAACGAACCCAAAACACCTAAGATAGCCATTCTCACAGTGATCTCATCCGGTCTATACCAATAAGTCAACTGAGCTAACATTGCAGGAAACAAACCTGCTTCAAAGACACCTAACAAGAATCTGGTAGTATAGAGCCCATGTTTGTTAGTAACAGCAGCATGACAGGCGGTGATGATACCCCATATGAAGGAGATTCTAAACTGATGGACTCTTGGAGTGGAATATTTTAATAGGATGGTGGATGGTATTTCAAATAAGACAAATGGAATGAAGTACAAAGTTCCAGTCCACGTCCAATCGTTTCTTGTCATATTCAATTGGATGAGAACATTGTGCTCAGATCCAGGATTCATTGCAGGCAGATAACTGATGTTATTGGAATCTAAATTCTTGACGAGGTATAAAGAGATCAGTAATGGCAAAAGACGGAGATCGACTTTTCTCAACAGCTTGGATTCTTCGGCATGAGTATAGAAACCTGTAGTCTTCAAAGCTTTAGACACCCTTTCATATTCTGGAATGTGATGAGGTGCTGGAGCTGATTCATCAGTTGAGACAGAGCTATGTCTTACTTCAACGACTTCTTTCTCTTGTTCAGCAGACATTTTGGGAATAGCACTGATTGGTAGTGAAATGGTCTGGTAAATAGCAGCATATGTAGCCTTATATAGACATCAACATATAAGGTTTTCTCTAGTGTACCGATGGATGTGGCTGTTAGCAATAGGCTACACAGTCGCCTCTAGACTATGATTCATCGTACAGTTGAACCCTCTTTTCTATCGATGTGTCTATCTGATCCACAATTTTGAACAGTCCAGGGTGTATTCCGCATGAGGAAACAAAAGCAGAGCAGCCAAGACCCCAGACACGTCTTTTGTTATCGAAGCACCTACTTCCGGTCTCCACTGAGCTCTTATAATTCTTTGAACTGTGGCACTATTCGATCCACACCTCACACAACCTGTCTGTGGCTACCCATCGTGGCCCTTGTGGTTGACCACTGTGTGTTTTTGAGTAGTGGACAGTGGTCAGTTAGAGGAAGAGTTGAAACATCGGTCTCCAATCTCCATGATCTGGCTACGTTTGGACTCTTCATTTCTTGTATCATTTCCACCACTTCAATGGAGCCCAGTCTAACATCCCTTGGAAGTTGGCACATCAAGCAAATGTCCTCGGTTGATTTGGTGCACTAGAGCTTGACATGAACAGTCAGCGGAAGTGACAAAGTGCACTGTGGTTCATCTCGCTTGACAAATAGCCACATTAAATGATGTTCTAGTCAAATAATAAAAATTTTCAAATTACTATCTCGAAAACTCAGAGACTCTAATATTCATAAAGATCCATATAAGGACTGGAACAAAAATGCTTATGTACCTCCTGAAACCAGGCTAGATGTATGATCACTTAAGATAGTAGCAGTACTGTGTATCACAGTGTAGACAATTAACTGGTCGAGATTGGTACGGAAGAGGGATAATAGCGAGTGAAAAGAGTATCAGTGATTAGTGTATGTCCTCTGCGAATAGCTGCGGATGATGATAGCCATTAAGCAATATAGTGAGCTCAGTCAAAGGTGCACGTTAAATACGAGCTATAAAGGAGATATGAGTGGTATTAGATGGTAATAGTAGGGAGTAATATGGGAGGAGATTTCGATGTCTAGAAGGATTGATAGTTGAACCAAATGGTATTCTTCAGGAGCGTTCTTTCGCGAATTGTTCGAGTGTTCTTCGCGAATTCCGCGCTTATTACTGTTTTAGGCCTTTTCTCCGAATAGTGGGTAACGAGTTGTACGCTTTCATTCGATTATCCTGCACGCTACTATGGACCAGAACCACAATCATCATATGGTTTCAATCACGATCTAGATTCCCTCTTCGGTGCTATGAATGCTGCTCATCCACTCTCTAGAAGATGTGCCTCAAGACCATTCAGCGTCAAGGTTCACCACCATCATCCCACAGACTCACGATCATCGTCATAACGCTCATCATGCTCATCAGTCGAGATAACAATCGTTTGCTGATATTTTCAACCTACTAGATGTTGCTCCACCACAACCATTTACTGAGGTCTACACGAAAGCTGTTGAGAGTAAAGATTCTTTCCACATCCATGTCAAGAAGAATAATGGCTCTAATGACTTCCGCTCATACTTGGTTCGTTACACTGCTGATGAGAGCCATACTGATATTGTCATTGAATCAGCCGACGATGACTTTCACAAGGTTTACAGATTCAACAAGGCAGACATAGACATCACCGGAATCAAATGGAGAATCACCAGAAATGTTTTGATTGTTGATGTCCCGAAACAGAAACAAGAGTTTGTGTTAGTGCCATGTGTTCCTAAAAGCTACCAAAGATCAAGAAAGGTCAATACTGAGCAACAAGCCATCTCCAGGGAGACCAAATCTGAACAAGAGCCAAAGCGCAAGGTCATCTCAATTCCAATTGAATTTTTGGAGTCCCACGAAGATGTTTCCCTTAGACCTTCATCACCAAACACTACAACATTAAATAAATCCACTGAGTCTGCCAATTCTGCTACTGCTTCAGAGCTATCTACACCTTCACCAAGAGCGTCCCGCTCGAGTTCGAATGTCTCTGATAAGGATCAACCTATCTCAAAACTACAAAAACTGACCAGAAAAGTCTCGATCGAAGAGGTTGAGGATGAAGCATTTGTTCAAATGGATCTAGATTAGACATGAACTGTCGACTACTCGTGTACAAATACAATACGACACTATTGTTCAATAAAAGCAAGAATTGTAGCACTGATGGATAGATTATTCAAGGTTCGATTAACACTTATTTTCTGGATGAAGCAAGATATCATACGCCTTCTCCAATGCGTTCTTATCTTCTGAGATGTAGTAGTCTCTGTCCTCCTCTGAGCAGCTTTCAAGGAATTCAACACTTTCAAAATCTAGGAGATGAAATTTCGAATTACTCAATATGACATTACGAGCTGCAATGTCCCGATGACTTATGCTAACTTTTGACCACAATAATGCTAGTTGACTTTTCAACTGTGTATAAAACTCATCAGCAACGGTTTCCAGTTCAATTGGGTCTCTTTCAAGGTAATTCATGACAATAAACCTGCCTTGAATGTTGATGAACTTTTCAGGAAGTCCCTCCATCATCCACTTTGACGTTTCTGGTCCATATGTGGCAATATTCGGGAATGTCATATTGATATTGGAGCCAAATCCAATTAGTTCAGCCGTTCTGATCTTATCCGCTTCGTGTGTAGCTGCTTTATTATGAGAATAAATTCGTTTGTAGGACTGGCACTCTTTCGAGTAGCCATCCCTCAAATACTCCATTGCGTCTTCCACTGTCTCATACTGAAAAGCAATATCTTTGTAAGCTCTCATCCCTCCTCTGACGTACTCTTCATCGAAACATTTGATGACAACCATCGAGTTTTGTGACTGGACTCTAGATTCGATTGAGAAATATAGTTCCTCAAAATACTTTCTTAGCACTGAAACCTTAAATAAGTATGTCTGGGTCCTGTATCTATAGCCCGCTTGCAATTCTTTGTAAGTGAAATCCTCATCAACATCGCGGTCGAAGTATGGGATGAACTCAGCGTCAATAGGTCTCACAATTTCAGATGGGAACTCGTTTGCATGAATCTTATATCGATAGTTATCAGGAAGACCTGACATGGGGTCGATAGATGATGTAGCTGCTGTTTCTGATTCACTAAAGTTACCATCATTGCCACCTGGGCCATTGAAACCATCATCACGACTAGAACCGGGCCGTTTTGTGCTTGAACTTGAGATTGTTTCCGTGCTATTTAATGATCCAGCAGACCTTAAGTTTCTAGCTAATCTTGCTAATTTACGCTCCATCTGATTCACATAAACGCTTCTGTCTTCTTCATTAACATTGATTAACTCCTCGACAATGATCATACTGATAGCTGCCAAAAACGTTGTTTTAGAATCACGATCATATCCATCTTCAAAGATCCAGTATTTGTACGGAATCTGAGAAGGACCATTGGAGCGGGAAGTCCTTCCTTCTTTCCAAAACGATGAATGGTTAACATCTATTTTTAACAATATTGCTGTCTTACTGTCAGTTATTGACAACCATTGGTTCTTGTTCAAGATACCATAAACGGATATTTGCTTCAAGCAGTCATTTACCGATTTCTTGATGGAAGAACTTTGATTTGGATCAATAACCCTCTTACCCGTTGCATCTAGTTTGAGCCACATGTCTATGTTTTCCAACTTGACCTCAATGGTAAATGGTGTCAATACCTGAAGATTTGAAGTATGTAAACCAACCTGCTCATTTTCTAGAGATGCCCTGGTTCGTCTTGCTGCAGGGACCGTAGCACTGATGTTGGCATTTCGAGAGCAAAAGAGGAATGGTATGTCCACTCTGTTCTGCTCCCGAACCTTCTTGTACTTGTGGTTAGCTAGTTCAATACAATCAACACCTGCCAATTCGTTCCAGAATATCTCAACGTATGGATTGAAAAGTCTCGCACGTAAGCTGTCTTCAAGCTCCTTCTCGGATCCAACGTGTGGAACAGCTCGTGCGGATGAAAATCTCTTATGGAATAGTGAGCGCAGCAATACTCCAAGATTTTCGAGATAACAATCATATTGGGCGAGCTTTTGTTCCAAGTCACTGTTGTTGTACCATGTGTAAAAAGTCGCAGCAATAAGCCGTTCGATCTCGGCACATTGGTTCATGAGCGGTGCTGGATCTAGCGGTTCTAACAAGGGATCGATATCCCGCCTCATCATCATTTCTTTACTAGAGACTGATCCCTTAGGTGGTTCTGTTGATCGGACATCTGTTTGTGCTTTCACTATCGAGCTTAACTGCTCGTAAATAGGTGATCTTGTTGAGAAATAGATCTTGTAGATATGTCGGTATGATTCAGGGGCGCTAACTGGGCACACCATCCTCATATAAGATAGGAACAAAACCATCTCAGGATAGGATTTTATTGAGATTTCATCGAACCGCTGGACATTTGTAATCGTAATACCACCGTGTGACTCGCGTGCTAGTCGAAGGATCTCATCAAACCTTGCGTTGTTCATTTTTTTTTTTTTAGCCTTCTTCACCAACGAACTTGTACCACCAAATAGGACTTGTCCTGTTTTGTAAGAGGAAAAGAGAGATTATTCGGTTTTGTTTTGTGTCAAAATAGCTTCCGCGATGTTGTGCGCAAAACTTCTCAATTGCCCCCTATCTCCTGAAACATCTCATATTGCAAGCTAAGGGAAATGTATCTCGGTGGACTGGCCAGTGGGGTTCATTCACATCGATCAGAACGCTTGAGCTGCTTCAAATAGAATGTCTTTTGAGAGTCCTTCAATTATTGACGATAGAAACTCATTGTAGTCATTCTCAATAATCTCTTCAGTGTTGGTCTTCCTATCTGACACTGACTGTCTGTCATCTCCAGTGTCATTCTTGACGACTATCTGATGGTACTTCTCAGCTAGATCCCATGAGGGTGACAACTTTTTCAAAAAGTCTATGAAGAAATGTAATTCGTGCAGTGGAACCTTGTGCTCTGTTGATGAGCCCAATGAACTCAGAATCATGATGGATAATGTGGTGATGTAGGCCATTAGAAGAATCTCATGAGCCTCATGACTCTTCTGTACATGAAGGTATCGCTTCAGCATCCTGTATACCTCATGGATCAAGTCAAGACAAAAGTTTACCAGTGTGACAACGTAATCTTCCAAAGGTTCATGTTTGACCTCACTCGAAGTTATGAATGGTCTGTTTAGACATAGAAGAACCAGATAGTAATGAAGTCTGAACCCCATCAATCTCGTATTGTGGCCCTGACTTTTGATGTCATATTTGGTCCATGTGTATGAGGAAGGTAGTTGAGATCGTCTCCATTCTTGTAGCTTGATATTAAATTTGATCAACTCATCGATTCTCTCAAACTTATCTCTAGATAGATCGAATATGTTCGTTCTACTTGCGTTGACCAGTTTATAGAGCTCAACTTCCCACTTTAAGTCTTGTGAAATATTCAATTGTTCATCAAATGAACTATCAAGTGGGTCTGAAAAGATGAAGTTTTCCATTCCTTTCAAATTGGTGAGATCATCAGAGTCTGGTAGTGTGGTTTTTGATAAGCTCAAGGAGGGACTTCGTCCTTGAATAAGACTAATTAGATTATCAACAACGTAGCAACCCCAATATATTCTTTTCTTCACGCCAATGTCATATTCTGTGTAAACCTTTTTATCATTCCCCATCTTCCAGTTTGTAGGATCCAGTTCAAATCCCATCTGTTGGCCAATTCTGAAAGCCAACCCACTCAATAGCCAGGCTGATGAGTTCTCTCCTCTTCCTAGATCATAAATCGACAGACATAATAATGCCTGTATCAGAGGAATGCTTGAGTCTGAACCTGTTGTCTTCAACTTGGCAAAGATTATGTCTTTAGCCTTGTTGTAAAACTCCAACGATGTGAGTTTATTCTCCCTCTGATCAACGATATTAGCACTCAATGAGCATATGGCATAAATCAGTTCCTCAGAGCAATATGGCAATGAGACTTTAATATCTTCTCTCCCTTTAAACAAATCAGTCAAAACTGACTCTCTATGAATGAACATATGCAAATCTGGATACCTTCATCTGAAGAAATTGGAAACGCAAGTCAATATCCACGGGTCATGAAAGTTTTCAAAGTCTAAAGGGTCTGAACCTTCGTTAAACTGATGATAATCTGTATCGGGTATCACCACGGAGGACGCGCCATATACCGAGAATGAAGTCCCTGAGCCATTATTTCTAGTCAGGATCTGGTCTTCTTTGACAGTTTGGCCTTCATCCTTCTCACTCTCAGCTCTAATCAATCGCTTCTCTAAAGACTTGACCCTTTCAATCAAACTATCAACATAAGTCCGGGTGTATTTGACCGTTCGCATGTCCTTTCCTTCCCGGAGGCAGACGACACCTCTTCTTTCACAGTTGGAACACGGAGACCCGTTATCGCATTTTCTCTATCATTGCGTCGTTAGTTCACGATCAGTGGTGTTTATAAATAGATTGATAATGACGAACTTTTGAGCGTTGACAGAAATCACAACTGTGAGAATGATTGTCATTAGTTGAAGCCTTTCAGATGAGTCTGTGTGACATACGCTTTGGCAATTTTCGAGAACTTCTCTTTCTTTGACGGTTGTTCCTCGGGTATGGTTTGGGTCATTATAATGATCAGGATCCATTAGGTCGGACCGGACGTAATTATTTGTTTTCAAAACAAATCTCAATGCTTGAAGCAATGCCCCACCTCCAACAATTTCCTGGATCAATGAAACTCCCTGAGAGCGTACTTTCCCGCTCTTCAGGGAGGTGCTTATCAGCGTGAATGTGATTGTGAGTCCTGTTGAGAGCTAGTGATAGCATCTGAGCACCTCTGGATACCGAGGTGGTAGGATGGTTGAATATGTCTTCATTGTTTATACAATGCTACAAATCACAGTACGTTAATCACTGCGTGATTGATTCTCCATTCTTTGTGACATTACGTCTTGTCTTGAAGATTAATGACACACACAGATGAGATTCATCAACAATGACTTAGTATAAACGATGTAGCCCAAACGACCAATCGTATGCTACGGTTATGATTAGATCTACTATTATAATATGTGTACTGTCTTGTTCATGCATTGTTCTATCTCTTTCCTCCCCTTCCTTTCCCTTTCTTTCCTCCTCTTCCTCTTTCACCACTATTATTGATCCTGTCGATCTCCCTTTGACTGATGACAAGCCCGTTTCTTGTGCTTCTACCAACACTGTTGATTTTGAGTCCTTTTTCTCTGAACGTGGATTTCTTCTTTATACCACCACTACCTATTCTATCGGCAATGGATAATGAACCTCCAATGTTTCTGAGATCTCCTTTTCTCACTATACTTAGAATAATACCACCATCTTTAGCGTCTTGTTCGTGTTTGGCGATCTTTTCTCGTCTTGCTTTGATCATTCCTTTTCTCATTGCTATTGGCATCTTCTCCAGCTTCTTCTGTGCGACTTCATTCGTTGCCGAAACTGTCTGTAGTCTTGAGTCCAAAGTATACTTTCTTGATTTACCAATGGGTCCTGAGCGTTGTGCGGAGGAGTCTATCCCATCGATTGTCTTGAGTGTGATATCAACACCAGAGTTTTCATTCTGGAAGGTGGATAAGATGTGAGACTCTTGAAGGAAACGTTGTAGCTCTATATCATTGTGAACATCTTCTTCTTCCTTTTGCGATAATGGTAGTTGGTTTCTCTGTTTCTTGGGTTGTTGTATGAGCTTGTCTCGTATGTACCTCCTAATGTACCTCCTGAAACCGCAGGTTTCGGGAGTGTTCTTCGCGAATTGTTCTGGTGTTCACCTGTCATGACAATGTTCGAGTGTTCTTCGCGAATTCCGCGCTTATTACTCTTTTAGGCCTTTTCTCCGAAGACCGGGTAACGAGTTGTACGTACAACTCAGATCGCTCAAAAGAGTAATAATCGCGGTTCGATAACTAGACCCATAGACTACAGTCTAGACCCGTTTCAGGCAGTGCCTAGGCGCGTAGACCCGTAGAATTTCTATACACTCATGTTTTCGAATATACACGACATTGTTCACGTTATTTTCACATTATTAGAATCAGTATACACTTACTACAGCTGCATAAACACCTAGCATTAATATCACAGAAATCTAAGGATAAAAAATTTAGTAAAATATAAATAGCTGGCACTTGATCTTGAATAAAATTGTAAATGAGTTAGTCCAGCTTGGTCGGGATATACTCAGAAATAAAATGTACCTTCTGAAACCGAAGGTTTCAGAAGCGTTCTTCGCGAATTGTTCGAGCGTTCTTCGCGAATTGTTCGAGTGTTCTTCGCGAATTTTTCAGGTGTTCTTCGCGAATTTTTCAGGTGTTCTTCGCGAATTGTTCGAGTGTTCACCTGTCAAATGTTCGAGTGTTCTTCGCGAATTCCGCGCTTATTACTCTTTTAGGCCTTTTGTCCGAATAGCGGGTAACGAGTTGTACGTACAACTCAGGTCGCTTAAAAGAGTAATAATCGCGGCTCGATAACTAGACCCATAGACTAGAGTCTAGACCCGTGTCTGGCAGAGCCTAGGCTCGTAGACCCGTAGGATTTTTATACACTCATGTTTTCGAATATACACGACATTATTCACGTTATTTTCACATTATTAGAATCAGTATACACTTACTACAGCTGCATAAACACCTAGCATTAATATCACAGCAATCTAAGGATAAAAAATTTAGTAAAATATAAATAGCTGGCACTTGATCTTGAATAAAATTGTAAATGAGTTAGTCCAGCTTGGTCGGGATATATTTGGAAATGAAAAGAAGAGATAAAAGAAATGTAATAGATACAGAAGAAAGAGAGCATTGTGTTTAGTTTATTCCGTTGGTTTTACTGATCATCTAGGAGTATTTAAAGTGTGTTCTGAGAGTATATGTTGTATTCTTCGATATCGCTGGGTTACCCTATTGTTTACATTTTGTCGGCGATGTTATTGGGGTTACCCTATTGTTTTCATTTTTTCGTCGACAAAAAAACACGAAAAAAACACTTTCCCCTTTTCCTTTATTCATTCCACATTACCACATTGCTTCCACATTGATTCTACATCCATCACATCCATCTCATCTGTTCCTCTCACATCTCTCATACATTCCTCATCCATTCTCTCATTTTCTTCAGACGGGCTCCAGGAGGTACACTATTCGTTCGGATATTTTTGGTCGTGGGTTGTATACAACCTTGAGTTGTACATACAACTCAGGTCGCTTAAAATAGTAATATTCGCGATAGTAATCTTGAGTTGTACGTACAACTCAAATCGCTTAAAAGCGTAAAAAGCGCGAACCGTAGTCAGGTACCCAGAAGGGTAACTTCCCGATCCGTAATACCCAAAAGGGTAACTGGCACCGTATACGCCAAAGACCGTAAAGTTTCCACTTTGGGCGAGATCCGTCCAATTCTGCGAAAATCGGAATCTGTGAAATCGGAATCTGTGAAATCGTTGACAATGTGAATTACATGGTTTTGGGGTATTTTCTGGTGGAAATGCAGTTAGATTGTGTTATCGGAAATGAATAACTTTGTCTAGTTTCACCATAGGGAGAACTACGGTCCTAAGAACAAATGTGTAACAGTTTAACTTGAACTTATTAAAGCCTTAGTCACAATAAGGATATTGATCAGTAGGTTTTCGTTTTTCGAATCCAGAGTTGATCTAGTTAGATCTACTGGAGCTTACCAGAGCTTTATTGAGTTAAGGTCATAACAATGTGTGAAAGGAATTACGTCAGCTCATAATCAAACACCGTTAAGAACACTGGCTCCCAGATTACGTAACACCCTAAATACGTTAACACCTAAATCCGCTTAACGCCGAGCCCGTTAACGCCGAGACCCACTTTTTTCGGAGTTCGCCGGCGGTGTTCGGGTGTTCGGGTGTTGTGGTGTTCGGGTGTTGTGGTGTTCGGGTGTTTGTGGTGTTCGGGTGTTGTGGTGTTCGGGTGTTGTGGTGTTCGGGTGTTGTGGTGTTCGGGTGTTGTGGTGTTCGGGTGTTGTGGTGTTCGGGTGTTGTGGTGTTCGGGTGTTGTGGTGTTCGGGTGTTGTGGTGTTCGGGTGTTGTGGTGTTCGGGTGTTCGGGTGTTGTGGTGTTCGGGTGTTGTGGTGTTCGGGTGTTGTGGTGTTCGGGTGTTGTGGTGTTCGGGTGTTGTGGTGTTCGGGTGTTGTGGTGTTCGGGTGTTGTGGTGTTCGGGTGTTGTGGTGTTCGGGTGTTGTGGTGTTCGGGTGTTGTGGTGTTCGGGTGTTGT